>OY796664.1:28949546-29549546 GCA_963680705.1 Rhagium mordax
AGTATAGAAAGTGTGTCTTTTAATGGAACACCCCATATATATTTTTTTAGAACATGTGTTTGATCTGTACAATTCGGGGCACCCTGTATGTTAAAATTTGTAAATCAATGAAAATTTTATTATTGTTTATTTAAGTTGAAAGATCTTGACCGTGTCCTTTTGTTATTTTTGCCAAGCGTATTTGTATTTAAATGGCTTTTGAATAGTTTTACTATTTAAAACATTTATGTTTATCGACCCTTGACTGCAAAACAAAGCATGAATCTAATAGCTATATTTTAACTTTCAAATGGATCCATTAAGCTGTGACATTATTGCTTTAAAAGGACTGAAAAATTTCTCGTCAGTGCAACAAAGGCGGGTTGCCTTTTGTCTTCTTTTCCATAGGATTATATCATCCTTTTCTATATAGTCAAGAAGGCACTTTAATTGTGCTGGAGTGGCGTTTTTCGGTGGCATCTAAAAACGCTCCGTTAGAATTATTGCTTTAATGTACTAATAGTAGTAATTAAAAATTATCCAAAAGATATGCATTTTAATTGTACGAATTGATATTACTCGGAGGCTACGAACTAGGGAATAAATAATAAAAAAAACGTATTTTTGGTACCAAATTTTGACAGACGAGTAATGTTGTTTGTTTACATTAGTGTATTTAAACTGATAAAAAATATAATAAAATGGATCGTGATTAACTAAGTCATAATTATCGTAGCTTCTTTATGGAACTGAATTTTTAACTAGGTTTCATTAAATAGTTTTACAGACGGTTGAAGAGAGCCATCCCCATTATTCAGTAAAACAGATTAAAAGAGGCATATAATTATTTAGATTTGTTTGAATTGAAATCGATAAAATAAAGTAGGGGTTATTTACGAAACCTTGTATTATTTGTGTTTAATGTTCATCTCAAATCTCAGGGCCGTAGAGAGCCACAGCAATCATATAATTTCAATATTTTGTAATAAAAGAATATGACCATTAACTGCATATGAAGATAACCATTTTTTTTTTTTTTTGTTTTAAAACTATATCAATATCTACCTTTGATACCCTAATATTTTGCCAAACCTTGTTAGCAGCATTAATTGACTTTTTTTTTTATCGGTAAAGTGGGAATTGCATGTTGTTTTCGACTTAGTACCATCAATGAACAATGTATACCGTAAATGCACCCGTCATGCAAAAAAACTTTAAAAGAAACTTTATTTATATCTAATCTTTGGATACGGTAACTAGTTGCATTTTATTTGAACCGATATTCATGATTAAATCAATAATTTCTGCAACATAATAGGAGGCTTTTAATTTTTTTCCGTTGATATGAATTTCCTGTATTAAACATTTCCAGAGCTTTATTAAAGCATCGCTGTAATTTCCGTTAAAATATTGCATTTTAATGCATTATCAAAGTAGTCATCGTTTCCGCTTGCTTTTGTTAAAACGCCGTCAAGTTGGATGTATACTGATCTGTAAATATATCTTAAGATATACTGCTTTTCTATAAGGTAATAAACCATAGAATTTAGAGAAATTGCACCTAGTCTAATTAGAGCGCAATATAGTGTGCCATCATTTCAGTGTTTCAAACAACAACAAAATTTTGCATGTTTCTTTAACACCCTGTATCTCGGAACTATGTGTTCCCGGCCCACATTTACATATGAACTTTTTTCATATTATTTTGGTAGTTTATCACACCATAAAGTTTGATCTACTAAGTGTCTATGTTTATTTTCTCAAAAATGTAATTATGTATTTAAAATAAAACTGTTTTAATTATACTATGGCTGTTTTTAGTTGTGTAATAAAAAATAGGAAATAAAATTAATGTAATCTTTTAATGTGTATTTCATTTATTTAACCTTATAATATAATATAAAATATACCATCATAACTACATAATACATACAATATTTGATGTAATAAATATGGCAATAAAAAATAAAAGAACATTATTTATGTATCTACATTAGCTTCTTAGTTAGGTACTCCACTATCTCGTATAGAAAATGTTTTAAAACTATGACAATATCTATCTTTGATAAGCTAATATATTGCCACCCTTGTTAACGACATTTAATGACTTCTTTATAGTAGGCAGTTCTAAACCTTCTATCCTATTCGAATCACACTCACCTGTTATTTTTAAGTTTAAAATTTCAGGTAATTGTGTGGCTTTGTTTTGTAAAAATCGACGTATCTTTTGTTTAGATAGGAGATGGCTAATCTTTTGTGCAATATATTTGTCCTTAGAAAAATTAATGCATTTCGACTAGAAATTAAATACCAAATTGTGTTATTGACGGTTTTAAGTCGACCGCCCTAATGGCATTACCTCGATTTCAGATAGGTACCGTTCGCGCGAGCCACCTGGCCTACGTAGCTGTGTCCTTTATGCAGACCTATTGTCTGTCGAGCAAATGGGAGCTATAAATTTAACCAACTATTTTGTTTCGAGATATGCGACAGTAAAAACTAAAAAGCTGATTTAATCTTTGATCATTAGAAAATAAATGCGATGTCGCTTGTTCTTTTACCCCTAGAAAATAAATGCATTTCTGCTAATATACCAGATCCCTTGTTAGCGATATTGACAGACATATATTTTTGACAATTAAGAGCGCATAATTTAGCAATTGATGCACTAATTAATATACAACAATTGCTCCAATTCAATTAGTGTAATTAATGTGCTATTAAATAGTCCAACTACTTTCATTTCTCGCGGCAATTGGGTTTTAATTATCCCCCCACCAGACTGCAAATATACTTTGTGATCGAGTTGGTAATTTATATTTAATAGTGAATTAGCTCCTTGCTCTAAAACCTTCATATTCTAAATTATAATCAAATTAAGCTCTAATAAATCGATCACTAAATCGCCATAATAATAAAAAAATAGAATCAACGTCGGAAAGTATAGAAAGTGTGCCTTTTTTAATGGAATACTGGTCGAAGACTACCTACAATTTGGAATTTTAATAATTTGTAAAGGCACAGTGACAGTAGGGTATGTGAAATACGAGTGGTTTGATTTTCAGATAGGCACCTGTTTCGAGAAATTATGCGGCAGTAAATAACGTTGTCAGTGGCAATGAATGACTCCTTTAGTATGCGGTTTAAACCTTTTGTCCTATTCGAATCGCATAAAAGCTGACTTTGGTTACCAGATCCCTTGTTAGCGATATTGAATGACATATATTTTTGACAATTAAGGGCGCATAATTTAGCAATTGATGCACTAATTAATATACAATTGTACCAATTCAATTAGATATATTGCAATTATACTAGTCTAATTACAGCGTAATAAACTTTCATTTCTCCAATTGATGTACTAATTAATATATAATTGTACCAATTCAATTAGATATATTGCAATTATACTAGTTTAATTGCAATAATCCAATTACTTTCATTTCTCGCAACAATTGGGTTTTTAATTAACCCCCTCCAGACTATATAAAATAGTGTAATTAACGCGCAAATAGTCTAATTACACATTTACAAATTACTAATTACGCAATTACAGCGCAATAATTCAATTACTTTCATTTCTCAGCGCAATAATCCAATTACTTTCATTTCTCGCGACAATTGGGTTTTAATTATCCCCCCTCCAGACTAATTACATTTATTAGATATATTGCAATTATACTAGTCTAATTACAGCGAAATAATCCAATTACACAATTACAAATTACTAATTACGCAATTACAAATTACTAATTACGCAATTACAAATTACCTCCCAATCTAATTATTCTAATTACATTTATTGCAATTACAAATTACCTCCCCCCACTATAATTGCCCCCCACCCCAGAAAAAAGTGGTGGGGGGCGCAAAAGTGGTGGGGGGCGCAAAAGTGGTGGGGGGTGGCTCGGATCCGCTATTACTCTTCTACTGACTGGATTACACAAGAATACATTTAAGGTCAGAAATTTTAATTATCCTTTATTTACATTTTTTTACTTTCCTATGGGTCAGTGAAGTGAAGTGACATAAAAAGGTCTTTTTATAAGTGAGTGTTTTTGTTCACATTCCAAATTTATTCGTTTGAAAACTGTTGACAGAAAGAAACAATACAAAAACAACAGAGGATTTTATATTTTTCGAAAACTGTATAATCTGTTGAGATAATAATATTTTGTTACTTATAATAAAATATGCTATTGAATTTGCGTAATTCAAAACTTTAATTATTTTTGTGAACTAAATGAATTAATATTGACATAAATAAGCAAATTATAGGATAAAAACTTAAGGAGTAGGATATTTAAAATCTAAATATACAGTACTAGGTCGTAGGATAAGTATTTAAGAGTTAAAATCATTGAATTTCTGCAAGTGTCGATGACAAATAATTGTTTTGTATTGTTTGTTGTTTTCTTTTGGATTAATTTCAATTAATAAGCAGTTAATTCATATAAAGTAATATTCTGGTAATAAGTAGTAATTTTAAATACATAAATATATATTTGTTTTATTTTGGTACTTGGAATAGTGTACAGGGTGTCCCAAATTGCTTGATTTTGGCTGGTTTTCCTATTTCCAGACCAGGTAGAGAAAAACTGACATATGAGTCTAGAGCTCGATTTTTGTGAAACGCCGATTGGTGAAAACCACATTTCGATATCTCTAACCGTTTCCGAGATATCGGCAAAAGTTGACATTTTACAGATTCCGAAAAACTTTTTTTAACGTTAAAAAATGTTATTTTTAAAGAGAAATGTGTTATATTGGCAGCAGGGATGACTAGACATATCTTGGCATATATATTTTTGGAAAGCTTATTTTTTTTCCTATTTTCTAAAGTCAAAGCCAAAACTATGGTTTCCATTTGAAATAACAAAGTTAACTTTGATATCAAACAATCGAAAAGCAATATATTTTTTTTGACAAATGCATCATATTCTACGTCAAAAAGTTTTTACCGTTTGAAAAAATATCCAAAAATAAAAAAGTTGACAATTTTTCGGAATCTGTAAAATGTCAATTTTTGCCGATATCTTGAAAACGGTTAGAGATATCGAAATGTGGTTTTCACCAATCGGCGTTTCACAAAAATTGAGCTCTAGACTCATATATCAGTTTTTCTCTACCTGGTCTGGAAATAGGAAAACCAGCCAAAATCAAGCAATTTGGGACACCCTGTACAGGGTATTTCCTATAAAATTATACCCCCCCTTATTTCGGTCAATTACCACCGATTTTAATTTTTCAAAAACAGGTCTTACTCAGAATTTTCCGTAGATTTTGAATATGCTATTACTTTTTTCCTACTTCAACCGTATACGAGGGGCAGAAAAAAGTATGGTTTTTTTAAATGGAACACCCTATATATTTTTACATATTTGGATTCGCATCGTCCTTCTGATTACAAATATATATGATACCTATATATTTGCCATAAAAATGGCGCAAATATTGAATTTAAACTTAGGGCGTTTCCTTCAAAACTGTATCCCCCTTATTTCGGTCAACTATTAACGATTCAAAATTTTCAAAACCTACACATAGAATTTTTCGTAGATTTCATATATGCTATTACTTTTTTCTCCCTTCAACGGTATACGAAGGGTGGAAAAAGTATGGTTTTTTATATGGAATGCCCTGTATTTTTTTACATATTTAGATCCGCCCTATCTTTCTGATTATAAATACATATAATACTTATATATGTAAAAAAATACAGGGCATTCCATAAAAAAAACATACTTTTTTCCACAGTTAATTAAGTAGTCGGGGGTAGTGAATTTATCGGATTCAGAGTTAGAGGAGCTACATTCTTTGACTTCATTTTATTTAAATAAATTAGGTTCGGGATTAGGCAAACCCAACAGTGTTGAGCATGTTATTGATGTCGGGAAGGCACAGCCGATTAAACAGAGGGGTAATACCTCTGTTAGTCCTACGATACAAGCCATTATTGATAAGGAACTCGATAAGATGTTGTCCTTGGGAGTAATAGAGCGTTCACAGAGTCCATGGTCGTCCCCAGTGGTGCTGGTAAAAAAGTCAAATGGAGTAGATTATCGTTTCTGCATAGATTTTCGAAAAGTGAATTTGGTCACTAAGAGAGACGCGTATCCTTTGCCATATACATTGTCAATTTTAGATCGGTTACGTAACGCGAAGTATCTCTCGAGTTTAGATTTAAAAAACGCATATTGGCAAATACCTTTAGAAAAATGCAGTCGCGAAATAACCGCTTTTACTATCCCAGGACGTGGCTTATTCCAATTTGCAAGAATGCCGTTTGATAGATAGATATATATATATATATATATATATATATATATATATATATATATATATATATATATATATATAATTTATTTCTAACAGGTTATACACCCAATTACAAGAAATGTTTACATGATACATAATAGCAGCATAAATAAAAATTATACATGAGAAAAAAAAAATAAATAAAAAGTGTACATGTACATACATCAGAATCAGTAATCAGTACATCAGAAATAGCAGTAATATACAAAAGTTATAGAAAAACAATAAAAATGGACATACAAAGAAATAACTATAATATATATAAAGTACAATGTAAGTAGTAGTAGGTATATAAATTAAAATGGTATACAATTATTCAATTATTCCATGGTAATTAGATAGACAACCAATAATATCACTTAATGAGCTGAAGTTAATATCACAGTATTGAGCAATAGAGTTAAATGTACTATGCATGAAAGAAATAGGAGAACTACACAAAGCATTGGATAACATAATTCGGCAGCTACATGGCAGAGGTTATTGGATAAAATTTTAGGTCCCGAGTTGGAACCTTACGCTTTTGTTTATTTAGATGACGTGATCATTTCAACGCCAGATTTTCCGACTCATGTAAGAATTTTGAAAGAAATTTTCGAAAGTCTTCTTGGGGCGGGGCTTATAGTTAACAGTGAAAAATGTGAATTTGAAAAAAGGAACTAAAGTATCTCGGGTATATTGTGAATTCATCTGGTCTACACGTAGATCCGGATAAGGTATAGGCGATTTTAAACTTTCCAGCACCGAAAACTATTACGGAAGTTAGACGTTTTATTGGGTTAATCTCATGGTTCCATAGATTTGTACCAAATTTCGCGGAAAAGACTGCAGCGCTCACTAATCTTTTGAAAAAGTCAGTTACTTGGCGTTGGTCTGAGGCGGAGGAAAAGGCTTTTCTTGAATTAAAAGAATGTTTGGTGTCTGCTCCTATACTCACGTGTCCGGACTTTTCGAAACCTTTTTGTGTTCAGACGGATGGGTCGATGGTAGGTGTCGGCGCAGTACTCACTCAAGAGGGTAGCGATGGTGAAAAAGTAATCGCTTACGCTAGTAGGGCTTTAACGCAAGAAAAAAAGTATAGTGTAACGGAAATCGAATGTGCCGCGGTTTTATTCGCGTTAGATAAGTTTCGTCCTTATATCGAAGGGTTTCCTTTTAAAGTAATTACCGATCATTATAGCTTGAAGTGGCTTAACAATTTGAAGAATCCATCGGGTAGATTAGGTAGGTGGGCATTAAAAATGCAGCAATACGACTTTGTAGTTGAACATCGTAAGGGCCTTGATCACGTAGTGCCCGATGCACTCTTAAGAGCTCCACCTATAATTTCTTTTATCGATCTAGAAATAAAAGATCACGATAACTGGTATTCCGATATGATACGTAAGATTAACAATAATCCCGACAAATTTTCAAATTTCCGAGTTGATAATAATTAATTGTACAAATTAACTCGAGGGGTATTTTTAAGACTCTCGAGAGAGTACGAAAACATTATTTTTGGCCAAAAATGGCATATGATGTAGCAAAATATGTAAACCGGTGTCTGTCTGACGAATACGCCGATACAACAAAAATTACCAGGGTTAATGACTTCTCGAGTTATTTCCAGACCTTTCCAAGTCATTAGTACCGACCTTATGGGACCTTTTCCATTATCTACTTCTAAGAACAGATTTTTGTTAGTAATTACCGATTATTTTACATCCATTGAGAACCGCTACAAGCGATAAGGTAGCAGAAATTTTAGAGAATAATGTATTTCTGGTGTTTGGCACACCAGAATACGTTATTGCTGACAATGGTAGGCAATACATCAGTAAAAAAGTTACTGATTTATTAGCGGCTTATAAAAGTAAATTTTCATATGTAAATGACAATCATCGCAATTGGGATAAGTTGTTGCCCAAATTTACTTTTGCTGTCAATACGGCGACTCATGAGGTTACGGGATTTTCTCCAGCTTTATTGAACTTTGGGCGAGAACCTACTCTTTTTGGTAATCAGTATATCCCTTGTTTAGGAAATAAACCTTTTGATTTGGTTGACCGAAAGACATTGGCTAATAACCTGGAAAAACTACCAGATTTGTACGGTAAAGTACAACTTAATATTCAGAAAGCATATGAAAAGAACAAAAAACATTATGATTTACGTCGTCGTCATATTACACTCGAACCTGGTCAATTCGTATGGAAAAAGAATCCGGTATTGTCTGATGCTGCAAATTAAGTAAGTTCTAAACTATTTCCTAAATATGTTGAATGTAAGGTGAGGAAAAAAATCGGTTCGAATATATACCATTTAGAAGATCTAACAGGTCGATCTCTTAGTAACTGGCACATAAAAGATTTAAAAGTCACGAGTGGTTTTTCAGATGAGGATATCTCTTTTCTAGGTTAAGCAAATGTACAAATTTAAGTTGAATTTTTATAAAGGAAAAAAAAGGTTTTTTTTGTTAGGAAAGGGTGGTGTAACGTTTTTAACGTCGTTCTTTTTTTTTATTTCTTGATATGTATTTCTTTTAAGCTAAAAAGAAATAACGGGCGATGTGGACTAGCGTATAGCTAGAGAATTGGGTTTCGACGGTAAAAGTGATCGAACACGTCTTCGATCGAGGGAGCTAATCTTATTAATTGCTGTCGCATTTAGTTTAATAAATAAGTATATATACAGTGTGTATATAACGCCTAAAGGCGGATTTAGTAGTTAGTGTTAAGAAGAATTTGTACTTGGTAATCCTAGTGAGAATTAGATACCAAGTCTGTTAAGTTCGGTCATATGTCGAGTCGGTTCCCTAATAAAAACTTGTCAAGCAATACGCGGAAAAACTGGAAAAAACATCGCAAACCAACTAAGAAATTCCGGAAAATCTTACACGTCAAGTTCTAAAAGTAAAAAAATCATGGAACCAAGAAAAATCTTAGCACCCTGTGGAGAAAAATGTAAGCTGAAATGTGCAAACATAATTCTGGATGCGGACAGTAGATTACTTTTTGAAAAATATTGGGAATTGGGAGATTTGCAACGACAACGTGACTTTATCAGCGAGCATGACGACCGTTAATCCAAAAGAATATGTTAGAGAGGGCAATCATCGCCGGGAAAACAATGCCTTTTATTTCAATTTGTTTTTTATATATAAATTTAGAAAAGCTTCATCGTTTATTTCAAATTTTATTAAAAAAATTCTTGATATAAATTTAAAATTTGGCGCAGACAATCACAGTTAATCTATTTCTTATTAATTTTTGTGTATATTAATTTTCTTTGTAAAACATAATAGGCATTTTTTTGTGTGGGAATTTCTGTTTAATTTCTTTCAAATATATTATACAAAAATTTAAATTGCGACCGTTTAGTTTAACCAGAGATTATGAAGACTCTAGATAGTTACCGTCAATGTATTTACTGGCCGCGGAAAATGCAGAACTCAAGTAATTTGAAAGCGGGCCACCGAAACTTAGACTGGTGCCTATGATATTCATTCATAATGTGTTACGCACATTATGAACGAACATCATCTGCTCTAATCTAAGTTTCGGTGGCCTGCTTCCAAATTACTTGAGTTCTGCATCCATTTTTGCCGCGTCCAGTAAATACATTGACGGTACCTATCTAGAGTCTTTATAATCTCTGGTTTAACTTAATTTTGATTATTAATTAATTTAAAAGTAAACTTTTAATTTTCGATTTGGCAAGTAGCTAGGTAGAACGTCCTTTTTTTCATTTCGTTTTTTTTCTGATTTGAAATATATACGTTAATTTTTTCGTCCCATTTTAAAATCGCTTATAATTCCCTGCCGGACGGGGAATTGCGTAGTGAATTTTAAAATTAGAAATTAAAATAAAAACTTTATTTTCAAAGCTTCACGAAAAAATTATTGTGTCGTACTTATATAAAATTTGTCATATTTGACGTTTACATTATTTTTGCGAGAAAAAGTGAAATTTTCAGGGCGCTAAATAATTGTGATCGTTTGTGATAACTTAAAGTGTTTGTGTTGAGCTAGTGCAATAGTGGATAGTAAGGAAAAAAAAGTAGCGTAATAAAATAATATTTATTACTCGTATATATTAATTTAAAAGTTAGTTTGTACTTTCAATCTTTAAATTCCAATTTTTTTTCTAATTTAGTTTAAATTTTTTACTTTTTTATTGATTTCCAATTATTATCTTATTGTAATTCTTTTCATTACGTTTTTCCGTTCATTTTAATTTTAATTTTCTTTTCATATTTGGTTAATTTACTTTACTAATTTTTCCCATTTTTTCCAAGTTTTTCTCTAAATTTTTTAATACTTTTAATTTCTCTTCGCATTTTTTCTAAATTGTTTGTTTTAATCATTTTCTCATACTTTCACTCATAATTTTACATATTTTTATAATTTTCGCCTTTTTTTTTTAATTTTAAAAACTTCCCATTTTTTTCTATCTATTCTTTCACCCCTTCTTTCTCTATTTTTTGCAACATTTAAATTTTGTGAAAATTTTTTTCGTCACATTTTAAATTTTTTCTAAATATTTTTTTTCATAATTTTGCTTACTGTTCATTTTAAATGATTTTTAAAAAAAAATTTTTTTTTGTTTTCAATTTTTTACATTCTTTCATATTTCATTTATTCTATAATTTTCCTTTCTATTTTCAATTTTTTTTTCCCCCGATGTTGGAGCGGATGTGTGGAGCTCTTTACAGTTGCGAAATGTGGAGCCAATTTTTTCACCAGGGAACCCAAGAACAGGGCGGGTGCCGTCGTCCTGCCCCCCCCCTTGGGTTGTCCTCCCGAACTGAAGCGACTCTACGTCCAGAACACTTCGACGAGCCGAAGATTTTTAGAGAATATCAGGACGGCGAATAGTCTCTTCGCCATGGCGTCGTTCAAGACGTCCGCCCCCAATCGACGGATGGCGGCGGCCGCTCAGGGAAGATGGGGATTTTCTGTCTGCGGCCAGATTTACCATTTTACCGTCGGCGTGCCCAGTACGCAGGAGTTGAGGGAGCAAGTCCTCAGCCATTACTATTTCGTCGATGTGGATGAGGTGATGGAGCGGAGGAACGATTTTCTCGGCGACAGGGTCGACCGAGAAACGATCCGCTTCATAGACGTATGTCTGAGGAGGCACAATCGCAGGAGGAGAGGGAGAGACGAGGAGGAGATTATCGAGGTATGGATGACGTAGTCATCGGATTTTGCCGAAGGGGGAACGTCAACCAATTGAATCGCCAATACGATTTACCCGTCAGTCGGAGTAATATCAAGGCGACTTTCCAAGGCATGGACCCTCCCCTACGAAGCCGATCTGCTACTGTATCCGAGGGCTGCGGCTTCTCGACAGCAAGGCGACGACGTAGGAACAGGAGGAGTAGTCGGCGGCGGCGTGGAACGTCGTCACGAATTGAAAAATCTCAATCCGATGGCCGACCCTCTGGCATATCCTCTGCCGTTTCCGTTCGACGAGGACGGTTACCACGTAGGCTACCAACACATGGGTAGGAAGATCACTCTGAGAAAATTCTACAGGTACACGATGCAGACCAGAGATGCTTTCTCGCTGCTGCACAACGGAGGGAAGCTGTTTCAGCAGTATCTGGTGGACGCGTGGGTGCGTGTGGAAACCGACTATTTATGGTACGTGAGGCAGAACCAGGATAAATTCAGGTTGGCCCAGCGGAGCGCTATCAGACGGGTGATAGACGTGAACGCTGCCGGGGCCGGCGCCGCCGTCGCGGCAGCACAGGAAACTGCCGCGGCGGGGGCGGCGAGCAGGGTGGGTCGAGCTATTGTGTTGCTCAGTTCGTTTATTGGGGGGACTCGGCACCAAGAACGCCAATATCTGGATGCCATGACCGTGGTAGCCACGCACAGGAAACCCGACCTGTTTATCACGTTCACGTGCAATCCGAATTGGCCGGAAATCATATCTAATTTGGAATTCATGCAGAAACCGGAACACCGACCCGATTTAATTTGCAGGGTGTTCCATGTAAAATTATTAGAATTGCTGAATGACATAGTTCATAAACAAATTTTGGGGGTCATAAAGAATTATCATTACATGATTGAGTTCCAAATCGCCGTAGTAGCAGCCACCATGTCGGATCGGACGACGCAACCGGGGCTCTACGAATTGGTATCCCGATACCAAGTTCATAGACCCTGCGGTCGTCTGAATCCAGACGCTCAGTGCATGGTGGATGGTCTGTGCAAGAAGTACTACCCGATGGACTATCAGGAGGAGACGGTTATGGGCGCAGGCGTCAATCGTCGGCCTCTTTACAAGAGGCCGCGAGATAACCGTTACCTCGAAGTCGAACGATGCATAATAAGAAACACCAGGATTGTCCCGTACAATCCCTACTGTCTCGCCAAATTCCAGACGCACATTAATTTCGAGGTGATAGGCACCTTGAAATACCTGTTCAAATACGTCTCCAAAGGTCCCGACGCCATCAACGTCGTCGCAGGCGACGACGGAGCGATGACGCGCGTCGTGGACGAGGTATCCAGTTACATCGATTGTCGCTACGTCGGATCGATGGAAACCGCCTGGCGTCTCTTGGAATACAAGATGCACGACAGATCGCACGCGGTCTTAGTGTTACCGGTGCATCTGCCAGGCGGCAATTACCTCACGTTCCAGACTGACGACGATCCCATGCAGTTGGAGAATCGTCTGGGCACGGTGAGCAAGCTGGAGGCATGGTTTTCCCTGAAAAGGAAAGACGCGAACGCCAGGCGTCTGTTATATCCCGAGATCCTCGAACACTACACGTGGGACGGGAGGCGAGGGAGATGGTGCAGACGTCGGCAGGTGTCCAAGATGTTGGGATGTATTGCCGAAGTCGAACCGGGACAGCTCAAACTCTATTTCCTGCGAGTACAGCTGAGACACGTGCCAGGCGCCACCTCATATGAGGATCTGCGCACCTCAGAAGACGGAGGTCGTACGTACGAGACGTTTCAGGCCGCCTGTGAGGCGCGACACCTGCTAGAGAACGTCGACGAGTACGGCCGATGTCTGGCCGAGGCGCTTCTCATGAGGTATCCGTGCCAATTGAGACGCCTGTTCATACTCATCTTGTATGCGGTGGCCGACGAGAGGATTGGTCAGGCGATACGTCTCTGGCGAACGTACGAGAACCACTTCCTGTACGACTTTCTGCGAGTCGGAATGTTACGCAGGGAGGCGGTGGCCGCATGCGTCCGACATTTCGACGAGATGTTGAAGACGATGAGGCCGAAACATAGCTGTGTCAGTCTGGTCATCGGCGGCAATGACGATGGGTCGTCGTCGGACGAAGAAGGAAAAGGAGCAGGCGCGGGAAGACGACGAGGAGAAGGAGAAGGGGAAGAGTTTTATGGAGGCGTGCTCCGTGTAGACGACGATGGCGGCGCCGACGAAAACGGCACCCCTCCAGGGGCGGCGCCGCGGCAACAACGATCCACCGTCGCCATCTACGATCCCGCCGATCTGAACGTGGAACAAAAGAGGATCTTTGTGAGGATAGTCAACGCCGTATGCAGACGGAACGGCGTCGTGGTGCCGCCACGATTTCCCTTCATGTTTGTCAACGATCTGCAACCCGAAGAAATAAGTGGAGCTGCCTACGACAGATTCGACGAGAACTTCTTCTACGTGGACGGCCCCGGTGGCACCGGCAAGACGTATTTATATAACACCATTATCAGTTATTTAAATAACGTTTTGCGAGTGCCCACCGTGGCCGTTGCGTGGACAGGGATCGCGGCGAATCTGTTGATAGGCGGCAGGACGGTCCATCGGCCATTCAGGTTGCCCATCACTCTGGACGCCGAGACGATGGTGAGATGGGACATCGAGTCGGAGGTGTCCGTCCATTTCGATCGGTCCGTCGGACTGATCGTGTGGGACGAGGCCCCGATGACGCACAGATTCGCCGTCGAAGCCGTGGACAGGTATCTGAGGATGGTGACCGGCCGAAGACAGACCATGATGGGTGGAAAATGCGTCCTCTTCGGGGGCGATTTTAGGCACGTCCTACCCGTGGTGCTGAGGGCCCACAGAGCCGTAGTAATCGACGCCTCTCTGAAACTCTGCCCTCTGTGGGAAGATTTCATGAGGTTACGGCTGAACAGGAACATTAAAGTAAATGAATGAATGAATGAATGAATGGTTTATTTACAAAAATTTACAAAAAGTACATGGAATTGTTTACAGGGCAAATAAAATGGTAAATAAACACGAAGGAACTCCACTAAAGGCCGAGGCCTGTACGTGGATGTATAAAATCATATATAAGAAAAAATCTTAAAAATATACATAATATACATATAATAAATAAATAAAATACAAATAAAAAATATATATATATATAAACAGCAAGACAAGAGAGCACATATGTATAATTTGTGTGAAACAGTGATTATTTACATTTTAATTCATTTTAATTCATAGCATAACCAAATAAAGTATAAACTTCAAGTATAAAATAATACCTAATATAATATTGACTGTATCACAACAATATTATATGACTGATGGTCGAGATGGTAGTGTACCTGCCTCTCACCCAAAAGTCCCGGGTTCGATTCCCGGCCGTGGCAATGGAAAATACTGTGAGAGGGATTTTTCCATTATACACGGATATTGGATGTGTGTCCCTTGTCTTTAAATGTGTAGCCCCCTCCCGCACAAGGCTCCTAGAGTCTTCTGGGATAAAGGGGGTCGTAATTACATGTGGTGTATTTATTTATAATATGCAACTATTTATTCAGGTTAAAAGAATTATCAAAGTTTCAAATCAATCATATCATGAATCATGTCTCTGGGCGTAGTGAAAATAAATTGCTTGAGTTGATATTTGAATATGTTCAAATTACTTATATTTTGCAACTCTATAGGTAACTGGTTATAGAGTATAGAGCTCAGATAAGCATACGATTTCTGACCTATGGCTTTTTTCATAAACGGTGGTAAGTATAAGTTATCTTTATTTCTTGTGTTGTATTTGTGATCGCCCTTTTTTAAATTATGTTTTGTTTTTTGTCGGTGCAGCATGGAGTGATAAAAGAAGAGTTGACGCGGATCAAGCAATCGCGTCTCTATGAAAAGGTTCTCGGAAGGGTATGTAATTTCTTTATTAAAGATTATCTTCAGAATTTTTTTTTGAACAATTATTAATTTATTAAGAATTGTTTTGCCAACACCACCCCACGCTAATATTCCATAGTTAATATGCGACACAACTAGTGAATAATATATAATTCTTAGAGAATCTATATTCAAAACGTTTCTCAAGGTTTTTATTTTGTATATGAGTGATAATAGCTTTCTAGTTATATAAATTACGTGTTTGTCCCATTTTAGGTGGGAGTCTATTATAATTCCTAGGTACTTGAATTCCGTCTTACAAGATATTTCAAACTGGTTTGAGACTGTGAGATTTTGGAATATCGGTAGGCTATTTTTGTTGCTGCATATTGGTAAGTAATACGTTTTGTTGAAATTTACCGTAAGTAATTTGCTATCGAACCATTCTTTAATATTATTTATATCTTCTTCGACTATGTGCTTTAATGTCATCCAGTTTTCAGCTGTATAAAAAATTGCCGTATCATCGGCATATGTTGTTATATTTCCTTTAGTCTGGACTGAGAATAGATCGTTTAAATAAATGTTAAAAAGAATGGGTCCCAGCACTGTCCCTTGCGGAACGCCATACTCTATCCTCCTGAGGTCGCTTAAAAAATCACTTACTTTAACACACTGATGTCTTCCTGAAAGATAGCTTTCAAACAGATCCAGTGTGCTTCCTCTAATGCCTATATTATTCAGTGACTCCGGGAGCAGAGTATGACTAACCGTATCAAAGGCTTTGGCCAGATCGATAAACACACAAAGAGATGGTTTATTACTGTCCAATGCAGAATACATTTTAGATGTTAGTTGAAGAATGGCATCTTGCGTTGAGATACCTTCTCGAAAACCATATTGTCTATTTGATATTATGTTATATTTATTAAGGTAATCGCAAAGTCTTTTTTTAAGAACTTTCTCAAATATTTTGGAATAAGTAGTTATTAGAGATATTGGTCTAAAGTTAATTATTTGTTTTCGGTCTCCACTTTTATAGATCGGCAGGACAATAGATGTCTTAAAAGCAGAAGGGTAATGTCCTTTCTCAAAGCATTTATTTATAATATAGGCTAGGGGTTCCGAGATTACTGGGGAAATTATTTTTAGTACTTCTGCTTTTACTCCATCTATTCCCGCTGCTTTTCCATTTCTCAAGGACACGATTATACGATTAATCTCTATAGAGTTTGTGGGTGTAATATACATGGAATTTATAATATTTTTATTTCTAGGTTTATCATAATTAGGGTTAGGAATTATCTGTTCTGCTAACTTTTTTCCAACTGTAACATAATGATTGTTAAAATTATTAGTTATCAACTTAACGTCAGTTAGAATTTGCCCAGTATCGAAAATACTATTAATTCTATTATATACTTTTTTTTGCGAACAGATTTCCTTTACAGTGTTCCACAAGTGTTTTGTATCTTTTTTATTTTTTTCAATTTTTTTCTGAAAATACTGAGTTTTTGTTTTCCTAATTAGATTATTTGCCATGTTCCTGTATGTTATATAATTTTCTTTAAGTATTCGGTTATTTGGATCTTTTAGAATCTGTTGATACATTTTGTCACGTTCATTTATAGATGTTATTAAACCATTAGTAATCCATGTTCTACGTTTTTTATTTTTTATTTTTATTATATTAGTGCTTTTTATGATTTCCGTGTTTACGATATTAATAAATTCTTTTGTTGCAGCTTCTACATCATCAAGTTGGTAGATTGTATTCCAGTCGACTTTACTAATTCTTGCTTTTAATTTATTGTAATTTACTCTTTCAATTTTATTGTTGTGTAATATATTATTCATTGTAATTTTATTTGGTATTATAATTTGTAAATATATGAAATAATGATCAGTTAAAGAGGTTTTAATGATAATAGGTAGGAGAAATTCATATTCAAATTTTGTTTTTATGAACATATGATCGATACAAGATTTACTGGTGTCTTGGCATCTAGAATAATCATTTATTGTTGAAATAAGACCAAATTCATTCATAATATTTAGATACTCAACAGTACTATCCAACAAAAATGAAATAATCTACCTTGTTCATGTCACTATTCATGAAATAATTTCTAATGTCTTCCACAAATACATTGGGAAGTGTAGATGGAGATCTGTATGCTGCAACTATGCATATATCCTTATTAAAATATTTCACACACACAGAGACTATGTTACTATTTGTTAATGCTACGATATTGTGCGAAAAGTCATAATCTGATTTTATGTAAATAACAATGCCATCGTTTTGATTGTATATACTGTTGTTATAAATTACATTATAGCCCTCAATATTATGCAAGGTTAAATCTTGTATTTGCCAGGTTTCTGTTAGTATTATACAATCAGGTTTATAAGAGAATTG
Source organism: Rhagium mordax (assembly GCA_963680705.1). Lineage (NCBI taxonomy): Eukaryota > Metazoa > Arthropoda > Insecta > Coleoptera > Cerambycidae > Rhagium > Rhagium mordax. Next base: position 28,967,338 of record OY796664.1, read on the forward strand.
ATTGAGGTAGCATTCAAATTCATTTAGATTTTTTTTTATACTGCGGATATTATTGTGTAATACTTTAAAATTTGGGGTTTCCTCATTTATTTTTATCACTTGGTCGCATTCATTACAGGTGAGTACCGATTCAGTTTTAATTTCGCTGACAGTAAAATCTCTGATGTAAGAGTCCATTGTACAAAAAATTATGCTATAATTTAAATAAAATAATAATACTACACATATATTTAAAACAATTACAGCACTATATACCACATTGAGAAATAATAATTAATAAGTAGGCGATTATTTTGATACTTTGCTGCTTCTGAGTTCAATTTGCTTGGATGACGATTCCTTGAATTGATATTAAAATTACATTAGTTAATAAATTACAGTTTGCTATTTTGAACAATAATGCTTAAAATTAAACTTTCTGGCTTTATTTATTAGAGTTAGCTCGAGTTTTGTAGGTTTTATTTTGGTTCAATAAATTCTTGTTACATATGATAGATCCACTTGCAATTTTTGTATTGTGTGCAGTGTCTATTGTTGAATTTTGAAATGTGTGTTTCTTGCTGGTGCCAGTATGAGTTTCCGCTTCAACCTGATGCGTAGGTATATTTTTTTTCAATATAGGGGTTTCTTGATTTATTTTCTGACTAGAAGACGGCGTAGACGGTGCACTGTTTGATTTGGAGGAAATTTCCTCGTCTTCTTTGATGCCTTCCTGCTTTAGCACTTCTGCCGTATAGGGAATATCATTTACAAACAGTTGATTCTTTTTTATAAAACATTTGTTGTTAGGATTCGCTTTGGCTTCAATTAAATACACCTTTAATATTTTGTACTCTTCTCTTTCTTTGTACGTCAGGTCATTTACAATTTTTACTTTCGTGCTCTTAAGTCTAAAACAGTTTTTTAAAACTTTATCCTTTATAAATTGTGAAGCAAATTCAATTTTTATAAATTTTGTATTCTGAGTTTTTACTTGGTAAAGATTACTAATATCATATGTCGTATTTATTTCAATTTGCAGCAAATTTGATAATGTCTTGATTGTGCACTCTATAATTTCTTCCTCGTTTTCTACTTCAAGACCGAACACTAAGATGTTTTTTTTCTTATTTATTTTTTCCAAGTGCTCAACTTTGTTTTTCAAATAATGATTTTCTTCTTTCAAATCTTTAATTTGCTTATTATTTTCTTCTATTTTAAGTAATAATCTAGTTTCACAGGCCTTAAATTCATTTCTGTTATTGATTATTTCTCTCAGTAATTGTGCATTTGTGCATTTGAAACCTCATCTCCATTATCCGTCATTATTTATGCTTAAGAGTTTTCACAATATAGACACTATCTTGCGTGGCTACCTTTACTTGGATTCGAAATATGCGATTATCACAAGAGATAAGATATTGCTTTGTTGTGTTATTGTTTTGTAGGGACATCCAGTTTTTTTTAATTTATAATTTCATTCTTATCACTAGTTTTTTTTCACTTTTTATTTTTTGTCTTTAGCAAATAAATTTAAATATCTAATTATCTCAAAATTATGCAAGAGCATATGTGAGAATAATATTATAACTATGTAGATCACATTCTTATCTACAATATGATATACAACACTTATTAATTGTCTTAAATTTAACCACTTAAATTCAACAATAACTAGAGAGCTCTTTTTAACTCAGCACTATCATCACTTAATTTTTAACTACCTATCGGAATAGACTGCCGCGGAGCGTTTGGCGGATCTCGGATCCAAGACGTACGGGGAGTGGCTGCTTGCATTCGGAGACGGTAGGTTGCCCTACCAACGTTTCGAGGGTATCCAGCATCCACTTCCCGCCGACTTGATCGAGATCCCTCGAAGGTTCCGCGCGGATTCCCTGGAAGAGTTGCTGCTCTTTGTGTTCGGCCGTAACTTCGACGTCGCCGACGACGTCGGCGACAAGGCGATCCTCTGTTCCACCAATGCTGTGGTAGACGAGGTTGAATTCCAAGATCTTGGACGAGGTGAATTCCAAGATCTTGGCCGAGCTGAACGAAGGACGAGAAGAAGGAGGAGGACCCCGCATGAAAACCAAAATTCATTGTTGCGGTAAAACAATCATAATCAATATCCCCTATTAGTTTTCGTTGAGTTTATCGCTTCATATTCAGATTCATTTTTCAGATTATGAACAGGTTCCGAGCTTCACAGCGCCCTCAACTTCCCCCGTGTGTAGAATCGGTTGGTGAACATTTTAGAACCTATTCTAGAAAGCGTTCAAATTTATATCCAGATTCAGAAATAACTACCATATTGAAATACATTCCCGATAAACCAACTACAAAACCTAGTCACAATTCACCTTCATCAAATTCTGGATGTAGTTCAAAAGTAAGTGAACGAATAATATACATGGAGTCTCCTACCAGATACCTTCTACAGAAACAATTAAAAACGTGCACCTACAAAATAAAACTACTAAAGAAAAAAATTTTAGCTAAATGGTCTCACGTCAATAGACCAAAGAAGAAAAGTACATCGTTTTCCGTAGATGCAATATTGGGTAATTTGCTAATAAACCGAAGTCGCTTTGTACAAACATTTATTAAAATGCAGTTGGTTCATAAAAGACATACACAATGGAATAAAGATGAACATAAAACTTTATGGCAAATTGTTAACACTAGGTTAGGGTGACAGAAACAGAAAAAAACAGGCATAAAAATAAATGATGAACTAATAACAGATGAGAAAAAATATGTGAAATATTTGTTAACTATTTTTCTACATGTGTTCAAGATAAATTAAATAATCATTTTGATCAAATAATTGCACAACATCTGCCAACGCTAACACGGCCATTTCCTTTGAACCCGTCACAGGAGATGAAGTTATTGATATAATCAATAAAATGAAAAATAAAAATTCAACAGGTGTTGATGAGATTCCCATAAGACTATTGAAGTTCTGTAAACATGTTTTGGCTGATTCTCTTGCACACCTAATTAATTTATCAAAATCTACTTATATCTAGAATCCAATAGTTTATTCACTAATAGCCAGTTCGGATACAGAGCTAATAAATCCACAGAACTAGCAACACTTGAATTTGTTCAAAAGGTCTTTGACTATCTAGATAAAGGTAAAAAAGTAGCCAGTCTCTTTTTCGATTTAACTGCTGCATTTGATTCAGTAAATCAGGCATTTTTAGAATCAAAGTTACGGGCGTTAGGAATATGTGGAAATGTTCAAAAATAGTTAATATCTTATTTAGAAGACAGAGAAGTTCTAGTATCTTTGAACAATGCAGCATCCGATGGCGCTGATATGAACATTGGTGTAGGTTCAGGGTTCAATTATAGGCCCACTTTTATTTCTTATTTTCATTAATGATTTATTAAATTACGTAACAGATGGAGATATTTTTATATATGCAGATGACACTATTATTGTTCACGCTGATACTGTTACTGAGTTGGAAAATAAGACAAATCTAATAATTCAACAATTTGAGGAATGGTGTTATAAAAATTCTTTGATAATCAAAATAAAAAAACAGTATTTTTATATTTCTCGAATATTATTAATAATATCCCGATTATACAGCAAGTAGAAACTAGTTGTAACAGTAATTTTGACCCTGTGTAGTCCTGTATGATAGTTCCAGAAGGATAAAGTATTTGGTGTTGCCTAAATCACAAGTAATTAGCATTTTACCGAGAATTGTTGACACTGGTTGTCCTGGAGACGAGGTGACGTTCCCATGCGCAAATACGAATTACAATTAACGGGGTTTTTTTGTAAATGAATTTCAAGCAAAGTGGGGCCGATCGATTTGATAGATAGATATTGAACGTGCATACGACCATTTTTGTCGAAAGAATAAATAATTGTGAACCTATATCGTTTTATCGTGATTGTAATAGAGAAAAGGCCATTCTTAAATAAAAATCTTAAATAAATCTCCCTTTTGTGTAATTTCCATTTTTGCACAATAAATCAATTTATTATTATTATTATTATTATTATTATTATTATTATTCTTAAATAAAGAAGGTATGTTTGTTCTTTTTTTGAATATACAATTTTTAGAGTTAGCTCGATGAGTTGCTCAAATAAGTTTTTTAAATCATTTTTAGATCCAATTGAATGTAAAATAGATATCAGACACCTTGATATAATAAGTAATCTAATGTATGGGTCGGTTGTTTGGAACGAGGGAAATACAGCTTACCTAGGTTTAAAGTAAATAAACTACCTATCGGAATAGCTATCGTCACGGGAAGATTTTCTGGAGGCTTGCGTTGAGGAGCTGCCACACTCAAAGGATCTATCACACAGGAGACATAGGTCACCAAAAAGGTCAGATCCACCCTTTTATTTTTATTATGCTGTGAAAGTATATTTTTGTCGGAGTGCTGCGAGATTTCCAAGTCCAAGCGGAAAGCGACTGATACATAGAGGCTTCATTTTCGTCTATAATAGTATCTCAAGTATCTGTACATTAATGCATACTCAGAAATTATTTCAATTAAATATTTGTTCCTTTTTATGTGAACGGATGTAGATCTACATGCGGGTTTTTCTGAACTTAAATTATTAAAGTTTATTGGTTATTTTTATATTTAAGGAAATATGTAATAAAACGGGTTATTACCCCGATTATATAATATTTACATTAATCTTTTGAGACACGTGCTATTGTAGATATTTACTTACTGTTCTTCTAGTAAATTTAAAAAAATCTAAAAACGATCATTAATTTATTATCAATTATAACTTGTAGTTTTCTTGGTTTTACTTAAAAAACCAAGTGGCGCCTAACAACGTTTTACCAGCGACAACCAAACCGAATCCACCCTAGTGTTCGCCGGCGAAGAGCTGCCGTCACGCCTGTATACATTACCGCAAATATCAAGTAAGCGTTACATAGTAAAAAAACAATATTCTTGGGCTCTGTTATAGATGCGACCTTGAGTTTTACCCCCCAAATAGAGGGCATTTGTTCAAAGTTAGCCAAAACAACATTTGCTATTCTAATTTAAAAAAAGAGACAAATGTTAATGGATTACTAACGTCATACTATTCTTTAGCGTATTCGGTTATTAGTTACATGCAGTCTAGTAGTTTAAATGCAGATTTCGTGGTCTCAAGATGTCCAGTTCATCCTCAGATGAAGAATTTATTTTAAAGGAGAATGTCTTTTTACGAATTCAAAGGAGGCAAGGAATACATCCAGTGAATCAAGAACTGTTTTTGAAGAATATCATTACCGCTTTCTCACTTTGGAACAACATGAGCAACAGTTTTTTCAGTACAGGGTGTTTCAAACTCGACGCCTGGGGACTGTTACGTGAAAACTTAAAGAGAAAAGAGAATTTTGAAAAAGGTATCTCAAATGGGATGATGTAAGCTATATTTAGCAGAAAAAATACTATTTTTAAGAATCACGTAAATACGAACTGTGACGTAATCAAAATTATTTTCTTCACGAACATACCTAATTTTTTCGTATTCAAAATGCTCTCATTTTTATGTATACCACTGTAAAAATGTTTTCTTCTATCTCTTTTCGTTAAAAAGTTAATAAGCAACAATCATTTAAAAAGTTATAAGCAAAAATCATTTTAAATACAATGACTTACACAAGTTATCCATGGAAATAACAACGAATCATGTTGTTTCTATAGATGTCACCTTATTAGAAGTCTCAGATTAGAATTGTGAAAAAGTATTGTTGTGAATTTTCAAGTTTCTTACAATATAACTTAATTGAATAATCATGTTTACACACGAAGAATAGGTAGATATGTTATTAATTTACGGCACGGTGTAAGACAATTAGGTGATGAAACGCCTCAATGTATCGTATGGTTAGAGTGTCGCCAAACTGTTAACGCAAGAGACGCGAAATCGTAAGACAAAGAGAGGGAGTATAGGGCCGCGCGGGCTGCGCCTTGCATGTACCGAAACTGTGGTAGGTATGCACTCATTTACCGGGAAACCCGGAAACCGAGTAGTATTTGTAAATTAGGTAAACAGTGTAACCTCTTCTTTGCAAAGTCAATAAATTTACGTAATCTTTTTTTTTTTGAGGTTCACGTGCGTGGCGGCAGCTCTTCGTCGAAGAACATAGGGTGGGTTCGTAAGAAATACCGTCAAATATATCCCGCGGGCGCCACTTAATTTTTGTGGTATTAAAATCAAGAAAAAACAATACTCTTTTATAGTCAATAAATTGGTTGCAATCAATACGTCTATAATTTACGCCTGAAAAACACAATAAAGGAAGCACAACACCGGTTTGAATTTCTAAGCTTATTTCTATTTTTTTTCAAATTATGATTCACTAATACATGTTCAAATGGCAAAGATAATTTAATAACAAATAAGTTTATATATTGGGGTACCGTTTATAGGCCTATAGGCGGTTTACATGTATAACTCAAGTTCTTAGGTATTCTAGACTATGTTAGAGCATTATAATAAAATTCACAGTAGTTGTACCATTCCTTAGCTCAGGATAAGCATTCGTTAGTTTGATTACCTCTACTTATAGAAAATAATGGTTCACTCGGACTTAATTAGAGACAAAAAAAATTCGATAATTTTGAAAGTTGAAAATATTTCACAACACTTCAGTCTATATTATATAGTATTATATTTATTATATATTAACACTGGTAAGGCTTGCACGACGACTCTTCGAAAGGATAATAAATTTTATCTGACCTTAGCGTCCTGGCTGGGTTAACTTCAGCTAGGGTGTCTGGTAAGTATTTTGTATTATACCACAGAGTTTCGAAAATCCCCCGGGTTGGATAGGGCTATAGTTTTTTTTCTCTGGTCCAAAATTGGCTCCAGCCACCTCACAACAGGTGTATCACATTGTGAAAGACAATAAACGGGCACATGGGAAAAATGTAAGGCCGGCGAATCTAAAATTAATTTTAGGGTTCAAATAACGGGATGGGATGAAATAACACAGTGGCAAAAAAATGGTAACATACCTTCTACTAGAATGGCCCTTTTTCACACAACAAAAAAGAATCTAACACCAGAAATATCAATAAAACATATGAGTAGCTCAAAGATGGCTGAATCTCGTTCAATAATAATCTCGATTTCCTTCATCGACTCCACTTTGCCTAGAAATCCTTTAAGAAAAAACACCTTGTATGTAAATTCGTAGGTGCGCACGCGATGTCACTTTGTCGTCATGACAACCAGGCTATAAGCCGTAAATTAACATGAGAATGGATAGACAACCCAACATACAGTCTGTCGTGAACTTATTATTATTTATTTTCAGAAAAGTCTAAAATTGCCGTTACACACACCCCCCTTCAACAGAAAATAATAGGCATTGAACATGACTATTTTCCGTCACTAACCTAGACTTAACTAGCCTAATTATTTTCCCCCCTGTATGACTAACCTAGCGCTTAGAAATTTTGAACTTAGAAATTAACTTATATAATACATAATACAAAGTGCCTATAATACTATAGTAGTACCACACTACAAAAATATGATACAGCGACGTAACCTAAAACAGTATTATCTATGATAGTACAATACGACCTAAGGCAGTATTAACTATGATAGTACTTGCAGTATAAATTAACTAAATAAATAGAATAAACTAGACTAGACCGGTCAAACTCTTATAATACTGACTAAACTTAATACCTAGCTTAAACATAGACGGATACGTTTCCAAATATATTCGATAATATCTGAAAAACATCTGAAAACCACTCGAAATCATATATTATGTTACCTAACTGGTCCGCGAGACAATGTGTCTGCTACAACATTGAATTTGCCTTTCCTGTGTATTATATTGAAGTTAAACTGATTCAATCTAACGCTCCAACGAGCAAGTTTCCCAGAGGGATCACGCATTTTGTGTAGCCATTTTAGGAAGGCATGGTCGGTTATGACGGTGAAATTAACACCTTCTATATACGCTCTGAACTTCTCGCACGCGAAAACAACCGCAAGACATTCTCGTTCCGTACAGCTGTAATTACGTTCACTTTTGGACAAGCTCCTACTCGCGAAAGCTATAACCCTTTCTTGACCGTCTTGTTCCTGAGAAAGTATACAGCCCAAGCCTGTGGCCGAGGCGTCACACTGTATCGTAAAAGGAAGATCGAAATTTGGACTAGATAATATAGGTGCCGAAATAAGTGACTGCTTTATATCGTAAAATGCCTTGTCCGCCGCTTCCGATCAATTAATATGCTGTCCTTTCTTTTTGCCCGTAAGTAAACCATTTATAGGCGCCATGAGTGTGGAAAAATGTGGTATGAAACGTTGGTACCAACTGCACATACCGGTAAATCTTTTTACTTCTGTGGTTGTCTTAGGCTGCGGGAAATTAACCATCGCGGAGACTTTTTCGGGGTTAGTCCTAAGGCCTGATTTATCAACGATAAACCCTAGATATTTCAGCGAAGGGCGAAAAAATTCACATTAGTAGGTAAAGAATGAGAGTTTTGAGACACCCCCCACCACTTTTTGCACCCCCACTCCTCCCCCCCACCACTTTAGCCCCGCCCCCTTTAGCCCCACCCCCTCCCCCACTCCAGACACGCCCCCTTCCCCCACCACTTCGGCACCCCCACCCCTCTACTTTAGCCCCGCCCCTTCCCCCCACTCCAGACACGCCCCCTCCCCCACCACTTTGGCACCCCCCACTACTTTGTCACCCCCCACTCCAGCACCCCCCACCACTTTTGATCCATTAACCTTGACCCCCCACTCCAGCACCCCCCACCACTTTTGATCCATTGACCTCTCATGACCTTTGCACCCCCCCACCACTTTTGATCCATTAACCTTGACCTCTCATGACCTTTGAGCACCCCCCACCACTTTTGATCCATTGACCTCTCATGACCTTTGCACCCCCCCACCATTTTTGATCCATTAACCTTGACCTCTCATGACCTTTGCACCCCCCACCATTTTTGATCCATTAACCTTGACCTCACGTGAGCACCCCCCACTCCTCCACTTTGGCACCTTCCACTCCTCCCCCCCCTCCACTTTTTTCGCCATAAATGGGTGGGGGTATACAGTAAATTCTATAAATTGGTGGCACAGTCCAAGAAAGTTTTGAACTAATCCTTTAAATTGAATAAAGCAGTGTTATTCACACTATGCCCATTTGCACCTGGCTTATGTAGAAGCATATTAGAAGAATACCACTCAGATAAAAATATCAAAGTGTATACCTGCTGTGATAATTGTGAGCCACCCGGTAGGAAAGCGCCGGCTGCATAATAATATCATGGTGGAATGTCCGAAGTGCCTAATAATGGAATTGAAAAACAAGCATATAAATGGAAAACAATTGTGTGATTTTACGGACGAAGAAATAAAGAAGTTTCCACTGCAATATTTGACTGAAGCAGTTTCTCCAGTTGAACTCCTCTTTGCATGGCCCAAATTACCGAGGGAGTACAGAGACAAGTTTGAATTACAAGTACAATTGCCCTGCTTTGTGCATTTCAACCGTCCAGAATGGCGAACACATGTCGAAGGTTCACCACCCAGTCAATCCAAATGCCACGTCTGTAAATGGGGGCTACAAAAATGTTTAATTTTAAGTTAAGAATATAATAATTTTTAATAAAAACAATAACAAATGAATATGTCTTTCTTTTAAATACGAGTATCAAATCAACACTGTAATACGAAAGAAGTAAGGTTGACAATGCAGATATCTTTATCTCTACTCGAGGCCATATGTTGACAATGCAATTATTCTTATCACAAAGCAGTGAACTTGAACTGATTATTTCAAAACACATTTTGCTTAAAGTATTTATTTTAAATAGGCAAACATCATTCCTGATTCAGATATTATTTTAAAAAACCTTACCTTACGTAATACGGTTAATTATATTTGTTAAGTTGAAAAAAACGCACACATTTTATATAAGGCATTTATTTTTTAAATTGATAATAGTAATATTAAAACTATATACTAATACACATATACAGAGGTAAGAATTTAAAAAGCACAAAACCACTCATTTTTGCGATGGAAAGAGTTCAAAAAGATATTTCATATTGTCCATATCCTTGTTAGCTTTTTCTTCTGCTTTATCTAACTCTGCAATCATTGCGGCGGTTTTTTCTTGTTGCTTTTGTAGGCGCCGTTTTTCCTTATAGATGAAGGATTTTCGGCGTAACAGTCTTGCAGTACACCTCCCTGATTCAATGAGTACAGAGCGCCTCACAGCAAGAACAAAAGAGTTTTTCGCCTGTTCCGTTTCCATGTTATCAACGGCACACTTGCTCTTAATTCTGGCAATAATACTGCCGAATAAATAGTCTTCCTCCGATTCCGTAGTCGCATCAGGTTCTCGTTGTGGTTCGAGGGTTGGAACAGCGTTCAAAGTGGGTGTTGGAACAGCGTTCAAAGGGCGCAGCTCCGAAAAGCTACCCTTTGTAACCAAAATATCGGAATCTACGGATTCAGTAGCGATCATCGCATTCATCCGCTCGACCACTCTACTCTCGAACGAGAGACTGCGATTTAACTCTTCAGGAGTCAAGCTCCAAAGGCATTTTTGTGGAGATTGTTCACACATTTCACCACTGACTTGACTAACGAATGCAGAGAAATAAAGACGAGAACTGGTTTATTTTACGACAAGACAATACATAATCAAATTGCTGAAATTGCAAGGGACAGTAAAGGCATTGATTCCTTAGTGAATTAGAAAAACTTTGTTGACTGATAAATTTCTTATCGGTCGCTGTATACATTTGAAATAAACTGCAAGTCAGCAAGTGGAATACCCTCTGCCTGGTGTCATATGGTGTGTGCGTTTAAGCTTATCTTAAGCGAAATAGCGCTTATAATAAAGTACCCATTGTTAATAGGTGGATAGGAAATTTTATGCTGAATAAAGATGACACAAATTCCTTGTATTGCAAGCGTTATTATTATGTCTTGATAAAAAAACATTAATTACCGAGATTAAAATTGCAACCGAAATGAACTACACAAGTCCTTGCATTGCAAGCATTATTATAAAGTCTTGATAAAAAAACATTAATTACCGAGATTAAAAGTGCAACCAAAATGAACTGAATAATAATAATAGTCATTTATTAGTCAAATTAATTTAATTAAAAAACCCAATCTCATTTGAGCGTATAAAAAGGAAAGTGTTTAGGATTAGACCTTCATTGACGGAAGTAAGCTGGACAATGGAATGTCCTCAGTGTCGAACACAGTTTTCTGCAAAAAGCAGTTTAACACGTCATCTTCGTGAGAGTTGTAGATACAGACAACGTAATCCACCGAAAAAAATTAAACTACATAATTCACAAAACGATGAATTAAATCAGCCTGGTACGTCTTCGAGCACAAATGAGGTTATTTGCCCAGTGTGTTTTGAAAAAATACCGAAATCTAAATTAGCGGGTCATTTGAGAAGTTCTACACACAAAAAAAGTAATTGATAGCTCTGGTGAAGGGGTCGAAAAATTGCAAAGTGCATTTAAGAATCGAATTGCGAGTTACCGATTTTCTTCAAAGAAACATTATACCGATATTCCTCAGTTTTTCGAAGACATAAGAAGAAAAGTTTTCTCAGTGATTGAGGAATACGTTCAAAAATTCTTCAGCTTAAAAATTAATGTGGAATTATTTGGTCTATATGTCATAGAGGAAAAGGGGCATGAAACAATAAAAAAAAACTAGGTGAAATTATCATGAAGCTCATTATCAATAATTTTTTTGTTTTTGGGGTTGTTTTCATGTATTAAATTTAATTGAAAACAACTTTTTCTCGCTGTATAACAATTTTTACTTTACTTAATTTTTTCATAACATTACGCCATTGTATGCCACAAACACGTACGCGTGTTCTAGGAACAAAAAAAAAACAAGGAAAAAAAAGGTTCTTTAAACTTGTCAAGCTTGTTTCGTTTTCAAGTTATATGGAGTATGTCTGCGGTCTTACGCAAGAGAAAAAAATATGGCGCCAAAAATAATGAAGCCTAGATACTTGAAAAGTAATGAAGCTAGACTTTTCATAGAGTTTTCAAAGAATATATATTAATGGGGATAAACACTAATCAAGTCATTAGATAATTTCAAAATATCTATTTCACAAAAGATATATCAAAAAATGTAAACTACATAATTATTACTTATCATATATTTGTATTATTAAATTCATAGCGATGTCTGTATAGGACGCTTTCCATATAATACGACAAAAATACAAGTAATCGAAGACACCCATGGTCAACTACATTTCCAAAAAAAATTTGAAAGTTTTAGACAATTGTAGCAAATATGATCAAACGTGTAAGTATATTCAGAAAGTAGTATATACTCTATTCGAGCTTTCGTGTATCATGGACCAATTTTGTGGCCTCAGACAGCAGTCAGCACAGAGCCCTATGCGTACTGCTCTATTTCAACCTCGGCAAAAGTGAATACAAGATAGATAGGAATTTTATTATCACAACAACGTTTAACGTTTGTAGGTGAAAATATAGGTATAAGTCATAAAAAATGCCTAATGGTACATACTGTATCTCAGAAATATATATATTTAAAAAAGATTACTGAATGAAAATATTTAGATAGGCTAATAGCTCAATTTAATACCTGTATTTTTAATGTCTACATATTTTTAGGCAATTTTTTAAAAAAAGTTAAAACTGATTTATTCAGTTTATATATTTAAAAATTTACTACTTACCTCATAATATTTTTTATACAGTAAACATCTAGACAAGAATTTATTCCTAAATACTCCATAGACAACATACCACAAAAAAATCCCAGCTAATCTAGGTATATCAATAATCGGAGAGTACTTTTGGTTTTAAGAAATAATTCTCAATTTAATACCTGTATTTTTTAATGTCTACATATTTTTTAGGCAATTTTTAAAAAAAGTAAAAACTGATTTATTCTGTTTATATATTTAAAAATTTACTACTTACCTCATAATATTTTTTATACAGTAAACATCTAGACAAGAATTTATCCCTAAAATACTCCATAGACAACACACCACAAAAAAAATCCCAGCTAATCTAGGTATATCTATAATCGGAGAGTACTTTTGGTTTTAAGAAATAATTCCTTTTAAAATAAAAAATCGTTGTGTCTTACATTAAAATCAGTATCTTATAGAAGTGCTACTCATTCGAAAATCTAGTTAAGAGGATTCAGCTTGGGTATATAATTTATTATCACAACAACGTTTAAAGTTTGTAGGTGAAAATATAGGTATAAGTCATAAAAATGCCTAATGGTACATACTGTATTTCAGAAATATATATTTAAAAAAAAGATTACTGAATGAAAATATTTAGATAGGCTTAATAGCTCAATTTAATACCTGTAATTTTTAATGTCTACATATTTTTTAGGCAATTTTTTAAAAAAGTTAAAACTGATTTATTCTGTTTATATATATTTAAAAATTTACTACTTACCTCATAATATTTTTTTATACAGTAAACATCTAGACAAGAATTTATCCCTAAAATACTCCATAGACAACACACCACAAAAAAATCCCAGCTAATCTAGGTAGATCTATTCCACTCACATATTGAAATAAAAACACAACGAACCTTTAGGCATCTTTTTTTTTATTACAAAGCAAAGAACACAAGGTAACGTATAGGTATAATATTCCATTTGAATGTTCAGGTAAGCAGACTACAGGTAGGTGGTACCAAGATGTACGGACAGGTAGGCGAAAGATGTCCAGGCAGGTGGGCAGGAGTCACAACACAAAGACAATCAACCAACGACAAAAAAAGGAACATGGAAAGATGACCATCCGGTGACGAAAAGGAACATGAAAAGAAAAAATATATTAGTTATGGTATATAAAAATAATGCATTATTTACCTCTAACCCACAGGGTTATCCAAGGAGTTACCCCAGGAGTCTCTATCGTGTACCACACCCGCCAAGCTCGGGGAGGTGTGGTCACCACACCAAGAGGGGTAGCCCCCTCTGGGGGTTCACACCAAATGATAACCATATGGTTCTAAAAAATTACAAAACTTAATATTTAAAAAAAATAGTCGCTCGCGACTGCCCGAACCTAACCTAACATACCTAAAACTTGCTCACGTAAGGTCAAGGTCATGAGAGGTTAAGGTTGATGGTGGGAATCAAAAATATTTCAAAATATACTAATATGAAGGGTCGAGTCAAAATTGAAAAATCTGAGGAATTTGAGTATGATGTAGTGTTTTACGAAAACGGACGATGTAAAATCTACAACACATTATTTTCCTCAGGTGCTTTTAAGTAGGTATGGGGACGAACATACATTATGAAGTAAATAAAATTGTTAACCCAAGTTAAGGTTGTAAAACATATTAAAAGTTTGTTTACCACCTCTTACTGCTCTAGAATATTCTTAAAAATAGGGTACTAGAATTGCTTACAGAGGAGCTCCTGTATATAAATATATTAAAAAATAGAATATTCTGTTTAAAAAACACTAAAAACAATAAACCGAATATTTTTTGTCAGTCCTATCATCACATTTTGGTATTTATGAGAAAAAAGACATGAGGTTATCTTTCACTAAAAAAAAACAGAGCACATTGAGTTTTTTAAATTAATAAGTTCTGATAATTTTAGTTTCATAATAAAGACCCTGTATATTATTTTTTCCTATAAGAAGTATTATAATACAAGAGCAGAGGTATTCTTTTTCCAGAAAATACACCGTACAGATAAAGCTCCTTCTAAATAGAAAACATCTAATTAAATAAATAACGAAACAGTGTTTTTCTTAGACTCTGTAGAATTTATATAAAAAAAAGTTTGTACAGCTAAGGTGTAAAATTTTTGATTAAATAAAATTGTGGAAGAGTGTTTTTCATAGCCTTTATCTGTAGAATTTATAAAAAGGTTTCCGCATTACATCACCCTATATATTTAATACAGCTTCCAATAACTGATTGAAAAAAAAAAAACTGTAAATACTTGATTTTTACACCAGTTCAATTTCACTCTATTGCGTACAGTATAATAAAGGGACACTCTGCATATTTAAATCCTTAATAGATAGTAGATTGAAAAAACTACGGTATCAATATTGGAATGATTATCAAGCATCCTTGACGTCCTCATACTCCTCATCAATGTAAAGTACTAAAAAAGAAACCAATATACCTCAAGTATATATGGAAAACGTGTGACGTTATAAGATCTTTTACCTGTATTTATTAAAATCTAACTAGATTTTGACATTTTTCTAGTTTCAGCCCATGTAAAAAATAGTAAATTATGATTTTCTTGTCTGATCAAATTTCATCGGTAGCAATTTTAGATCTCTTTTGTTCTTGTAGAATGTATACTTTCAGCATTTTGCCTCGGCCGTTTGTTACTGGGATAAAAAATAAATCAATGCGTTCTTTATTTATGAAATATTTGTATGATACTGTTTACGTGTGAAACTGATTAGCTAAGATAATGGTCTGAAAGAAACCACCTATTAAGCGTAAAAATTCTCTGGACTCTTCTCATTTCGATAATTCGATTGCCATTTCTTATTATTAAATCATGAGCAGACGTGGTAAGTCGTTACTTTATTTTTACTAATATTTAATTAATGTTATAGACAAATCTATTATCATTTATATTTAGATAAAATATTAAAATATGTTTTCTAGTAAATATTTATTGACAATAGTAAATTTAAATTTTTAATTGAAACCATATACTTAAATAACGATTTTATTTTTTTTTAGAACAAGCTACTATCATTTGCGAGGCATATGCCTCTCTCCTTGATAATTTTGTAAGTTAAAACAAAATTCTATTTTTTTTAAATATTAAGTTTTGTAATTTTTTAGAACCATATGGTTATCATTTGGTGTGAACCCCCAGAGGGGGCTACCCCTCTTGGTGTGGTGACCACACCTCCCCGAGCTTGGCGGGTGTGGTACACGATAGAGACTCCTGGGGTAACTCCTTGGATAACCCTGTGGGTTAGAGGTAAATAATGCATTATTTTTATATACCATAACTAATATATTTTTTCTTTTCATGTTCCTTTTCGTCACCGGATGGTCATCTTTCCATGTTCCTTTTTTTGTCGTTGGTTGATTGTCTTTGTGTTGTGACTCCTGCCCACCTGCCTGGACATCTTTCGCCTACCTGTCCGTACATCTTGGTACTATCAACGTTTAATAACTAAACTAATTTGCTAAGGCTGTGTCAACGTTAGTTAACCATTCGTTATAACCAGTGATAGTGGGAGGGAACGACCGATATTCGATTAAGTCAACCAACCGCTGTCACCACATCTGATTTAACTCTTGGCCGTTGAATTCAACGCAGGTCGTGGCAAACCCTTAATATATCGAAGTCTCGAAATCGATAGATTAACGGCAACTGTCGACAATGAATGCTTCCTCGTATACAGGCTTCGCAACGTCCTGAACTAAAGATACAACACTAGCTAAACACTTTGCACAATACACAATTCACTTCTGACACCTGCCCAGACAGGTCTTGCTCGTTCACTCTTCTTTGGCTTCAGCCGAATGGTCAAACCGACGCAATTGCGAGGGTCGTTAGCTATGGGGTCAACACAGATACTAGACTATTACTAGAACGCAATAAGAAGACATGGATAATAAATAAGTGTATATATTAAACAAGCATCATAGAACATATAGAGCCTCACCTAGCAAGGTCTGCCACCATAACCACGATACCCCCACAAGGGGTCAGCGACCGCGACGGCCGCGCTTAAAGACGAGTGATCGATTGCCGAAAGAGAATTATTACATGGACGTGACTGGCAATTTAGTGAGTGGGTTTTATAGATATACTGTTAGAATTATAGACTAAAAATTTAAGGTAATATTCTCCAAAAGGGGTATATGCCGTTAGACGTCTGTGGATATTTCAGAAAGGGGAAATCTCTTCGAATGCTATCTCACAAGGCGGTCACCTGGTAATAATGGGGAAGTGCCCCGGTACCCGTGCGTACCGCACTGAGGCTTATCCAGGCTTGATTTAATCAAAAATGGCGGATTTCCATTTTGCGAGATCATTGGGAGGTCTCCCACTATATATATGGAAATGACCCGAGACCACTTCATGTCGCCACGTGGCGTCGCAAATTCCGCTATTTCCAAATTTTATTCAGTTCCTAATATTTTCAAAATGGTGCTGGCAGACACGATCCCGGTAGAGACGATGACCAATGGGTAGGCGAGGCCAGCTCAACCATCCTTGGAAGCCGTAGGTCACGGACTCACTAGGAATTCCAGAACGCGAGGGTAGAGTGAACCTATGGGTCCGTAGATCAGTGCGACCACGAAGGTGGATCAGTCTATGGTAGATCAGATCAAGAGCTACCGATCTACGGTAGATTCACTCTCGCGCCTTTGTGGAGTATTCCTGTGATCTGTTAGACCGGCTTGTGAAGATGATTACCTGCGCTGTAATCATCATAATTAAAACCCCAGTCCGCCCATAGAGGATTCGGCACTGGCAGAGGATAATGCATATCCTTGGTCGTCTCTACATGCTGCATCGTGCCTGGATGCGTTCGTTCAAACATGAGATATGGGCCGAAAAAGATAAAGGGAATTTTGGAAACTGTACTGAAAATCGTCTTAAAAATTTTATAAAAAATCCTGATATGCATGGATTCACGCATATCAGGCAAAAATGAAGGAATTTTGGGTTTAGGAACTGACTTGAATTTCGACATATTTTTGATAAAAAAATGGTGTACATGGAACAGATGTTCCACATACACCATTCAAGCCTTAGCTTGTGTGCTTATGTCTAATTGGGATCTTTTACTTAAAACTACATTCACAGCATCTCCTGGGTTCGATAACAGTACCACCTACCTGTAGTCTGCTTACCTGAACATTCAAATGGAATATTATACCTATACGTTACCTTGTGTTCTTTGCTTTGTAATAAAAAAAAAGATGCCTAAAGGTTCGTTGTGTTTTTATTTAAATATGTGAGTGGAATAGATCTACCTAGATTAGCTGGGATTTTTTTGTGGTGTGTTGTCTATGGAGTATTTTAGGGATAAATTCTTGTCTAGATGTTTACTGTATAAAAAAATATTATGAGGTAAGTAGTAAATTTTTAAATATATATAAACAGAATAAATCAGTTTTAACTTTTTTAAAAAATTGCCTAAAAAATATGTAGACATTAAAAATTACAGGTATTAAATTGAGCTATTAAGCCTATCTAAATATTTTCATTCAGTAATCTTTTTTTTAAATATATATTTCTGAAATACAGTATGTACCATTAGGCATTTTTATGACTTATACCTATATTTTCACCTACAAACTTTAAACGTTGTTGTGATAATAAATTATATACCCAAGCTGAATCCTCTTAACTAGATTTTCGAATGAGTAGCACTTCTATAAGATACTGATTTTAATGTAAGACACAACGATTTTTTATTTTAAAAGGAATTATTTCTTAAAACCAAAAGTACTCTCCGATTATAGATATACCTAGATTAGCTGGGATTTTTTTTGTGGTGTGTTGTCTATGGAGTATTTTAGGGATAAATTCTTGTCTAGATGTTTACTGTATAAAAAATATTATGAGGTAAGTAGTAAATTTTTAAATATATAAACAGAATAAATCAGTTTTTAACTTTTTTTAAAAATTGCCTAAAAAATATGTAGACATTAAAAAATACAGGTATTAAATTGAGCTATTAGCCTATCTAAATATTTTCATTCAGTAATCTTTTTTAAATATATATATTTCTGAGATACAGTATGTACCATTAGGCATTTTTTATGACTTATACCTATATTTTCACCTACAAACGTTAAACGTTGTTGTGATAATAAAATTCCTATCTATCTTGTATTCACTTTTGCCGAGGTTGAAATAGAGCAGTACGCATAGGGCTCTGTGCTGACTGCTGTCTGAGGCCACAAAGTTGGTCCATGATACACGAAAGCTCGAATAGAGTATATACTACTTTCTGAATATACTTACACGTTTGATCATATTTGCTACAATTGTCTAAAACTTTCAAATTTTTTTTGGAAATGTAGTTGACCATGGGTGTCTTCGATTACTTGTATTTTTGTCGTATTATATGGAAAGCGTCCTATACAGACATCGCTATGAATTTAATAATACAAATATATGATAAGTAATAATTATGTAGTTTACATTTTTTGATATATCTTTTGTGAAATAGATATTTTGAAATTATCTAATGACTTGATTAGTGTTTATCCCCATTAATATATATTCTTTGAAAACTCTATGAAAAGTCTAGCTTCATTACTTTTCAAGTATCTAGGCTTCATTATTTTTGGCGCCATATTTTTTTCTCTTGCGTAAGACCGCAGACATACTCCATATAACTTGAAAACGAAACAAGCTTGACAAGTTTAAAGAACCTTTTTTTTCCTTGTTTTTTTTTTGTTCCTAGAACACGCGTACGTGTTTGTGGCATACAATGGCGTAATGTTATGAAAAAATTAAGTAAAGTAAAAATTGTTATACAGCGAGAAAAAGTTGTTTTCAATTAAATTTAATACATGAAAACAACCCCAAAAACAAAAAAATTATTGATAATGAGCTTCATGATAATTTCACCTAGTTTTTTTTTATTGTTTCATGCCCCTTTTCCTCTATGACATATAGACCAAATAATTCCACATTAATTTTTAAGCTGAAGAATTTTTGAACGTATTCCTCAATCACTGAGAAAACTTTTCTTCTTATGTCTTCGAAAAACTGAGGAATATCGGTATAATGTTTCTTTGAAGAAAATCGGTAACTCGCAATTCGATTCTTAAATGCACTTTGCAATTTTTCGACCCCTTCACCAGAGCTATCAATTACTTTTTTTGTGTGTAGAACTTCTCAAATGACCCGCTAATTTAGATTTCGGTATTTTTTCTAAACACACTGGGCAAATAACCTCATTTGTGCTCGAAGACGTACCAGGCTGATTTAATTCATCGTTTTGTGAATTATGTAGTTTAATTTTTTTCGGTGGATTACGTTGTCTGTATCTACAACTCTCACGAAGATGACGTGTTAAACTGCTTTTTGCAGAAAACTGTGTTCGACACTGAGGACATTCCATTGTCCAGCTTACTTCCGTCAATGAAGGTCTAATCCTAAACACTTTCCTTTTTATACGCTCAAATGAGATTGGGTTTTTTAATTAAATTAATTTGACTAATAAATGACTATTATTATTATTCAGTTCATTTTGGTTGCACTTTTAATCTCGGTAATTAATGTTTTTTTATCAAGACTTAATAATAATGCTTGCAATGCAAGGACTTGTGTAGTTCATTTCGGTTGCAATTTTAATCTCGGTAATTAATGTTTTTTTATCAAGACATAATAATAACGCTTGCAATACAAGGAATTTGTGTCATCTTTATTCAGCATAAAATTTCCTATCCACCTATTAACAATGGGTACTTTATTATAAGCGCTATTTCGCTTAAGATAAGCTTAAACGCACACACCATATGACACCAGGCAGAGCGTATTCCACTTGCTGACTTGCAGTTTATTTCAAATGTATACAGCGACCGATAAGAAATTTATCAGTCAACAAAGTTTTTCTAATTCACTAAGGAATCAATGCCTTTACTGTCCCTTGCAATTTCAGCAATTTGATTATGTATTGTCTTGTCGTAAAATAAACCAGTTCTCGTCTTTATTTCTCTGCATTCGTTAGTCAAGTCAGTGGTGAAATGTGTGAACAATCTCCACAAAAATGCCTTTGGAGCTTGACTCCTGAAGAGTTAAATCGCAGTCTCTCGTTCGAGAGTAGAGTGGTCGAGCGGATGAATGCGATGATCGCTACTGAATCCGTAGATTCCGATATTTTGGTTACAAAGGGTAGCTTTTCGGAGCTGCGCCCTTTGAACGCTGTTCCAACACCCACTTTGAACGCTGTTCCAACCCGCGAACCACAACGAGAACCTGATGCGACTACGGAATCGGAGGAAGACTATTTATTCGGCAGTATTATTGCCAGAATTAAGAGCAAGTGTGCCGTTGATAACATGGAAACAGAACAGGCGAAAAACTCTTTTGTTCTTGCTGTGAGGCGCTCTGTACTCATTGAATCAGGGAGGTGTACTGCAAGACTGTTACGCCGAAAATCCTTCATCTATAAGGAAAAACGGCGCCTACAAAAGCAACAAGAAAAAACCGCCGCAATGATTGCAGAGTTAGATAAAGCAGAAGAAAAAGCTAACAAGGATATGGACAATATGAAATATCTTTTTGAACTCTTTCCATCGCAAAAATGAGTGGTTTTGTGCTTTTTAAATTCTTACCTCTGTATATGTGTATTAGTATATAGTTTTAATATTACTATTATCAATTTAAAAAATAAATGCCTTATATAAAATGTGTGCGTTTTTTTCAACTTAACAAATATAATTAACCGTATTACGTAAGGTAAGGTTTTTTAAAATAATATCTGAATCAGGAATGATGTTTGCCTATTTAAAATAAATACTTTAAGCAAAATGTGTTTTGAAATAATCAGTTCAAGTTCACTGCTTTGTGATAAGAATAATTGCATTGTCAACATATGGCCTCGAGTAGAGATAAAGATATCTGCATTGTCAACCTTACTTCTTTCGTATTACAGTGTTGATTTGATACTCGTATTTAAAAGAAAGACATATTCATTTGTTATTGTTTTTATTAAAAATTATTATATTCTTAACTTAAAATTAAACATTTTTGTAGCCCCCATTTACAGACGTGGCATTTGGATTGACTGGGTGGTGAACCTTCGACATGTGTTCGCCATTCTGGACGGTTGAAATGCACAAAGCAGGGCAATTGTACTTGTAATTCAAACTTGTCTCTGTACTCCCTCGGTAATTTGGGCCATGCAAAGAGGAGTTCAACTGGAGAAACTGCTTCAGTCAAATATTGCAGTGGAAACTTCTTTATTTCTTCGTCCGTAAAATCACACAATTGTTTTCCATTTATATGCTTGTTTTTCAATTCCATTATTAGGCACTTCGGACATTCCACCATGATATTATTATGCAGCCGGCGCTTTCCTACCGGGTGGCTCACAATTATCACAGCAGGTATACACTTTGATATTTTTATCTGAGTGGTATTCTTCTAATATGCTTCTACATAAGCCAGGTGCAAATGGGCATAGTGTGAATAACACTGCTTTATTCAATTTAAAGGATTAGTTCAAAACTTTCTTGGACTGTGCCACCAATTTATAGAATTTACTGTATACCCCCACCCATTTATGGCGAAAAAAGTGGAGGGGGGGGGGAGGAGTGGAAGGTGCCAAAGTGGAGGAGTGGGGGGTGCTCACGTGAGGTCAAGGTTAATGGATCAAAAATGGTGGGGGGTGCAAAGGTCATGAGAGGTCAAGGTTAATGGATCAAAAATGGTGGGGGGTGCAAAGGTCATGAGAGGTCAATGGATCAAAAGTGGTGGGGGGTGCTCAAAGGTCATGAGAGGTCAAGGTTAATGGATCAAAAGTGGTGGGGGGGTGCAAAGGTCATGAGAGGTCAATGGATCAAAAGTGGTGGGGGGTGCTGGAGTGGGGGGTCAAGGTTAATGGATCAAAAGTGGTGGGGGGTGCCAAAGTAGTGGGGGGTGCCAAAGTGGTGGGGGAGGGGGCGTGTCTGGAGTGGGGGGAAGGGGCGGGGCTAAAGTAGAGGGGTGGGGGTGCCGAAGTGGTGGGGGAAGGGGCGTGTCTGGAGTGGGGGAGGGGGCGGGGCTAAAGTGGTGGGGGGAGGAGTGGGGGGTGCAAAAAGTGTTGGGGGGTGTCTCAAAACTCTCATTCTTTACCTACTCACATTTGTCTAAATTTACGGTGAGGTTTGCCTCGTCTAAACGTCGAGCCACCTCACTTAAATAAATAAATAATAAATAAATAAATAAATACACCACATGTAATTACGACCCCCTTTATCCCAGAAGGCTGAGCCTTGTGCGGGAGGGGGCTACACATTTAAAGACAAGGGACGCACATCCAATATCCGTGTATAATGGAAAAATCCCTCTCACAGTATTTTCCATTGCCACGACCGGGATTCGAACCCGGGACTTTTGGGTGAGAGGCAGGTACTCTACCATCTCGACCATCAGTCATATCTTAACAATTCAATATGTCTCTCAAACGTAGGAAAAACGACAATGACATCGTCTAGATACACGAAAATATTTGGTTCAAGTTCTGGACCACAAATAGCATCCATTAGACGTTGTTGGCACTGTGCCGCGTTAGTTAGACCAAAGGGAAGCACATTAAAGTGGAAAAGCCCCCTACCCGGTACTGCAAAAGCCGTTTTCTCTCGAGAGTCTTGATCTAGAGGTATTTGCCAGCAGACACTGCGCAGGTCTATCCATGATATATACCGCGCATCCCGGAGCATATTTAAAATTCTATCTACAAATGGTAATCGATATGAATCTTTTTTGGTGACCGCATTCAGCTTCCGTCCGTCAAAACAAAATCTGTAGTCTCCAGTAGATTTCTTCACTAAAAGAACAGGAGAGGACCACTCACTCATTGAGGGCTCGACAACTCCCAGTTCAAGCATTTTGTCTAGCTCCTTGTTAAGGTGGCTTAACATATACGGGGACATTAAATATTGTCGCTGCTTGAAGGGTTTTGCATCACCCGTATCAATGTGGTGGGTTAGCTTATTAGTACGTCCCAATTTTCCGCCTCGGTTTAGTTTCCTGAATTTTGAAATTATGTCCTCTGCTTTTTCTAGTTGTTCGCCCGAAAAACTTTCCGAAGTGGAAATATAATGATTTGACAAAGTGTTACTGGATTCAATAGTAGAAATATTTACATTACCATCATCACCAACATGCCAAGTATTATCATTAAAATCTATCTTAATTTTGAATTTCCGGCAGAAATCACTATACAAGATGACATCATGTTTAAGTGACGGTATTATAAGAGGAGAAATTATTTTACAACAATTATTTACACACAACGGTAGATCAACAGTACCTTGTACCAGTTGATGCGCACCATCAGCTGTAGTAACAGACTTATGTACTGATTTTTTAATCTTTAAATCAAACATTTAAAAAAATTCTAAACCACCTTTTCCCACTATCGAGTTATTTGCCCCAGAATCTAATAACGCTACTAAATTCTTATCATATAATGTGACTGTTACGTAAGGCCTATTATCATGAAGTTTCTTGACGAAAACAGGAGAAGTATGGCTTAATTTAAGTTCCCTAAAATTATGATAATATTGCTTTACTTTTCCTATAATTAAATTCTGCTCATTAGAGCGAACACTTACTCCAATATCGGCCGGAATATTTGCAGAGGAAGTAAGATGGCCGGGAAATCTTATCCTCTTCCTGCATTTCCCGAACAATTATTACAAGTCGCTACAGTTACGTTTTTTCTGCCGCATTTAAAGCAAAATTTTGTACGCCTTTGTCTGCAAGTTCTGAAGGCATGACCGGGTTGATTACAGTTCCAACAAACAATTCTTGATGTATTATTGCTAATATTTGGTACTGTACCCGCGTTTTGGCTTATATTTCGTCGCGAATTATTTCTACCTCTGTTTACTTGAAGATTATTTGACGCACCCAAATTACGAGAATTTCCGCAACAGTTTCGAGGTGTTGGTGTTCGGAAGGATCTAAAGCCGCAACGCTATTTGTTTGTTGTAAGTTACCAGATGAAGAAGGTTCCCCAACATATGCTATATCTGAATTCTTAGTACGTTTTGATAATACCTCTTCCCATCTCTTATATGTTTTTGCAAGTTCAGTAACCGTATCAAATTCTGTTAAAGCTAAGCGCTTGTAATATTTAAATAATAAATTTTCGCAAATCCTATTTATTTTTGTTACTTCTGCCGGCATATTACTAAGGCGACGAAAATAGGATTCTATTTCGGCAATAAAAATCGTTACTGATTCGTTATCGCGTTGTTTCCGATTCTTAATTATTTTCCATAACTGTTCATCATTGTCTTTTGGTAGAAAATCATTTTTTAGTTGTTTTACTAGTGAGTCCCAATCAGTAAGAGAAGATTTCGCGTAGCGCCACCATTCAAGTCCTTTTCCCGTAAATAAATCTACTGCAGAAGCAAAAAGATCCTTTTTACTGGCCCCTCTTGCTTCAGCTAGTTCTTCAACACGCTCTATAAAAGCTTCGACGCCGAAATGTTTTGAAACCCCATCAAATTTTACTCCCCATTTATAAAGTTGTAATGGCGCAGATGAATGCGCAGGCACATGCACAACTGTAGTGTTCTGCGCAGTACCTTCGACAATAGGAGTTCCTGCCGAAACACGCTCATATAGTTCCGCCTCTAACTGTAAACAAGTTGCGTAAGTCTCGTTTTTAAACAATCGCTCTTCCTCATCGGCGGTTTCCATTCGCTTAACTATATTGGTAACATGAATTATTCTAGAGCGTAGCCGTATAAATAGACTGTCAATAAATAAATAAATAATAAATAAATACACCACATGTAATTACGACCCCCTTTATCCCAGAAGGCTGAGCCTTGTGCGGGAGGGGGCTACACATTTAAAGACAAGGGACACACATCCAATATCCGTGTATAATGGAAAAATCCCTCTCACAGTATTTTCCATTGCCACGACCGGAATTCGAACCCGGGACTTTTGGGTGAGAGGCAGATACTCTACCATCTCGACCATCAGTCATACTAAATATGTCAGTAGCCGGACCTTCAAAATCTTGAACTAAACTTTTTATATTATCTACCGAGAATACTACAGCCTCTCTTTCCATATTAAAATCAAACTCAGGATCTCTAATTTCAAGATTCCTGCCCCTTTCCTTGGTTAAAAGTCGGCCGAGAATTTTTCTCTTTTCGCTAATATCACGCCCCGTTACTACCCCACAAATTTTTAGTTCATAATTTATTTCATTAGCTGATAAATGGTTAGGTTTCATAACGTCTTCCATTTTGAGGACACAGCAATGCAACAACATTCAATCAATTTAAATTACCATATACGCTACGGAGAGACAAACAATTTATCGAAAAAAATCAACAAGTTACTAATAAATTTAATAATTTTACATACGAAAAAGACAATTTTCCATAAAAATTCGGACCAACACGTTACGAACGAGTACCGTAACCTTCAACAAATTCTAGTTTGAAAATAAGATAACTAATCTACCACAAAAAATGTAAACTAACAAGCTACAAGATTACTCGAAAATAAATATAATCGAAAATTTTATTCAAACTCACCCCAGACGTCACCACAAGCCTTTTATTATTATTAATAATACTTTTTAATTTAATTTAATTGAAGATTTTAAGTTTGCTTGTAAATAATTAATTTCTAGAAAATATTTTTATTTTATTTGTCCACCTTGTATTTGATTTTACGTGTATGCTTTTATTTGAATTATATTTTGCTTTCTTTATCTAGTGACTAATACTTTTGTTTTTTGTTTACTAAAAATAATTGCTGATAAACAAAAATCTATATATTATTTTGTAATTGTTGTGTTAAATAATTAAACCAAAATAGATTCAAATTATGTATTTTTTCTGATCTGGGCGGTTTTCTGAATTCAAGTAACAAGTTATGTGGAAATGTTAAAATTAGCTTTTTTTTTATAGGGAATACACAAAAATATTTCAGTATTTATCGATTTCGTAAAAACAAGCATGTATTTTGGCAGTAGGCTAGTAAATTGTTACAACAGCCCCTAGGAGTATTTCAAAGATAGTAAACTTTAATGGTTTACAATTTAACTAAAACACACGTACGATAAAAAATATTAAGATATTTTCAGAACTACGAGATATGTATAATAAAAACTAATTGCTGTGAGATTATTAAATATTTGACGATATTTGACTAAAACAAAAGATCTTTTGGGCCCCACGTTCGGACGTCAATTTGTCTTTGCAAAGTCAATAAATTTACGTAATCTTTTTTTTTTGAGGTTCACGTGCGTGGCGGCAGCTCTTCGTCGGAGAACAAAGGGTGGGTTCGTAAGAAATACCGTCAAATATATCCCGCGGGCGCCACTTAATTTTTGTGGTATTAAAATCAAGAAAAAACAATACTCTTTTATAGTCAATAAATTGGTTGCAATCAATACGTCTATAATTTACGCCTGAAAAACAAAATAAAGGAAGCGCAACACCGGTTTGAATTTCTAAGCTTGTTTCTATTTTTTTTCAAATTATGATTCAATAATACATGTTCAAATGGCAAAGATAATTTAATAACAAATAAGTTTATATATTGGGGTACCGTTTATAGGCCTATAGGCGGTTTACATGTATAACTCACCTCTCCGATCATAAGGCTGTAACTTGCAGCCTCGCAAAAAAAAGTAGTGAAATAAAAAAAATAAAAATCAAACATAGACCCGTAACAGAAAAAGGCAGGTTTAACTTCTACGATATAATTGAAAAGTCAAACTGGGAATTTATAAGCGCATGTAATTTATCAGTAGATGCTAAATTTAAAAAATTTATTGACACTATAAAGGAGGCAATTTACGTTGCTTTCCCCGAAAAAGAAAAAATTATAGAAAACGATAATCGAAATTACAGGGTACCCTGGTTTAATCAAGAACTTCATAGTATGCGGGAAATGTTAAATTTCTTAAATATAGTTGCAAATGAAAGGCCCTCAGAAACCAATATAAACATATATAAGAATTATAAAAATAGATACAATAATAAAGTCAGACAAACCAAACTCAAATACAATGAGAACTATATAAAGAATTCCTCCAACAAAGCAAAAACTGCCTGGGAAATCATAAATAAAAGTCGTAGTAAAAAAAACGTCACTTCCGCAGATCCTCAAATACCGAGTGCCGCTACATTTAACGAATATTTCTCAAACATCCCAAATAGTATAATCGATAAAATTCCCCGATCTGACAGGGACCCGGGAGAGTATATCACTATCAATAATGACAGCATCCCCAACTTAACACTAAGAGAGGTGAGCTTCAATGAAGTGCGTGACGTAATAGATGGTTTAAAAAAAAAGCCCAGCAAAGATATATATGATATTAGTGCTGACCTCATCAAGACAATAAAACACTTAATCGTAATCCCATTAACTAAGCTGATAAATTTGAGTATAAAAGAACGTATCTACCCAAGTTGCTTAAAAATGTCAAAGGTAATACCCATTTTCAAAAAAGGAGACAAAGAAAAGGCAGAAAACTATCGGCCCATATCCCTTGTCCCAATTATCTCTAAGATTTACGAAAAATTTTTAAAGAATATGCTATGTGAACACTTTGAGGAAAATGATCTGTTTTCTGCTGCCCAGTTTGGGTTTCGAAGTAACAAGTCGACCACGCAGGTAATAAATAAATTAATATCTATATTAAGTGATGGATTTGAACGAAATATTATACTGGGATGTACTATGTACGATCTAACAAAAGCTTTTGACTGTGTGTCACACAGTATCCTAATAGACAAATTAAGAATGTATGGTATAAATAGCTGTTTCATAAAATTAGTTTCGTCTTACTTAACGGATCGAAAGCAGTCGACATATTTCAAGAATATCTACTCCAGTACAACTTGTGTGGAGCATGGAGTACCACAAGGGTCGGTGCTCGGCCCCTTACTATTTTTAGCGTACATAAATGACTTACCTTCATGTATATCAAATGGCGATATTGTACTCTTTGCAGACGATACCACTATGATAAATTCAGATGTAAACCCAAATTCTCTTCAAGAAAAACTGTGGGACACACAGTCAAAAGCTAAAAAATGGTTTGAAACAAACAGACTAAGTCTAAATGACACAAAAACGGAAAACATAATCTTCAGTTTGAGAACACATGAACTGGACAGTAGTGAAACGGTTAAATTTCTCGGAGTGGTTCTGGACAAAACTTTGACATGGGAATCTCACATTGAATATATATCCACTAAGCTGTGTAGAAATACATATCTACTACAAAACCTAGCTAATAATGTAACTATAAGCGTGGTGTTGATGGCATACTATGCTTTTTTTCAGTCTACTATTGCCTACGCTATTTTATGCTGGGGACATTCCTGTCACGTCAAACGAGTATTCTCAATTCAAAGAAGAGCGATAAGATATATGTTAAAATTAAATTACAGAGCAGATGTTAAACAAAAATTTATTGAACTACAAATATTAACTGTAACATCACTTTACATTTTAGAGTGTCTAAAACTTGTAAAAAATAATATAGAAAATTACAAAACCAATACAGCTGAGTACAACTTTGAAACAAGGCATAAACAAAATATTTCTATCAAATTCTTAAGATTACAAAAAACTAGAAATGCTGAAAATTACTACGGACCTGTATTTTTTAATAAATTACCAAACCACATACGTGATCTGTCACCTAAGCTATATGCAGAAAAAATAAAAAAAGAATTACCAAGTAAAGCATATTATAGTATAAACGAGTTTATCGGAGATAATACGTTTATGAAGTGATTCCATCTCGGTAAGGTATGTATGTAAGGTGTTATAATATGGCGGTATATGAATATATTGTACCTATTTTTCTATGTAATAATATATTGTGTATATGTGTATTATACCTATATGTTGTTTGTGTCAAGTGTCAAACACTTTCTTTGTTGTTTGTTTTTTATATTGTAAATGTTTCTTACAACGTATCAAACGTTTTGTTTTTGTTTATTGTTACACACAAATTATAGTGTAATTTGAACTGCATACTGTGTATGTATGTATCATTTTTTTCCTTTTGACTTATGTAAACATGTAAAATATGTATTGACATCAATAAACAAATCTAATCTAATATTAGGTATTCTAGACTATGTTAGAGCATTATAATAAAATTCACAGTAGTTGTACCATTCCTTAGCTCAGGATAAGAATTCGTTAGTGTGATTACCTCTACTTATAGAAAATAATAGTTCACTCGGACTTAATTAGAGACAAAAAAAATTCGATAATTTTGAAAGTTAAAAATATCTCACAACACTTCAGTCTATATTATATATTATATTATATATTATATATTAACACTGGTAAGGCTTGCACGACGACGCTTCGAAAGGATAATAAATTTTATCTGACCTTAGCGTCCTGGCTGGGTTAACTTCAGCTAGGGTGTCTGGTAAGTATTTTGTATTATACCACAGAGTTTCGAAAATCCCCCGGGTTGGATAGGGCTATAGTTTTTTTTCTCTGATCCAAAATCGGCTCCAGCCACCTCACAACAGGTGTATCACATTGAATAATCCCAAGTGAAAGACAATAAACGGGCACATGGGAAAAGTGTAAGGCCGGCGAATCTAAAATTAATTTTAGGGTTCAAATAACGGGATGGTATGAAATAACACAGTGACAAAAAAATGGTAACATACCTTCTACTAGAATGGCCCTTTTTCACACAACAAAAAAGAATCTAACACCAGAAATATCAATAAAACATATGTGTAGCTCAAAGATGGCTGAATCTCGTTCAATAATAATCTCGATTTCCTTCATCGACTCCACTTTGCCTAGAAATCCTTTAAGAAAAAACACCTTGTATGTAAATTCGTAGGTGCGCACGCGATGTCACTTTGTCGTCATGACAACCAGGATATAAGCCGTAAATTAACATGAGAATGGATAGACAACCCAACATACAGTCTGTCGTGAACTTATTTATTTTCAGAAAAGTCTAAAATTGCCGTTACAACAGTGTGTGCATAATATATAATTTTACCAGCTATAGCCGAATTTGTAAGTGTGAAATCTAGGGGAGGTCTATATTATTCAAATGGAACTATATTCAATTACTTCCTTACCCTAGAAAACATTTTATTCAAGCATATCAACTCAGTTGACGTATTTGAAGAGACCATTGACGAATTCTTATGTATTAATCAGAGCAAAACACTAGAATTTCCCTGTGAATCCCACTCTCAAGACATAATTACAAAACTAATTTTATTTTACATAACAATGAGGGTAATAGTTATTTATGTATTAATGTATTTATGTATCAAGGCAAGTTTAACTTTTTATCATGAAGATGGAGTTTAGTTGCCGAGGTCCGTAGGGCCGAGGCAAATAAACCACATAAATGATAAAAAGAACCTTTAATGCCGAGGTGCATATTAATTTTTTTTTAATCCAGAAACTGTAAAATTAAGATTAATTAACTCTATATTTTAAATAATTTTCAGTGACATTAAGAAATGTCATATTTATTTAAAATTTTAAATTACATTAGGAAATGTTACAATTATTTTTAAAATGTCAAATCGGAACAATTTTTTGTAAGAAAATCATTATTTTTAGCAATTATAATAGTGATAATACAATTCTGAATGTAAAAAACTGTATTTATTTTCCTTTTATTACAACACAATTATTGTCACAAGCAATGAAAAATGTATGTTTACATTTATCTGTCACCTCCGCCAACTACAAAAATCGTACAATAATGGATTACTTTAATGACTATTTCTATCACTTTAATGCCGATTTTGGGGTACTTTAATGCCGATTTAAAAAAAAGAAGAGAATCCCAGACAAAAACAAAATCATTTTTCAATAAAAAGAAGGAATCTAGATTGCAATTAACCTGATACTCCATTATAGTTGATTCAATTTACCACATTAAATTTCTCAGCACATTGCACGAGATTTAAATTAAAATTTAAGAATCAATATAAATGTGATGTTTACTTAACTTGAATAGTTATTTAATATTTGAATAAATAAATAAATATTTTTTCGTATACATTATTTATTTCACTCACGTATCCCTTATTATTTATTCGTTATCACATCAAAATATACTATTTTTACTTGCAAAGACCTCTCCCTTCAAATACCCCCCCAGAAAAAAATCGGGTGCCGTTATGTCGGGAGACCTAGGGGGGCAAGGCAAATTTTCAAATCGAGAAATTATACGGTCGTTAAAAAATTCTCGCAGAATCCTCATGGAGTTTCTGGCTGTGTGAAGCTCTCACATTTATTTGAAGGGATAGGTCTTTGCAAGTCGCCCTGCAACAATTGAGGACTTGAAAGACCGCATTCGAGAAGAAATTACAGGGATAGTTGGAGATTTTCTTCGCCGGGTGATGAACAATTTTGCATTAAGAATTGAAAGTTCAAGTTGATGGAGGGCATTTAGACGACATGATTTTTAAAAGTTGAACAAATCTTGAGTACGTAATAAATCCCATACAATTAGCTGTACATTAGTGTAATAATAAAATGGGTAGTTTAATATGGGGACCCCTGTACAATAAATTACTTTTAAACCAAAGCAGTATGTGAGTGAATAGGACATAGGAGTAAAGCGATAGCACTACACATAAGCATGACTGCGTGTCGATCCTGTGTAACATCTCCATGGTCATTTTAATGTTACAAGCTGTAAAATGTTTTTATTTAAAAGGTTATTTCTGAAGTCTAACTAAAAACCAGTTGTAGCATGCATTTATATAGTCCGTCCCTGTACAAACACTTTTGCCAGTTGCCTGACTGCTAGGCTAGAAAACCCCAACAACCGGGTAAGAGTAGGGAGACGTTTACGCGGGAGTAAGACAGTGCCGAAAAGTAAAGTGCGTACGTTCCTAACCTGTCTAGTGCATTATTCTGTGTTTGGTAATTTTTCACTTATTTGTTTCTCACTTATTTAGTATTTTTCTCATGTATCACTTTTATAATAAAGGAATCAATCATCCTACATAAATATTGGCGCCCACGTGAGTCCCTTTTCAACAAAAAGACTGTTTCTGAACTGAAAACTACAATTGTGCGAAGGTGAAAATCCACAGTGGTACGAGGAAAATCGGTGCGTGTGTGTGCAAAATTCCACAAGTGTAAGGTATAAAAGTAATTGAAGAATTGAGAGCCAAACTGTAAGTAAATTTTAACAGTTTTAAACTGCATGTTCGAGTTTTCACCTAAAGGAATTTTATGGTGCCTGTCATACATGAACTTTTCGTGCGTATTTTCAAGTAAAAGACATTTTACGTTGCTATTACACGTTAACTATTCGTGCATATTTTTATGAAAACGCTTTACCTCACGTAAATGACATTTGTGCTGCGTATTCACGAACTCATTTGGTGTTTTTAATTATTTGGTTTAACAGAAACTGTTTTCAAAGACATTTGCGAAATTTTCTAGACTTTCATAAGTGTGTGCTATCGCGGATTTGTATGCATTCAAATTTTATGTTGCGTATTAATGAGTTACAACCTTAGAAGTAAATCTAACGTCGATATTTTAAACTCTGAAGATTTATCTGTAAAAATGGCTACTCCAACCCCAATTATGATGACTGAACAACAGTTACAAAGCTTGTTAACTGGCATGGCTCACGCTATAATAACTAAGCAGCCGGTTCCGTCAAACAATAGTGGGAATTTTTCGAACTGTGCGTCGCGGTTCGCTGGTAAAAAAGATGAGGATGTAGAAGCCTTTATTAATGCAATCGTTGTTTACAAGGACTGCCTAAATATTACGCAAGAAAATGCAATCCGAGGTTTGCCAATGTTGCTTGATCAAAACGCTGCGACCTGGTGGCAAGGGGTCAAATCTACAATTTCCACCTGGGATGACGCCTTAAAAGCATTACGTCATTCGTTCGGCTACAACAAGCCGCCGCATACGGTATTCCAGGAATTGTTTTCTCGCGAACGAGGGGATAAAGAACCAACTGATCTCTTTGTAAATTCAGCACGTGCTCTTTTAGCTCGCTTACCGGAAACTCCAGCGCTGCACGCAACTCATCAGCTGGACATGGTTTACGGTCTTCTAAATCGAAGAATCAGACATAGGTTACCAAGAGAGCAAGTTACCTCTTTTGCAGATTTAATTGAAAAATCCAGATCTATTGAAGATAGTTTTAATGAAAAGGTAACATTACCTACTACTAACCCTAAACATGGTAACACAAACGATGACAAAATCATACATCTTCGCCCAAAGTGTCAATTTTGCAAAAATTTTGGCCATATTCAGGCAGATTGCCGCAAATATGCTGCTAGCCAAGCGAAAATTAGCCAACCAAATGCTAGTCAAAAGCCTTCCTCTAACTCTGTTGGTATCACGTGTTTCGGATGTGGAACGCCAGGTTATACCGGGTGGCTCAGCAGGTCGGGCCAAGCTTATATCTTGAAAAGTAATGGATGGATTTTTTTTAAATTTTAGGTGTGTATACAAGTATTAATTTCCAACCAAGTGACGGAAAAATCCAAGATGGCCGACTTCCGGTTTCGCCGGAAATGGAACTAAATCCAGTTTTTTAAATGGCACCCCCTGTATATTTTTGCATATTTGAATTCTACGCCTCAAAATACATACAACTCAAGTGTCAAATGTCATTTTAATAGTGGAAATTTATTTTTTTTCAACATTTTTATTTTCAACGTAGAGGGCTGCGACCATGCTCAAATTACTCAAAATATTATATCTGATATTATCCATAAAGTATAATATTATTAAAAGCATTATTTTCAATTTATTGGAGCTCAAATTAAGTAATTTCAGATTTTTATCTGTTTTTTAAGGAAAACTCGTTTAGTTCGAATGAAACACCTGGTGGGCCATTCCTATTTTAAATTGTGCGTTTAATAAGGATTTGAACGATGTACATAATGTCGTTATTATTTTTGAAATAAATGTGGAAAATTAAAGAAAGTCATACTGAATTATTTGAAATCTCCTTGTCGAGTTTTACAAATCAAAAAGAACACTACTAAAAGTAGGCAAAAAATTAAATATTGATTGCACAATTAATTTAATTTAACAACATTGTCATTAAACTAAAACATAATAAATACTTCAATAAATACGTTAATGTCATATTAACTGTTCCAAGTGTCGCGCGTTTTCTCTAATACACAACCGAAGTCGATCTAAAGTAAAATACCTGATTGAATTTGAGACAGATCATAATTGGCTATGAATGTTTTATTCTGACAGTTCTATCACTTTGAAATAATTGTATGATTAAGAACATAGCTTACATTCCCAGCGACAATTTAATGTACCAAAAGCTAAGTTTTTTTGTGGTATAAGTTTAATAATGGAAAATCAACAACCTTTTAGATATTCTAGAAATGAACAAGTAGATATGCTATTAATTTTCGGCGAGTGTAGGAAAAATGCAATTGCCGCTTGTGCGTTGTACGCTGAGCGCTTTCCAGGAAGACGTCAGCCAATAAGAACCTATTTTAGAAAAGTTGAGATGAAATTTCAAAAGGAACCAGAGGAACCTGAAAATGCATTTATTGTAAATGAAGAGGCAGAAATCAATGTGTTGGCGTACGTAAACTTTAACTCAAGTGCATCTCTCAGAGAAATTCAAACTCAAACAAATGTAGACAAAGAATGTGCCAGACGAATTTTGCACAAACACAAGTATTGTAGTTATAAGTACAGTCTCCATCAACATTTATATGAAAATGACTACCAACGTAGATTACTTTACTGCAATTGGTTCCTGACTCAAAGAGCACAGGTACATAATTTCGAATACAAAGTTCTTTTCTCTGATGAGTCCAGGTTCACTAATAACGGAATGTTCAATAGAAACAATTTAAGATGTTGGGCAAGAGAAAATCCTCATTTACTTCGAGTAGGCGCATTTCAAGAACGTTTTGGATTTAATGTTTGGGTGGGAATATTAGGAACTGAAATAATAGGACCGATTTTGTTTGACGGAGCTTTAACAGGTGCACGATATTTACACTTTTTAGAAAACGAGGTTGAAGAAGGAATTAACACTTTACCTGCTGAAAATATTAGAGATATGTTGTTTCAACAAGACGGAGCAGGTCCGCACAATGCGGTTATTGTAGCAAATTATTTAAATAACAGATTTGGACAGAATTGGATAGGTACACACGGTCCTGTGAGGTGGCCCGCTAGGTCTCCGGACCTGACACCAATAGATTTTTATTTGTGGGGTTACATTAAAAATCAAGTGTATTCGCGGCCTCCTACAACGTGTAACCCCAGACTGAATAAATCTAATTTGCCTTATGGGCTTCTGTTTCAGTCTGATGTGGTCTGGTAAAGTTGAATCTGTCGAATCCTCTTCTTGGTCTCGTTCAATAAAACATAAATATACCAGTGTCAAAAATGTACAAAGTAAAGTTGGAAATATGCAAGTTAGCTTACGGCTGATAAAATTAGAAAAAAACTTACTGAAGGCAAGTTTCTTCTAGAAAAGTTGACTAAACAATTTAGCAAAGATATGAATTATAATAAATCAATTATTATAATTACAAAGATATGAATTTATTATTTTATTTTAAAAATAACTTAAGATATAAATTATAATAAACTAATTATTATAATTTCGAAACTATGAAATTTTAGAAATTACTCTAGATATAACTAGACAAGATTAAAGCAATAAAAATAATTCCTCTGAATAAGAAATTATGTTAGGAAGAAATTTGTTATATTATTTAAATTTAATAACAGTAATTAAATAGACAAATCACAATAAGACACTCAGAAAATTAAGTTTTAATATTGCTAAAACGCAATCTTTTCACAAATAGAAAATGTGTGATTCACAAAATAATACAATAAGTAAGAAAGTAAAAAGTTAGGTATTCTGATTTTTATAACTAATTTAATTAGATTACTAATTAAAGTTAATTTCTACTATTTACTGTAGAACGATAAGAAACAATAAGTTTATTTAATTCTCCCAATTGGAGTAAGAAATGGTAAGAAATGCTGTAATTTATTCAATTAAATTACGACAATTAGATAATAACTATGAATTTTAATTAATTCAAATCGTATTAAGATATAGCAGGGAATAATTTAAATATTAAATTAAATTACGAAAAATTACAATAATCAAATTGTGAGATAAGATAAAAACCAATATTTTCCGTTAAGCGAAAACTATTAATTTCGAGGAGTTTTTTACCACCTTCCGCAAACGAAAGAGATCTGTGTAAGTGCATATATTTTATGAATAACTCGATAAAGATAATAACGATAATTGCAAATTTTAATTGCAAAAGATAATAAGGAACGGTAATAACATAAGTTAACTTGCAAGACGACACCACGTGTAGATATTTGCATGAAATCAATCACGCGTGGAGAGCACTAAATTTGGCTAAAATGCCGGCGTCAAACACACCCAATTGATAAATTCGATTTAAATCGATATTTATCACATTTGACTGTAATAAATAACCAACATGCTAAATATTTACTAGGCTACGTATTGCAAATAATACTTTATAACGATAAGATACAGAAATATTCTACATCCGAGAAAAATAATTAGATATTCATAAAATTACGACTTACCAGTACGGAAGATAGGAAAAAGCTGGTGGAGGAGGAATGCTGTAGGATCGAGAACGTTTCAGTGCCGTCGACGCGCGCATAACATAGCTACATTTAATTGTCTCCGGTAGAAACCAGTTGTAACCGTAATTTACCAAATTATCGTTACAAACGTTAGAAGATTTAAGAGAAAGAGTAGTAGAAGCAATACGTAGACTTCCTATGAATCAGTTGAGGGAAGTACTACGGTGTGTCGTAGATCGAGTTCAGCTGTGTGTTAGGGAAAACGGGCGACACTTCGAACATTTAATAGGACATTAACAAATTTGAGTATGTATTATTTTTGTTTGTTTCTTAGTATTTATTTATGTTTTACGTTTTTATTACTTGTGTGTTTTATTAGTTTATGCTTCATTAGTTTTATAAGAGTTATAATTAGTTTAATGATAATGTTGTTATATTATTTGTTGACAATTTTTTTTATAAATGTTTTGTAAAAAATGTTGTTGGTAGTGTCCTTTTTGATTTGTAAAACCCGACAAGGAGATTTCAAATAATTCAGTATGACTTTCTTTAATTTTCCACGTTTATTTCAAAAATAATAACGACATTATGTACATCGTTCAAATCCATATTAAACGCACAATTTAAAATAGGAATGGCCCACCAGGTGTTTCATTCGAACTAAACGAGTTTTCCTTAAAAAACAGATAAAAATCTGAAATTACTTAATTTGAGCTCCAATAAATTGAAAATAATGCTTTTAATAATATTATACTTTATGGATAATATCAGATATAATATTTTGAGTAATTTGAGCATGGTCGCAGCCCTCTACGTTGAAAATAAAAATGTTGAAAAAAAATAAATTTCCACTATTAAAATGACATTTGACACTTGAGTTGTATGTATTTTGAGGCGTAGAATTCAAATATGCAAAAATATACAGGGGGTGCCATTTAAAAAACTGGATTTAGTTCCATTTCCGGCGAAACCGGAAGTCGGCCATCTTGGATTTTTCCGTCACTTGGTTGGAAATTAATACTTGTATACACACCTAAAATTTAAAAAAATCCGTCCATTACTTTTCAAGATATAAGCTTGGCCCGACCTGCTGAGCCACCCGGTATACGTTCCCAGTGCCCCAATTGCCATGCACAAAGTAGTACTTCCGGCTCCGGCACAAGAATTTTAGCTACCGACGTTGTTGGTCCTACTACAACACATACCTCGTGCATTGATATACTTTCCGCAGAAGTTAATCCAGTATCAACAATCTCCAGACCACTGGTACAGGTTCAAATTGTAGGAAAACATGGTCTTGCTTACGTAGATTCAGGTGCTCGAAATAGCATCGCAGGACACGTACTTTACACTCATTTTTGCGAGTCGAATGTACCATACAAGGAAGATATCCTACAGATGGTTTTAGCAGATGGAAATTTACGACAAGTACAAACTTGTATATTTGAGACCGACGTAATTTTGCAGGGCAAAAGAATACCTACTGTATTCATAGCTATACCTGAGCACATACACAGTAAAACGCTCCTAGGAATCGATTTCATTAGAAATGCTGAATTGATTATGAACATTGCCAAAGGGAAATGGTTTTTTGAGAAAGATCCTTTGAAAGTTTTTGACTTCTTCCAAGAGCCTATCACTACAGGTTCTCCTTTCCCTATAATTAATGCTTGCCAGACAGAATTCAAGCTAAACGATTGTGATGGTAAGAGTCTAACCACAGATCAGAAAACTCAGCTAGAACAACTGTTACAGACACACAGCCCCATATTCCATAAGAGTAAGGAGCTGACTCCCTATGCGGAGCATTGTATCAAGTTGACGGATGACAATCCCATTTTTCAACCTCCATACCGTCTTGCGCCTGCGCAGAAGGATATCCTGCGCCAAGAACTTGACAAGTTACTACAAGATGGGAACATTGAAGAATGTGAAACGGCTTATGCTGCCCCTGTTGTCCTGGTTCCCAAATCGGATGGAACCCCACGACTCTGTGTAGATTACAGACGCCTTAATGCTGTTACGGTTCCAGTGCAATATCCATTGCCTCGGATAGACGATTTGTTGCATTCGTCTAATTCTGCTTACATCACTACCTTAGATTTAAAGAGTGGTTATCACCAGATTCCGGTTAAAAAGGAAGATCAGGATAAAACTTCTTTCATCACGCCTTTCGGAACATTCCGATATAAAGCTATGCCTTTCGGATTGCGAACAGCCCCTGCGACATTCCAGCGTCTTGCCGATCGTTTTCGATCCGGATTACCACATATATCCATACTGGCTTACTTGGATGATTTGATCATCATGTCACCGACTTTTGAGGATCACCTCCAACACTTGGATGAAGTTTTCAATAGGCTGAAACTTTTCAAGCTCCACGTTAATCATGCGAAATGTACCTTCTGTACGGACAAAGTGAAGTACCTTGGTCATATGATTAGTAAAGACGGATTTGAACCCTGTCCAGACAAGATATCTGCTATAATGGACATGCGTGCACCACAAAATGTAAAACAAGTTCTCAGTTTCCTACAGACCTGTTCATGGTTTAGAAGGTTTGTCCCAAATTTTGCAGAGGTATCCAGACCTTTGAGCAACCTTACAAAGAAGAATTTCAAATGGGAGTGGGGACCTTCTCAGGAGAATGCTTTTAAGGAACTGAAGAGATTACTGACTACCACGCCTATTTTGCGTCAAGCTGACCCTTCCAAGCCGTTTGTCATAAGAACAGATGCCAGCTCATACGCCCTTGGCGCAGCTCTACTCCAGGGGGAGGGAGCCGAGGAGAAACCCATTGAATACGCCAGCTGTTTGCTGACGCCTGCGCAGAGAAACTACCACACCACAGAAAGAGAGGCATTGAGTGTGATATGGGCATTCTCTAAATTTCGTGGATATATCGAAGGATCGACTGTCACTTTGAAGAGTGACCATCAACCGCTTCGGTGGCTCATGTCCCTGAAGTCACCAACAGGACGACTCGCTCGATGAGCGTTGTCGCTGCAACCATACAATTTGAACATTGAATACGTTCCTGGACGGCAGAACGTCCTGGCTGACACCTTGTCACGCCCTATCTGTCACGATAGCAAAGAATCTGAAGCTTGTGACATTTGCTTTGTTACCATTACTCTGCCGGTTGATGATGCTAGAGTGTTAAGAGATGAACAATTATCTGACCCAGATGTAGCTCGAATTATTAAATGTTTTGAGTCCCCAGAAACCAGCGCTGTAGAAACTCATCGATGGAGTGACCGTGGTTATCTGATGATGAATGGTGTACTATACCGCAACAAGTTGTTCCACGAAATCTAGTTCAAAAGGTGCTGAAAGAGACCCATGATTCGCCACTTGCTGGTCACTATGGAGTAGAACGCACTTTGCAAAAAATTATTCCTCGATATTATTGGACTGGAATGCGTCGAGATGTTACTGCTTACGTTTCTCAGTGTATTGACTGCCAAAGATACAAGTCTTCGAATATGAAACCTTCTGGACTGCTTCAGACACCAGTTCAAGCTCAAAGATTTGAAGTGATTTCAATTGATCTATTCGGACCTCTTCCTGAAACCCCTACGGGAGAGCGATGGGTTTTTATCATTGAAGATACATCCACTCGATGGACAGAAATGTTTCCCCTTAAGGTAGCCACCGCAGAGGCCTGTGCTAGATGCCTTATTGATGAGATAATCCTCCGTTTCGGAACTCCACGAAAGGTCATAAGTGATAATGGAGTCCAATTTGTTAGCGAAGTTTTACAACACGTCGCTCAAGTTCTTGGTTTTACGCAGAGCCTTACACCTGCTTATCACCCCGCGGCCAATCCGGTCGAGCGTAGAAATAGAGATCAAAAGACCCAACTTGCAATCCTCACGAGAGATGACCATACTAGTTGGAAAGATAAATTACCCTCAGTTCGGTTCGCTATGAACTCCTCCGTATGTCAGTCTACAGGATATACTCCAGCTTACCTCACCTTCGGTAGAGAGTTACGAACACCCGATGATGTGCGTCGAGACCTCAGAGCTATCATTGAAAATGACAATTTCGTACCGCAAATATCTCCTTATCTGCGAACGCTTGCAAAAACTCTTAGTCAGGCGGAGAGACACACGAACGACAGCAAGATAGTAACAAAAAGTATGCCGACAGCAAACGCCGTGACGTGACCTATCAACTTTCTGATCTTGTACTCGTTAATACTCATGTTCTAAGTAAAGCTAAAGCCAACATTACTTCGAAGTTCGTACCCCGTAGAGATGGACCGTACCAGATTTCTAGAATTGTAAGCCCAACTTCTTACGAAGTTAAAGATCCGGCTAATCCTTTAGTATCACTGGGTACCTACCACGTATCTGCCCTAACCAGGTATGTGCCTCCTATCGACGAGACCCCTCTGCCATTTCCTCTTCACTCCATTCGACATAAAGGACGCCCTCGTCGCCAGCCCTCTTTGAACACCAGCAAACCCCTTCAGATGACATCTGTTCCAGCTTCGAAACCACCGCCTACAATCCAGCGTGACTCCATGACTTCGATTCCAGCTGCTGCTCCGAGTGGTATAAGTGTTGCGCCACGCCGAACCACGCGAGTGCGGCGCGTTAAGAGTGTCGTTGACGTTTAATCGTTCTTTTGTTTTGTATCACACCCGGGACGGTAGTGTGATCCAAAGGGGGAGTGTGTAGCATGCATTTATATAGTCCGTCCCTGTACAAACACTTTTGCCAGTTGCCTGCCTGCTAGGCTAGAAAACCCCAACAACCGGGTAAGAGTAGGGAGACGTTTACGCGGGAGTAAGACAGTGCCGAAAAGTAAAGTGCGTACGTTCCTAACCTGTCTAGTGCATTATTCTGTGTTTGGTAATTTTTCACTTATTTGTTTCTCACTTATTTAGTATTTTTCTCATGTATCACTTTTATAATAAAGGAATCAATCATCCTACACAGTACTATTTTATCTTTGCTAAAATTGCCAAAAGTATTAAAACGCCCTGTGCATAAAGCCTAAAGTAAGTCACTTAGAAAATTTTGTTTATTAAACTCATTTACAAAAAGGTATGTTAAATTCACTTGCTATTCACAATTTTATGGTTTATTTCTATTCCATATTTCACTTTAATTTGTTATATTTATTGATCGTGAGAGTATTTCGCTTTGTCGTAGCTTATATGAACATGTCACTTAGGTGAAGTCGTTGAAGCTTTCGCTTTTCTTTAGTTATTCTGCATCTAGCCCTATCTGTATAAACTTCAGCCGTACCAGTTTTACATATAACCTAGAATTAAAGATAAGATTAAAATTCATGCTAGAAATCGACCGAGATAAAGTAACGTACCTTATTTTCGCAGTAGTTTATTCCTACATATTATGTTGCTTAATTGTAGTTTAGCTTGGGAGGTGTTTCTCTCGAATGTTGTTCTAGAGTACCTGGAAGTTTGAAAGAAATATTAAAATTATACATTTTAATATAGTCTCCGAAAGTTTGCACAATTGAATAGTTGTAGAAATGATTTCACTGTTTGAGAATTGCATTAGCTTACCTTAGCTGGTGTATTGTGGTTGTTAGTAGTTTTCAATTATTTATTCTGGTATGCATTAATTTTATTTTGTGTCTGTCAGATTTCTTAAAGAAGGCGTATGTCAAATTGTCACAGAACACGTCGTGATGTACAGATAGGAAGCGTTCAATTCAATTGGGGCAAGTTATAACTTTGGCCGATAGGAGGCGTCATTTATGTCTTAAATTCGTTTACACATCTATTCCTCATCCATAACAATTTAAATAGTATTTTCTTTCCTTATTATGCTTTAGTGGACCTTCATGGCCCTGAACTTTATATAATACGTTTTTAATCTTACGATTTAACAGGTTTCTACGGTAGACAATTTCATTTTTCGTACAATAGAGGGAGTCCCGGCCGGCAACAGGTGGGTTGGCGATTTAACTTTTAAAAATCTTTCTTTCCGTTTCGAGCAGCCGAAGCACACGTAGTGTTGTCGCAATTTTTAACTTTAACGAATTGAATCGTTGAGTAGGTCAACTTTTGTTGGAAATGTTTTATTGAGAAAGCACTACGGGGGATGATTATCTTTTGAAGGAAACCTTACATAGTTAAGGTAAGAATTTACTTTTAATATAAGTTAGACAAATTGGTTGCGTTTTTTTACGATTTCTAGGTTCCATGTTAGGAGCATTTCTAAGAAATGCCTATGATATTTTTTATGGAGTAGTTAATGGCTTGTGCCTTGATGATTATTTTCTAAATTAGTATGGCTTATTTAGAAGGTTATGGATTAAGGTCCGAGTTTAAGAATTTCAAGTACATGGCTTGAAAAACTCTTATCAGTATTTTTTATCACTTTTTCACGTCTTTCACGTGCTAATTGTATGTTCCTGAAGTTTATATCTACATTCATCTTGGTTACCCTAAGACCGTTTTTATCGAACACTGTATGGTTACCTTTACAAAACTGGATTGATCTGGAAGTCTGGGATATTTGGTTTGGGATCACTGCAGCTTAGCTGGATTTTGGATAGTCTTTGGATTATTCGGGGATTCTTTATGGGATATCACTGGACAGAAAGAGACGTTTGGCTATGGGTGAACATCGGCGTGTGTTTATTAACTGAAGGGACATATTTTAGAATATTTAGTAACTCCTTATTGTTTTTAGGAAACTAAAGATATTCTCATTTAATTGAATAATTTTTAACGTACCCATTTTATTACACCCGTTATCGGTTTGTAATATAGTTAATATAACTGATTAATATAGTTTTGATACTAACCATTCATTTTTTGTAATATAGTTAATAACTTTAACCTGTTTGTAATGTAGTTACTAACCATAAACTTTCGCTGTGAGGGATTCGAACCCGACATAATTTTTGTACAGGTATCTGATATATCTATATACAGATATACGATTTATTGATTAAAGTGATAGTTCTAAAATATTCTTCATCTTCTTTTTCTCGATCACCTATTGATCTGGCGCCCATTTTTCCGAACCCACACCCTTTCTCCACAAAAAAAAATATAATTGACTAGCTCGGCGTTTTTGCTATACAACACTCAGGGCAAATTTTCTAACGGGTAGGTTTGCTAAAATTAAAATACACTTTGTGCATCAAATGCTATAACATCAGTAGGCCTATCTCTTAAAAGTAAAGTAAACACGTAGCACCTGAATGTATACTGCTCTCGCTTTACTCTCCTATTCACTCACAAAGTGCTTTAGTTGGATAGTAAATTTACTGTATACCTACTTATTATAAAGTTATCTCAAAAACAGTAACATATTTGTATTTATAGAGTAGCAACCTGGCAAGTATCCAAACAAGATCTAGAACAGTGCATGTAGGATGGCTACATAAAAATAAAGGGAGTGAAAAATATACCCAAATGAAAAAACCTATGGGAGGTATCAGAATATTACATTTAGACCCACTGGAAAAATATTCGACAGAGCAAATAATAGAGAAAGCAAATGAAATATATTTAAAAGACGAAAATTGTGCTCTAAAATATTATTCAAATATGCAGTT
Source organism: Rhagium mordax (assembly GCA_963680705.1). NCBI lineage: Eukaryota > Metazoa > Arthropoda > Insecta > Coleoptera > Cerambycidae > Rhagium > Rhagium mordax. Next base: position 29,012,220 of record OY796664.1, read on the forward strand.
AGGATCATACGATGGAAATAAAATTGAATTTAAAACTGTAGATGGAGAGGCTTGTGATTTATGGACATACTTTAAATGTAACTCCTTAATTCCTTATAGAACCTCACTTTACTTACTTACAAGTGAAGATGACTCCAGCATTACCTCAACAGACACAGATGTTTTGGAATTAGAGCCATTCGTATTACCATCTCTTATTGATATTGAAAGTAAGAAACAACCAACAGATATGGTACTTAATAATCAGATTACTATTCAAGAAATAAATAACATTACTATATTTTATCATGATATCGATACCTTTTTGCCAAAACATCGTAAGTGACAATTTTAGTGAAATTGAGATTTTGACTCTATTGTAAGCGACATAGCAGTGGGCATCTATGAGAAAATGCATTGTAAGCGTCAAACTGTGTTTTTTTTATTTAACCGACAATTGAAATTTATTGTAAGTGAATGAGTTTAAAAAGGCGGCCCGACAAAATAACGCAAGTACGACATATTTGCCGCCAAAACATCGTAAGTATCTTGTAAATATGTCACTTACGATAATTTATTGTTGTTTTGTGATACCTCAGTGAGCGGGAAAGACCGATATTGGAGTTTTAAAGTGAGTTTTTCTAACAAAGAATTAGTAATTAAAGGTAAGTAATTGTATTTTTTTGCTAAACATGTATTAGTGACTTAATTAACATAAAAAATTCGACGTTTTTGTGTAATTTTATCTTGAAACTAAATTATTATTTCTAACCTAATTTTAAGGCACCGCGTTTCATTTAAAGGCGCTATTATAGGTATTCATCCATGTAACTTATGTTAACATTATGATCTTTTGCTACTAGTAATTTATAGTGTTACAGATAGAAGGAATTATTATTTAATTTTTAATTATTTCCTAGTTCCTACCGACTGGATATTTCTGCTACCTTATATTTATTTGTGATTTAAATACCTTTTTTGTGTTTTAATAAAATGTCTCGCAGAATATAGCACAGTAATGCATCTACGATAAAATATTATATTAAAGTACCTTACCTAAGATAAAATTTTATTCGATATTTTTGTTTTTTTTTAGATTATCAAAATATGTTTCGTAGCTATGTCGTTAGGGAGCAGTGGATATCGTGCTAAACAAATCCTCGCTAATATTCAACAAAAAGATATTAGTGTTGAGGAAATAATATTATTACCTTTTGAATTTTGTCAAGGCCATAAAAATGAGGATAATTTTAGAGAGCCAGAAACTAATAATAATTTATTTTATGAAGCTCAGATTAATAATATGCTAGTAGATATTCATGTATCTGACAATACTGAATTAGTAGTTGAGGAGTGGACACAAAATAACACTTCTACGATTACGCTAAACTATGGCGAAGATAATTCAGATAATATCATTAACTATGGTTTTGAGGGTGGTAGTATGCTAAATTGGATACATAGCGAGACTGAGGCCACAACAAGCACACAAAACAATAACCACATTAATTTGCAGTTTTTTGTAGAAATCGATTCTACTCATTTAGATTTAGAAAATTGTAGTAATAATGTCAGTCTACAGCAGGTGACTACAGACACTACAGTTGACTTTCCTGTTCAAAAATTAGTTGATTATGACTCGAGTTCTTCAGACCATATAATATGCAATAACACTAATTCCTCAAAAATTCCGATTTCATTTACTCGTACTCATTCTTCCGATTTATCTTTTAGTGCAGGCAGTAACATATCTATTAGTTCTGATTCAGAAAAACCAGATGAAGATTTCACTGAATTAACAGTTGGAAAAAGTGGATATCGAAAAAAGCGAAAGGTAAATAAAAAACTTCAAAGAAAGTTGGAGAAGAATTTTGGTGGAGATAAGAAAGTTCAACTTAATCCATGTTCAAAAAATTGGCAAATTAATTGTTCAAAGAAATTCCCCGAAATTGTGCGCCATGAAATTCATGACTTTTATTGGAGTTTAGGAGATCGACAAAGGCAACATGACTGGTTGTTATCATGCGTCAAAGAAGTTGGTATTAAAAGAAGGAGACAAGAGGCAAACCAAGGCAGGCGTAATATATCATACAAGTAATTTATTCCTTGGGAAGAAAAGGAAACAGAAATATGCCAACAATTTTTGATAAAAACTTTGGACACTTCCCAGATGACACTTCGATATACAAAATGTACAGCTATAAATTTTAAGTGTTCCAAGACGGATCAAAGAGGAAAGCATGAACCAGCGAATAAAACGGATTGTGAATTAAAGCAAGCTGTTCATACTTTTCGGCTGTCCCATGCAAAAACACAGTAACTGCTCCGAACTGTTTTCGAAGAAAATTTAAACTTTTTAAAATTGATTAACCTATCAAAACTAATAGTACTAGAGGTTTCAAATTTGGACTGAATTAAAACCATTAGTGTATAATTAATGTAATTTTTTATTTGCTAAATGTTATTTTCTATTTATATGCAATGGTACTTAAATTTGCATTTCATTTTGGTGAATAAATTATTATTATTATTATTATTATTATAAAAGTTTCTATATCGTCTAAAAGCATTTGTTTTTAAAACTTAGAGTAAGGCTCATTAAACCTTGTTTTACTAGGGGATTTTATACAGTATTTAAAAGATAAATCTGTAAAAAACACAGTAACTAAACTTGCTAAAAAGAAATGCTGAAAATATTCCATTGTCAAAACATAGTAACTGCAGTTGCTGTTTTTTTCATTGGTTATCTTTAAAAATTGATACATTGTATCCGGCAGTTACTGTATTTTTATGCGTGTTGCGAAATAAAACATAAAATAAAAAGCAAAAAATATTATTTTATTCAGTCTAACTTTAACTACGAAAAATATAGATTTTACACTGACGATCAATTGAAGTGACCCAAGAAAAATTTGCATCAACTTCCAACTCATATATCTTTTGATACAAGAATCGCAGAGCCATAAATCTTTTTAGGTATTATAGATACGCCTCAAGAATATGTGACACATTTTGCTTGTCCTTGTCTCTTTATTTTTGGAGATACGGTGATGAAGGTGGAGCTATGTTTTTCTGCCAAAGTTTGAGGTCGTGCATGGAGTGTCCCAAACCGTTTTCGGATATAACAATATAGTCATTTTGTACCCTCATTCATTGCGTTCATTTTCATTTTTGATTGATTGTGCTAACTTAATTTTTGTTGATTTTATGAGGATTTCTATACAATAGTACATTTTTTGACTTTTTGACAGGGGGAGAACTGAATTGATATTTTTCGCAAATGAAATTATGAATGCGCGGGATAGGTACCTCAATCAAATTTTGCGGTCTATTGTATTGCCTTTTGCGAATCAAAGAGACCCTGAATTTCTATATATGCAAGACCACATAGTGCTCGAATAGTAAACAATTTTTTCGAAGAACATACCACAAGAATGGTATGGCCTTCCTGCTCGTCGAATCTTAACCCTATCGAGCATGTCTGGGGCGCACTTGGAAGACGCCTTCGCAAGCGAATGGTACCAGCTATCAATTTGGAAAAACTTGCTTTTGCGGTTTCAGAGGAATGGCCTCTTGTGGATCAGCAAATTATAGACAATTGCATTGTCAGTATGCCCAGACGGTATCAAGCTGTTATAGGAGCAAGAGGTGGACCAACTCGTTATTGACATTTAATGCTAAAATTTTTTATTTGTGTATTATGTACGTGTAAGATTTAATTGTAAACATTTAAAAAAGTAAGCATTTAAAGTCAAAAAATGTCCTGTTGTATAGAAAATCTCATAAAATCAACAACAATTAAGTTAGCACAATCAATCAAAAATGAAAATGAACGCAATGAATGAGAGTACAAAATGACTATATTGTCATATCCGAAAACGGTTTGGGACACTCCATGCACGACCTCAAACTTTGGTAGAAAAACATGGCTCAACTTTCACCACCGTATCTCCAAAAATAAACGAGACAAGGACAAGCAAAATGTGTCACATATTCTTGAGGCGTATATCTATAATACCTAAAAAGATTTATGGCTTTGCGATTCTTGCATCAAAAGATATATGAGTTGGAAGTTGATGCAAATTTTTCTTGGGTCACTTCAATTGATCGTCAGTGTATTACAAAAAATAAAAGAGAAAAATACAAACACACGGGTGCCGTTCTTATAAAAATATTTATTAAAATAACAGAACTATGGTAAACTAAGCATAAAAAACAAAACAAACAGTTACTATTCATTGTCACTTTCAATATTTTGCTCCGAACTCAGCAAGTCTAAGGATGTCTGAGAGTCTGGCAGAGACTCCCAAAATACTCTCCTATCAAGAGGCATTATAGGCACCAGTGATTTACAAATAAGTTCCTATTTAGAAAAAGATATTCCTCTTGGCGGTAAAACTTCAGGACAGAAGGGTAAATTGTTTTTCTTTTGAAGGAAATCAAGTTCCTTTGCCTCGTCATCAAAATCTAATTTGTATTTTATATTCCTACTTCCAAATAGTTTTTAATTCTTGTAAGCAATCATTAATATCTAAATATTATACGCACTTATATGAAGCAGATATATCATTAACCTCCCGTTATTCTTTCATGTTTTTACAAAATTCATTCAATTTCACCAAGAAACCTTCAAATTATTTGCTCTTAAAATTGCCTATCCAGATGACCCGCACTTTGGCACAATTACGCATGGCTACGGATTTCCGAATCAAATTTACCTTAAATGGAATCATGTACTTCATAAACCCTGATCAGATATGTTCAGTATGTAATAATCGCCAAAAAGAAACAATTGATCATATAATGTTCGAATGTCCAATTTATACTACAATGAAACCTAACTCAACTGTACTTGATAATTTAGACTCCCTAATTACCTGTCTACAAAATGTTACCTATTCTGAAGCTAAGTGCATTTGTGTTTATGTATGGAATATTTTAAAATTAAGGTCATTTATATTATCTGAGTAGATGCTGTATTCTTTTCCTACTTGGTTCACTATGATATCTGTGTACTATGTCTTTGTCTATATAGTCATATGTTTATATATTTTCAAGCATACTCCATTGCTGTAAATTTGTTTAAGAAGCAATTAAAGTTATTATTATTATTATTATTATTATTATTCCTACTTCCTTTAATAAAGCTTACTTTAACTAATTCGCCTAAAAGAAACTTCTTTAAAGGGTCATCCGCCTTCTTAGTTGTTCTTCTTTTGTTTTGCCATTAGTAAAATTTGCTGAGTTGAAGAACTTCAACATTTTTCCGGCATGTTTCAACTACTTTTACTAGTTCTTGAAAGTCATTAATTGTACGTTTTTTTCCTATTTTCCTTTCTATATTTCCATGACTTCCATCTGCGCTCATATGGGTGTGACCTTTCGTAAGATATCGGACTGGTATCTTATTTGGACCAGTAGGTAGGTTAACTGCGTTTACAAGACTGGTAAATAGCACCCAATTTTTGTTTTGGCCCGTACAATTGTCGGCCCAAAATAAAAATTCGGTTACATCTCTTTCTTCATTCATTACTTTTAAAGTTGAATCAGCTATCGCTTCTGCTTTTCTGCCACCAATAGCCTCGTGCCACAAAACGCAGTAATTCTTTTTACGGCTATCTTTATTTAACGTTGCAAAAGTTTCGTTAAATATTACTAGCCGGCTAATAAAAAAAGAACTTTTATAAGCAGGCATTAAGGGTAGAAACATGACTTTTTGTAAGTTCATTGAATATGTGCGTTTAGACGTATCGTTTTCACTGGCATTTGCCTCTACCGCATCTTTCTTATACAGAGAAGTAGCCTTCGCAGCTTTTAATTTGTGGTGTTTAATTTTTGCCTTGTTTGATCATCGTCGATATCCTGCATGATCTCACAATCTTCACATTCATCTGATTTGGGAGGACACATGAATATGTTCATATCCCTTAGAACTTTTCTGTAAGTCTCAGCTTTACATACATTGGGATGTTTTTCGTTAAAATCATCGTACATTTTTTGAATAGTTAATTCTCTAGGAAGGTATCTACGGAATGGTGAAATGATTCAATATGGTTTTTAATGATTGTTGCGTCTATAGACTTCTTATGATTTCCTCTACATTCCCTTGCCATTTCTCCGTAAGGTTTTCGTTTAATAGCTCGCACTAATTCAGTTATTACGGAATCATTTGTATATCCCAGCGTATTTAGGAATGTAAGCCGACATACTTGAACCTCTGTGAAACCAGCACACGGCAAAGAAAATAGTCTCATTTCTAACCCTAGATGCTAACAATATCAACGCTTAACAGGAACAAGAGAAATATGTTTACTTAACCACTTTCGTCTACTGGTATAGTTCAAATTCCAGTAATGATCCCATATTTTGTTTCGATCAGCATCGGATAGTTTATTGCAATCGCGTTTACATTTTCCTAAACATCGGTCTTTTATGGGTTGCTTTGATTTACCATTTTCAATTTTTTCTTGTTCGGTACGACGACATTTTCTTTTTCCTTTGATGCTGTTCAGGGGTATATTTTCTTTAGCAGTAGGTAACTAAAAAAATAAATAGACAATTTCGGAAATAGGTAAAATTTATTGTATAAGTTTTGCTGCTTTTAAGTTATTTGTATAAGAAGGAGCTACTGTACTTTTAGACAACAAATTACGTACCATCAATGCACGTTGAACTTGAAAATTATTTTGCGCTTCTTGCACTAAAAATCTCGTTCGGGCGCTGAATGCCACCCGGCACACACACACTAACAATCGACGGTTGACGGAGCACTGAACCAAATTGTACAAAACATTAAAACTACGTCGACATCCCCACTGAGCGACAGCCGACATCCCAACCACTACCCACTAACTGCGTAAAATCATATGATTTTGGTAAAAGTTATGTTTGGCTAAACGTTTTAACAGTAAAACACAGTAATTACGTTTCCTGTAATTTTCTTTTGGGAAACTACTTGCTAGATTTTAACCTTTGCTGAGTTTCCATTTTCTTCAAAATCATTCTCTTCTCTAATATTTTCTTCCACATTATTATATTCTTTCTCGTTTTTATTTTGCAGCGGCTCAGCTGAGGTGGACTACAATAAAATAATAATGATTACCTATGAGTAATGATCAAATTTAGGTAAAACTAATAGTTACATTTTTTTTTGTTCTGGACTGAGTCCTATTATTCAATATTTAAAGTTTGTTATAAATAAAAATAACGATGCCGTCGTCTTTGCAAAATAATACGGATAAAAATGATGGAGGTAACGAAGTGATTGGTTACCCAAGATTTTTTCAACACGTACACACTGTTTTACCTGAATTTGATCCAGTAATAAATAACATAAGTATCTCATTATGGATTGAGAAAATTGAAGAGTTTGGAGAACTTTACGACTGGGATGAGGTGGCCGTTAAGCATTATGCCCTATCAAAATTAGTTGGTGTTGCCAAAACATGGAGAGACAGCCTACCTTGCGAGTTGAGAAGTTGTGCTGACTGGAAAATTTTGCTTACCGAGACATTTGCTATTGAACCAAGTAACCTCGAGCTCAGGTTAGAAGCTCAAAACTATAAATCGAAACCTAAGCAAGATATCGTTGAGTATTATTTCGAAAAATTGTCCAAGTGTAATAAGTGTCAAATGTGAGTTTCCGAAACAATTGAATGGATGGTTCATGGTTTAAACGATTCCAGATTTAGAGATTATTTAGGACCATTGAGTAGGTTATTTGTATAAGAAGGAGCTACTGTACTTTTAGACAACAAATTACGTACCATCAATGCACGTTGAACTTGAAAATTATTTTGCGCTTCTTGCACTAAAAATCTCGTTCGGGCGCTGAATGCCACCCGGCACACACACACTAACAATCGACGGTTGACGGAGCACTGAACCAAATTGTACAAAACATTAAAACTACGTCGACATCCCCACTGAGCGACAGCCGACATCCCAACCACTACCCACTAACTGCGTAAAATCATATGATTTTGGTAAAAGTTATGTTTGGCTAAACGTTTTAACAGTAAAACACAGTAATTACGTTTCCTGTAATTTTCTTTTGGGAAACTACTTGCTAGATTTTAACCTTTGCTGAGTTTCCATTTTCTTCAAAATCATTCTCTTCTCTAATATTTTCTTCCACATTATTATATTCTTTCTCGTTTTTATTTTGCAGCGGCTCAGCTGAGGTGGACTACAATAAAATAATAATGATTACCTATGAGTAATGATCAAATTTAGGTAAAACTAATAGTTACATTTTTTTTTGTTCTGGACTGAGTCCTATTATTCAATATTTAAAGTTTGTTATAAATAAAAATAACGATGCCGTCGTCTTTGCAAAATAATACGGATAAAAATGATGGAGGTAACGAAGTGATTGGTTACCCAAGATTTTTTCAACACGTACACACTGTTTTACCTGAATTTGATCCAGTAATAAATAACATAAGTATCTCATTATGGATTGAGAAAATTGAAGAGTTTGGAGAACTTTACGACTGGGATGAGGTGGCCGTTAAGCATTATGCCCTATCAAAATTAGTTGGTGTTGCCAAAACATGGAGAGACAGCCTACCTTGCGAGTTGAGAAGTTGTGCTGACTGGAAAATTTTGCTTACCGAGACATTTGCTATTGAACCAAGTAACCTCGAGCTCAGGTTAGAAGCTCAAAACTATAAATCGAAACCTAAGCAAGATATCGTTGAGTATTATTTCGAAAAATTGTCCAAGTGTAATAAGTGTCAAATGTGAGTTTCCGAAACAATTGAATGGATGGTTCATGGTTTAAACGATTCCAGATTTAGAGATTATTTAGGACCATTGAGTAGGTATACCACATTAAACCAATTATTACCCGACTTAAAATCAGGTGCAAAGCACATAAAACGTCAAGTGGTAAACAGATATAATGCAACTAACTCTAATACAGGAAGACATTTTAATCATCATGCTAAAGTTACAGACAATATTTATAAAACCAAGGACATGACTTGTTTTAAGTGTTCGAAAAAGGGTCATTATGCCAGAGTGTGTCCTCAGAAACGTGAGGAACAAAATGAACAACAGTTATCAAACGTGAGTAGTACCACTACTGGTGCAAGTACAAGTGTAAATCCGAATAATACTGTTTTGCCAATAGACAGTGATGGTACACATTCTAAATATTTTAAGGATGCCTTCATAAACAACAAAAACATTAAATGTTATGTAGACCTAGGTAGTAGCTGTGTTACTATACGAAATGACTTTGTAACCGAATTGGGTTTTTCTTATTATGAAATGGACACTGAACTTTTAGTTGCTTATGTTAACGAACGCAGCAGGAGGCGTAGAAGTAGTCAAAAGATCCTTTTTAATCATAAACAACAAACATAAGGCCTTGTATGGTGTATATGGAACATCAGGTCCCATATGCACCAATTTTTTAATCAAAAATCACAATTTTCACACCAGTTCCTAAACCCCAAAATTCTATTTTTGTCTGATATGCATGGAATATGAGATTTCGTGCATATCAGGATTTTTCTTTTTATAAATTTTAAGTCGATTTTCAGTACACTTTCCAAAATTCCCTTTATATTTTCGGCCATTTATCAGCCATTGAACGAACGCATCCAGGCACGATGCAGCATGTAGAGACGACCAAGGATAGAGACTATCCTCAGCCAGTGCCGAATCCTCAATGGACGGACTGGGTTTTTAATTATAAGATAATTATAGCGGCGCAAATAATTATCATCATAAGCCGGTCTAACAGATCACGAGTGAAGACTCCACATATGCGCAAGAGTGAATCTACCGTAGATCAATTTTCTCTTGATCAGATCTCACCATAGACTGATCTGTCCTCGTGGTTGCGTTGGTCTACGGTAGAATAGGTTCACTCTACCCTCGCGTTCTGGAATTCCTCGTGAGTTCGTGACCAAAGGCTTCAGTGGAAGGTTGAGCTGGCCTCGCCTTACCACTATTCATCGTCTCTACCGGGATCGTGTCTGATAGCGCCATTTTAAATTTTAGGAACTGAGTTGAAAATCGAAATACTCGAATGTGAAATGACTGGTGGGCGTTTAGAAACGGTACCTGGGCATTTTGTGGTACCGGATCCTTTCCATACATATAAGGGGCGACCACCCAATGATCTCGCAAAATAGAAATACGGTATTTTTGGTTAAATCAAGCCAGGATATGCCTCAGTGCGGTACGCACGGGTACCGGGGCACTTCCCCATTATTACCAGGTGACCGCTTTGTGAGATAGCATTCGAAGAGATTTCCCTTTTCCGAAATATCCACAGACGTCTAACGGCATATACCCCTTTTGGAGAATATTACCTTAAATTTCTAGTATATAATTCTAACAGTCTATAAATCCCACTCACTAAATTGCCAGTCACGTCCATGTAATAATTCTCTTTCGGCAATCGATCACTTTCCTTTAAGCACGGCAGTCGCGGTCGCTGACCCCTTGTGGGGGTATCGTGGTTATGGTGGTAGACCTTGCTAGGTGAGGCTCTATATGTGTAATGATGATTATTTAATAAATATCTTTATTTATTACCAATGTCTTCTTTTATTGCATTCTAGTATTAGTCTGGTATTTGTGTTGACCCCATAACTTACGACCCTCGCAATTGCGTCGGTTTGACCATTCGGCTGAAGCTAAAGAAGAGTGAACGAACAAGTCCTGTCTGGGCAGGAGTCAGAAGTGAATTGTATATTGTGCATAGTGTCTATCTAGTGTTATATCTTTAGTCCAGGAAGTTGCGAAACCTGTATACGAGGAAGCATTCATTGTCGACAGTTACCGTTAATCTATCGATGTCGAGACATCGATATATTAAAAGCTCGTCACGACCTGCGTTGAATTCAACGGCCAAGAGTTAAGCCAGATGTTGTGACAGCGGTTGGTTGACTTAATACGAATATCGGTCGTTCCCTCCAACTATCACTGGTTATAACGAATGGTTAACTAACGTTGACACAGCCTTAACAAATTAGTTTAGTTATTAAACGTTGATATGGCGCCCAACGTGGGGCTGTGCTTCAATTGACCTCATCTCTTGCAAGAATCGTAGTCATGAATGACAATCCTTTGATATCTTTAACCCCTAGTGGCTTTTACGAGCAAGAGACCGGGTTGATGGAAGATTCCTCCGTAGTGCCGGAGAGGCGGCCGGAGCTGATCAGTAATGTTTCTCCCTCGTCGAGGTCCCCTGATAATCCTCCATCAATGGAAGATCTATTTGCCAAGATGGCACAAACTTTCGTAAATGCTATGCAGGACGCAGCACAGTGCATAACTTCAACTTATGACCGACCACGTAGTCCTAAAGTGGAATATCATGGCTTAGACCATGAGAGTCCCGAAACTTTCATAAGAAATTTCAAAGACTACTGCCACAGAGCACGAATTAATAACAATACCGATAAATTTCATCTGATAACAGAACAACTAAAAGGAGAAGCCCGAAAATGGTTCGATCAATATAGAACTCTCATTACCTCATACGAAGTATTCATTGAACATTTCCGCAATAGATTCGATTCAGGCGATATCTACACTCAGGCAATCACAAAACTTTATGGAGAGATGCAGCATGCAGGTGATTCTTCAGCGGTATTCATTACCAAGAAAATATGTCTTTTTAATAGGGTCGATCCCTTCAAACCGGAAGCTCTGAAGGCCAGTATCATACTGGCAGACCGGAGATACGTTCACGCTTACGCGGAACGCATATTTTCAACACGGAATCACTTGTGTCTATAGCATCTAGGGTAGAGAGAGATATAACTGATGAAGGATCTGCGGCGCGTTCAAACGAAAAATCTAAGTCAAAATCATATACACAAAATTATAATCAACCATCTTCTGGCAACTCCAATAATAGCCGTGTTTGGCAAAATTTCCGCAGTGAGAACGTAAATAGAGAATCACAAGATGTCAGGAATCGACAAGTCCATTTCCAAGAGCAGGCAACCTCTAGCAATCAATCCCGTCCAAATTCCAACAATCAGAAAATACCTCCTACACCATGTCGATTCTGTCCTGATGTACAATGGCATTACCATTCCGAATGTCCAAACAATCCTTATAAAAGACGCTAACAGGGAAACTTCTCAGGGGGTCGAGAACATGGCAACCAGGGCAACTCCCGCAATCCCCCTCCAGTCGGCCCTACGAGCACGCCTCGTCGTCAATAGACCTATCCATAAACCCATTTGACCACTTACCTGACCTAACGTTAGAATACCCAGAATATGCCAAAGACCCTGCCAGCTTTCAAGCTATAATCCTACCAGAAGCAATCAATCATTTATCAAATTTTTATCCTTTGCCACGAATCAAAATTATCGTTAATAATAAACTTGTGTACGCACTTCTTGATACCGGTGCTACCCGCAATATCATTCATCCGCAATTTCTCTCATCAATGAATCATCTATCAGATCCTCAGACTTTTGCTCTTGCTTGTGGCGATCAAGTTATTGATTCGCAAGGCACTACTTCTCTAGACATCTTTATATTGGATGTTCGTTTCCATGTACCATTTCAAGTTATCGAAGAACTGAACGAAGGAATCATATTAGGAGCTCCATTCCTTTATTCCCAATATGTCGTATTTGACTATCATAGGAAATGTGTGTATGTGGGAATAGACAGACGTATAACCGTGTTCTGGAATCAGGCAACCGATAGAGCATCTAATGAAGAATTGCCGGAAACCCTCAAAATTTCTAACACAATTTTCAACCACTTTTCAAAGAATTTTCTGATCTATTTACGGTGGAATTGACTCAAGCAACCACCGTAAGTGTTAAACACAAAATTATTGTTAAGGACCATCGTCCATTCAATGTAAAGCCATATCCCATATCGCCTAGTAAAAAGAAGATCATGTATGATCAGATAGAGGAAATGTTAAAGGCCGGTGTTATAGAGTCAAGTACCTCACCATATAGTTCACCCCCAGTTATCATTGAAAGACAAGATAAGAAACCACGTTTCTGTATAGACTATCGTAGATTAAACGAAGTCACGCTTGACGAAGCATCTGTTTTACCAAAAATCTATGAAAGTATCAAGGACCTGGGGAAAGCTACAGTATTTACTGTACTTGATTTGAAGAGCGGATATTGGCAAATTCCTTTAGATGATTCATCCAAAATTTACACAGCGTTTACTACTCATGATGGGGCTGCCTATCAATTCAATGTTATGCCGTTCGGCTTGAAGACTGCCCCGTGCACATTCCAAAAATTCGTGGCCAAAGATGTTCTAACAGGATATTTGCACCATTTCTGTAAAGTCTATTTAGACGACATCATTATATATAGTGAAGATTTGGATAAACATGTGGAGCACCTCAGGTTGATTTTTGAACGATTACGGCTACATAACTTGAAGGTTTCTCCGGATAAATGTGTAATCGCTACTAATGAGATTACCTATCTTGGACATCAGATTACTTTAGATACCACTAAACCACTTGATAAACATAAATTGCAGCTTCAGAACTATCCTGTTCCGAACAATAAACGACAACTTCAGAGTTTTCTCGGTCTATGCAACTGGGTTAGGGAATACATCCCTAATGCAGCCATCATTACCAAGCCGCTAACCAGACTACTCTCGAATGACGTCCGATATAAATGGACAAAGGAGGCCCAGAACGCATTTATGAATATTAAGCAGATCTTAGCAGAACCCTTGGAACTTCATAGCCCAGATTTGGACAAAACTTTTATTCTTCAGACGGATGCTAGTCTACTAGGCATGGCAGCAGTTTTATATCAGTTCGGCGATGGAGGTGAAAGACATATCATATCATATGCGAGTCATACTTTGTCTCCTACAGAGAGAAAATATCACATAAACGAGCTAGAATGTCTAAGTGTGGTTACTTACGTTAAGCGATATAAGATTTATTTAGCAGACAAACCTTTCATCGTCCGAACTGATAATAGGGCTCTCCTGTGGTTGGATAAGCACCGAGATGAGAAAACGAAGTTCACAAGATGGTCGTTGTTGTTACAAGAATATTCTTTCAAAATTGAACACTGTCCAGGCAAAGAAAATCTTTTGGCCGATTATCTCAGTAGGAATCCTCAAAATTCAAGTTTGGAGCATCTCGATGAAGAGCGAATGTTTCCGCCTAAATTCAAATCAAAAGAAAATATTTTGGCTATCACCCATTTGGAACTTTATCAATCTATTATCGAAAGTCAACAGGATTCTACGAACATCAGGGAGAAAGTTAGTCGTTGGATTGAACTCAGTCAACGCACTTTACAAGAGAGATCGGTTAAAGGCCAGAAATTTTACTCAACTCATCAAGTGAGAAATGGGATACTTATGAGATTGATTTCAAACAAAATTTATTTAGTGGTACCTAAACGTAAGATTAAAGACATTATTTCACATTTTCACGACAAGTCTGGTGTCGGCCATCCAGGAAGAGATGAAAAATTTCGGACCATATCTAGAACTTATTATTTTAACAACATGTCCAGGCTAGTAGGCCAATATATTCAAAATTGTTTAGTGTGCAAATCTGTTAAAGGACGACAAGTGCAGCCGGAAGCCCCATTACGGTGTCATGAACCTCAATACCCTTTTGAGGTGATCAGTATGGATATATTGGGACCATACAAACGCGCTAAGGACACTGGTAATCGATTTATAGTCATGACGGACGATTTATTTACCAAGTGGACCGAAGCGCAAGCTTTCGTAAAGGTGAATGGTGAAACTTTAGTCCGATTTCTGGAGGAGCATTGGATATCTCGGTTTGGCTTGCTGAAGACTATCATATCAGATCAAGGAGGACATTTCCAAAGTGGATGGTATATTCAGTTTAGTAAACGCAACCATATTCAAAATTTTTATACGCCCATTTATCATCAACAAGCAAATCCAATAGAAAAGCAGTTGCAAGAAGCCAAGAAAATTTTAAAATCTCTTATGTTCAATCAGGCAACAGACACATGGGATATGTACATTGTACAAATGCTTTACAATCTAAGAACTAGAAAGAACGCTTCCACAGGATATACCCCGAGCTTTGCAGTTTTAGGATACGAACTCGCCGAAGCCGGTGATTGGCAAATAGAAAGCTATTTTCAAGAAAGGCAACCCACATTAACTAGACCCGCTATCGTTCAAAATATTCTTCAAAATTCTCAGCAATACAAACAGAAATACGCCCCTAAGGAAGTAGTCACTCCTATCGTTTTAAAAGTTGGAGACAGAGTTATGGCTAAAAATATGCGTAAAGATAAACAGGCATTTATACCATCGTGGACTGGGCCACATAGGGTGACAGAGAAAGCGTCAAATGAGGTTTATATTATCCAGAAAGACCAACATCTATCCCGATTACATGTGAACGATCTGAGACTTGTGAAACCAACGGAGGAAGTAGGATTCGCATCCAGTGAAGACGAAGATTCCGATGACTCTTCAGTGGGCGATCCGCACGATGGACCAGAGCATTCCAATGATCCAATTCCCGTACAAGTCCAAATTCATACCCCTAATACAGCCAGCGTAGCTGTCTCGAATGTAAGAAGACATCCTGCGTCGAAGCTGACAAAGGATAGCGTTTCCGAAGGGCCGGAAACCAGTTCGCAGCAAGCAGCTTCGCATGTTGATATTTCCATTCATGATCCAGATCCTTCCCCACTAGTAACTGACCAAAATTCTATTCGATCCAATGATTCCAAGCAAACCACTGACCAGACTATTCCGCTTGCAGAGTGTTCCTCTGAAGCAAATATCATTTCTGAAAATATTCCACAAAATTCCTGTAATCCTTTCAATCTCGAGAGAGAGCGAAGACTCATAATTCCTTTGACAAATGTTAAACTACCAAATTTAAGTTGTATTTCTAAAGACGTTCCGTAGAGAAGTCTCTCCTCTCGCTGTCCACACGCGAGGAGAAAATAAGAATGATGAGATTATGTCCAGAAATTTTAAAGTCCAAATTTATAGTCGGATACTGCGGTATCCTTTGTTTTAATTTTAACTAATACGTACTGATTTATGTTCACAGCCTGAACATAAATAGATTCCTGCTGATCCTATCCTGAGATCCCAAACCCGAAATTCCCAATGCAATGGTCCACCAAAGTCCCAATGGTATGTTGGCAGATTCCAGACGAACGAGCCAAGCAGTGGAGCGCAGCATTCCCCAAGAAGATGGACTCCCAAGACAGAAGACGAAGACGAAGACAGAAGACGAAGATCGAAGAGCAAGACAGAAGACTCAGAAAACAGTGCATAAAGACACTATCATGTTTTCCATATATGTTCATTAGATTATTATGTTAAGTCCACTTTTGACCAATAATTCTCTAAATTACCAATGTTATGATCAATTTTACTTTAAAAAAAAAAAAAACCTATGAGGCCAATAATTCTATAAATTCTTAATGTTCAGTCCCCTACTACCATTCGGCCAATAAGTGTATAAATTGAAATGTGTTTTATCTATCTATGTTAATCATACCACCACCACCATATTCCCACAAGAGTTGTTAATAAATCCTATTACCAAATTATCTATTCCTTTTATTTATTTCCTGATGGAAATAACCCATTATTTTAAGTAATCTTAAGCAGTGACACAGTGATATAGTGATCGATTCCGAAAGACGAATTTGCCAAAGGAGGGGAGTGTTAACGTACCCAGGAGAAGCAGTATAAGTAGATATAAGCAAAAAGATCCCTTTAGTTATAAGCATACAAGCTGAGGCTTGAATGGTGTATATGGAACATCTG
Organism: Rhagium mordax; assembly: GCA_963680705.1. Taxonomy (NCBI): domain Eukaryota; kingdom Metazoa; phylum Arthropoda; class Insecta; order Coleoptera; family Cerambycidae; genus Rhagium; species Rhagium mordax. Next base: position 29,028,975 of record OY796664.1, read on the forward strand.
TTCCATATGCACCATTTTTTTTATTAAAAATATGTCGAATTTCACTTCCGTTCCTAAACCCAAAATTTCATCTTTTTACCTGATATGCATGATTCCGTGCATATCAGGATTTTTTATAAAATTTTTAAGACGATTTTCAGTAGTTTCCAAAATTCCATTTATCTTTTTCGGCCATTATCCCATGTTTGAACGAACGCATCCAGGCACGATGCAGCATGTAGAGACGACCAAGGACATGCATTGTCCTCAGCCAGTACCGATTCCTCGAAGGACGGACTGCGCCACAACAATGATCATAGCGCAGATGATCATTGTCATAAGCCGATCTAACGGATCACGAGGAAAGAATCCACATAGGCGCGAGAGTGAATCTACCGTAGATCGGTAGCTCTTGATCAGGAATCTATCATAGACTGATCCACCTTCGTGGTCGCACTGATCTACGGAAGAATAGGTTCACTCTACCCTCGCGTTCTGGAATTCCTCGTGAGTCCGTGACCTACGGCTTCCAAGGATGGTTGAGCTGGCCTCGCCTACCCATTGGTCATCGTCTCTACCGGGATCGTGTCTGCTAGCACCATTTTGAAAAATTAGGAACTGACTTAAAAAGTGAAATTGCGGAATTTTGCGATGCCACGTGGCGACATGGAGTGGTACCGGATCCTTTCCATATATATAAGGGGCGACCACCCAATGATCTCGCAAAATAGAAATACGGTATTTTTGGTTAAATCAAGCCAGGATATGCCTCAGTGCGGTACGCACGGGTACCGGGGCACTTCCCCATTATTACCAGGTGACCGCCTTGTGAGATAATATTCGAAGAGATCTCCCTTTTCCGAAATATCCACAGACGTCTAACGGCATATACCCCTTTTGGAGAATATTACCTTAAATTTCTAGTATATAATTCTAACAGTCTATAAATCCCACTCACTAAATTGCCAGTCACGTCCATGTAATAATTCTCTTTCGGCAATCGATCACTTTCCTTTAAGCACGGCAGTCGCGGTCGCTGACCCCTTGTGGGGGTATCGTGGTTATGGTGGTAGACCTTGCTAGGTGAGGCTCTATATGTGTAATGATGATTATTTAATAAATATCTTTATTTATTACCAATGTCTTCTTTTATTGCATTCTAGTATTAGTCTGGTATTTGTGTTGACCCCATAACTTACGACCCTCGCAATTGCGTCGGTTTGACCATTCGGCTGAAGCTAAAGAAGAGTGAACGAACAAGTCCTGTCTGGGCAGGAGTCAGAAGTGAATTGTATATTGTGCATAGTGTCTATCTAGTGTTATATCTTTAGTCCAGGAAGTTGCGAAACCTGTATACGAGGAAGCATTCATTGTCGACAGTTACCGTGTTAATCTATCGATGTCGAGACATCGATATATTAAAAGCTCGTCACGACCTGCGTTGAATTCAACGGCCAAGAGTTAAGCCAGATGTTGTGACAGCGGTTGGTTGACTTAATACGAATATAGGTCGTTCCCTCCAACTATCACTGGTTATAACGAATGGTTAACTAACGTTGACACAGCCTTAACAAATTAGTTTAGTTATTAAACGTTGATAACTACAAGGTGTGCCCCTCCTGCAAAGGAATGTTTTCGAAATGTACAATTCGGAAACATTTTCCTAAATGTGTTCCCTATTGGCAAAAGGGTGATAGAAAAATGAACGTATTAGGAAAACGGGTTCATAATCAACTACATGAAAAGGCCTGCCCAACTCTGAGAGATGAAGTTTTCCCTATACTAAGGAACGATGATCTGATAATTGCTTTTGGAAATTATCTATGTTCAAAATATCGATTACCACATTTGTATAAAATGATATGAACAAAGTTGAGGCTTTTAGGGAGGTTTCTCATAAATTTAAAGAAAATTGATGACTGATTTTGCATCAACTTTTATTCCTCAACGATTTGACAATGCGTTAACTGCAATTAATAATTTAGCTGGATTAGATGACCTAGAACAGGAATATAAATCTCCTGCCACTGCTTTTGCAATAGGTAGCACATTAAAAAAATGTGGAAAGCTGTTGATTACACATTGCATTAAAAATGGAGATCAAACGCGAAAATATAAAGAGGAAGACTTTTTAAAAGTGTCTGAGAATTTGTCTTATCAGTAAATCGAACTGTAATGGAAAATCAACTGCAACAAAAAAGAAAAAAATGTTGTGCTGCCATCCATAAAGAATGTCGCCCTCTTTAATAATTATCATGAAACAAATATTCAGAAATATTTTAATATACTTCAAAATTCATTTGACAGTTTCGCATGGAAAGAGTTGGCATCCTATACACTTATATCTATACAGATATAACGTATAACGATTGAGGACTCAGAACTTACCAGTCTATCGATAAAAATGATGATCCTGATTTGCTTAATTCCTTGTCTGTAGATGATCAACAAAGTGTAAAGAATTATGTAAGATTTGTGATAAGAGGGAAAAAAGCCAGAGGAGTGCCCGTTCTCCTGTCTTAATTTCAGTTTCATTGTGTACAGTTAATTTTAAAATTTAGAACGGAGGCTGGAGTTGCAAAGAATAATCCTTACCTATTTGGAGTGCCGAGAAAGCTGACACAATCACATCTAAGGGCGTGTGACCTTATGAGAAGGTTCTCTACAGAATCTGGGGTGCCTCATCCGGAACTATCGAGAGGCATTCAATTAAGAAAGCAAATTGCAACGCAATCTGCAATTTTAAACTTGAATGAAAATGAAGTTACGGACCTAGCCAATTGTTTAGGCCACGCTGACAAAGTTCATAAGGAACACTATACAGTAAAGACCGAGGAGGTTCGAACATGGGTATTAGGTTGCGCGATTTACTTGTGCCCGTTGTAGGCAAACGGACACAATGATGGGAATCGTGGATTTCCGCGCTGTAGCCGATGGCTCTCGCGTCCACTGTTCCTTGTTTAGATTCTTTTATAACAATTTTTATTAAGGCCTAACTAAACACAATGAAAAACATAAGAGATAAGAAATAAAACATGGAATAGAATTAACAAATAATGATATCCGAAAAACAAGGAGCCATATAAACAGTTGAATTTTAAATCGAATCAGCACTAATATCCTATTATCACGCAGAGTATTGTGTATTTAAAACTTGGAATAATTATTTCTCGTATTTCTTATTCCATTTTCTTATCTCTAATTTTTTTCATTGTGTTTGAGTCTTTACACGTGCAACATTCGAGGTGCAGCGACAATTAATTTTATGTTGTAGAATCACATTTTTGTTGCGAAAAAATAAACAATGGAAATATTTAAATGTTTTGAGATTTTTTTTAAATTACAATAAATAATCCTATCTAGGATGAATTATTGAGGTTAGAAAAATTTGGAAACGTTGGGTCCAGAATACGTAAATCAAATTTCTTTCAGACATGAGTTCTACATCCCAACGGTTAATGAGATATTAACAACAGACAGTCTGCCGAGCCGACTGCTGAGCAGTGAGTGGCCAGTGGCCACAGCCGCCCTTCTCCTAATGTACAAATTTCGAACTAAAACGAGTTGTCGGTCACTCGTTATTCGTCCCAATCCCTGTCGTGTTCGAAGCATCCTGGACTTATCTGTAGAATACCAGTTATTAGTAGAGAAATAGGGCGAATTTCAAAATTGTTGGAATTGGGGGAAAGACGGTACTCGTAAGTATATTACAAATACATATAAAAATTTAATATATTCATGTTATATAGTGTGACCCATTTGTTTGCGGGCCACTCCTGTAAAGTAAACCAAAAATAGCCACTTTACAGGTATAGCTCGCTTTCAATTGGGTCACTCTCTATGTTCAGATTTACTTCAATGGTTTTAAAATGTTTTCTTAACCACCTCTCAAGTCACCGAAGTAGTTCCTTCGAAATCGAAAGTTGGATTTTGTATTAGGTAGGAAAAGAGAGACAAGGCCCTACAGTTTATAGTGGAGTCCAAACCACTTTCTATATGCTATTCACACTTTATTTAAATTAGAGTAGGCTTTGGAAAATCTGAATTCTGTTGGTATGAATGACTTTTAATGGGCTCATTTCGTGATATTTGCTTTTTAATAAAATTTATTTTAGCATTTTCCGTAAGTATTTCATCCTCTAAGTATATAGTGAAAAAATTAGATCGCCAGCGTTAATATTAACCCTAATATTTGATTTCAAATTCGTAACATATTTGAAACGGCTATGACGTCACACCACCCGACTCCACTGGTTCTATGAGTTATGCGGATATGTGGTATTTAGATTTCGCTGTACCAAGGACGAAGCACTTAAAAGATGAACGAAATTACCACTTCCGCCGTGTGTGTAGTAACTGCCGCCGGTAAAAATAGCCACTTTACAGGTATAGCTCGCTTTCAATTGGGTCACTCTCTATGTTCAGATTTACTTAAATGGTTTTAAAATGTTTTCTTAACCACCTCTCAAGTCACCGAAGTAGTTCCTTCGAAATCGAAAGTTGGATTTTGTATTAGGTAGGAAAAGAGAGACAAGGCCCTACAGTTTATAGTGGAGTCCAAACCACTTTCTATATGCTATTTACACTTTATTTAAATTAGAGTAGGCTTTGGAAAACCTGAATTCTGTTGGTATGAATGACTTTTAATGGGCTCATTTCGTGATATTTGCTTTTTAATAAAATTTATTTTAGCATTTTCCGTAAGTATTTCATCCTCTAAGTGTATAGTGAAAAAATTAGATCGTTAGCGTTAATATTAACCCTAATATTTGATTTCAAATTCGTAACATATTTGAAACGGCTATGACGTCACACCACCCGACTCCACTGGTTCTATGAGTTATGCGGATATGTGGTATTTAGATTTCGCTGTACCAAGGACGAAGCACTTAAAAGATGAACGAAATTACCACTTCCGCCGTGTGTGTAGTAACTGCCGCCGGTATGAAACTATAGAAAACAAGCTAGCGGCCGACCGCTGCAAGTGGCGTGACGTCACAGGGCTCTATTTTCATTATTTATTTTGAGGGAGAAGCAGTTGAAAAAAAAATTTAATATTTTGCACATTTACTAATTACAAGGTGTACTTTCGGAATATGAATTAAAAAAATTTTCAGAAATGAGCCCATTATTGAAGTTATCTTCAAAAAGTCAAAAATATAACCACAAATTCAAATTTGTTCTACATAGTTGCCAGAGTGAGACCCTAAAGAAAGCACAGCAATGTTATCAATAAAAAATTTGGCAATTCAGTTAAAAGTAAATGACAGTGACAATCAATTAAATCTGACACTTTAATATTGTATCAATGGTAGACAACCCTGAGACAACTTAAGAAAAACATATCATAGGCTACCCTAATGTAAATAAAATGTGAATGACATAAGATGAGATACTATCCTATTTCCACATACGACCAATGTTGCTGCACTTCACTGATCGAATGTTGGAAATTAAATACCAATGGCCCAATCTCCTATATACTCCTATTACTATGTTCAAATTATTATACAGAGTGGCCCACGACTCCTACGAGGTCATTATTATCTGGAAAACTATTTGCGCTACAATTTTGCAACTTGCTGATTTCAAACAGTAGAATGCGGTTTTCGTTTCTGGTATAAAAGTGTTTCATAGCAACATCGCATCTCCGATCACGTGACATCAACTTCAAATTTTTAAATGGGACACCCCATATATTACTACATTTCTGTGAAGGTCCTTTTAATACAAATTCAACGATACCATACTGGCTCTTGGGCGGGTAAAGGGGTATAAGTCTGAAAATGTGTAAAATGAGATAACTTCACGCCGAAGTTTCTTGTTCTAAATATTTATAATGTGTGAAGGGGTATAACTCGAAACCATATACTTTCACGTAAATAAAAATGTGCAAAAGGCTCACAATACCAAAATAATGTGCCTATAGTTTTAAGTTGAGTTATCTCTAAATGCACTATTAGTTTGTTCTGTGTAAAGGGGGTTAATTCGAATTAGTTACTTTTAACCAATACAAATATATAAACTTGTACCTATACATTTTCACTTAGTAAACGTACACAATAATAGTGGTTCAGATTTATTTGCCTGTTGAAGTTATAAGTAATTCACTGGCAGCGTCAATTGTGTTTTAATTTAACCAAGTGTTAAAGATAGTTGTTGGGTGTTGTGTGTTGATTAGTAGTGACAAAGTTTATTAAAACTAAATAATAACTGTGTGAAATACGACCGATACGAAAAAGATAGGTTATGTTGTCTAAACGAAGAAAATTTCTGTCTGATTTGCAGTTACAGGCCGAACTAGCAAGTAAAAAAATGAACAGTAAGTCCATTTAAATTAGATAATAATAATAATAATAATAATAATAATAATAATAATAATAATAATAATAATGTTTATATAATAATGTTTACGTACTGATTTATGTTCACAGCCTGAACATAAATAGATTCCTGCTGATCCTATCCTGAGATCCCAAACCCGAAATTCCCAATGCAATGGTCCACCAAAGTCCCAATGGTATGTTGGCAGATTCCAGACGAACGAGCCAAGCAGTGGAGCGCAGCATTCCCCAAGAAGATGGACTCCCAAGACAGAAGACGAAGACGAAGACAGAAGACGAAGATCGAAGAGCAAGACAGAAGACTCAGAAAACAGTGCATAAAGACACTATCATGTTTTCCATATATGTTCATTAGATTATTATGTTAAGTCCACTTTTGACCAATAATTCTCTAAATTACCAATGTTATGATCAATTTTACTTAAAAAAAAAAAAAAACCTATGAGGCCAATAATTCTATAAATTCTTAATGTTCAGTCCCCTACTACCATTCGGCCAATAAGTGTATAAATTGAAATGTGTTTTATCTATCTATGTTAATCATACCACCACCACCATATTCCCACAAGAGTTGTTAATAAATCCTATTACCAAATTATCTATTCCTTTTATTTATTTCCTGATGGAAATAACCCATTATTTTAAGTAATCTTAAGCAGTGACACAGTGATATAGTGATCGATTCCGAAAGACGAATTTGCCAAAGGAGGGGAGTGTTAACGTACCCAGGAGAAGCAGTATAAGTAGATATAAGCAAAAAGATCCCTTTAGTTATAAGCATACAAGCTGAGGCTTGAATGGTGTATATGGAACATCTGTTCCATATGCACCATTTTTTTTATTAAAAATATGTCGAATTTCACTTCCGTTCCTAAACCCAAAATTTCATCTTTTTACCTGATATGCATGATTCCGTGCATATCAGGATTTTTTATAAAATTTTTAAGACGATTTTCAGTAGTTTCCAAAATTCCATTTATCTTTTTCGGCCATTATCCCATGTTTGAACGAACGCATCCAGGCACGATGCAGCATGTAGAGACGACCAAGGACATGCATTGTCCTCAGCCAGTACCGATTCCTCGAAGGACGGACTGCGCCACAACAATGATCATAGCGCAGATGATCATTGTCATAAGCCGATCTAACGGATCACGAGGAAAGAATCCACATAGGCGCGAGAGTGAATCTACCGTAGATCGGTAGCTCTTGATCAGGAATCTATCATAGACTGATCCACCTTCGTGGTCGCACTGATCTACGGAAGAATAGGTTCACTCTACCCTCGCGTTCTGGAATTCCTCGTGAGTCCGTGACCTACGGCTTCCAAGGATGGTTGAGCTGGCCTCGCCTACCCATTGGTCATCGTCTCTACCGGGATCGTGTCTGCTAGCACCATTTTGAAAAATTAGGAACTGACTTAAAAAGTGAAATTGCGGAATTTTGCGATGCCACGTGGCGACATGGAGTGGTACCGGATCCTTTCCATATATATAAGGGGCGACCACCCAATGATCTCGCAAAATAGAAATACGGTATTTTTGGTTAAATCAAGCCAGGATATGCCTCAGTGCGGTACGCACGGGTACCGGGGCACTTCCCCATTATTACCAGGTGACCGCCTTGTGAGATAATATTCGAAGAGATCTCCCTTTTCCGAAATATCCACAGACGTCTAACGGCATATACCCCTTTTGGAGAATATTACCTTAAATTTCTAGTATATAATTCTAACAGTCTATAAATCCCACTCACTAAATTGCCAGTCACGTCCATGTAATAATTCTCTTTCGGCAATCGATCACTTTCCTTTAAGCACGGCAGTCGCGGTCGCTGACCCCTTGTGGGGGTATCGTGGTTATGGTGGTAGACCTTGCTAGGTGAGGCTCTATATGTGTAATGATGATTATTTAATAAATATCTTTATTTATTACCAATGTCTTCTTTTATTGCATTCTAGTATTAGTCTGGTATTTGTGTTGACCCCATAACTTACGACCCTCGCAATTGCGTCGGTTTGACCATTCGGCTGAAGCTAAAGAAGAGTGAACGAACAAGTCCTGTCTGGGCAGGAGTCAGAAGTGAATTGTATATTGTGCATAGTGTCTATCTAGTGTTATATCTTTAGTCCAGGAAGTTGCGAAACCTGTATACGAGGAAGCATTCATTGTCGACAGTTACCGTGTTAATCTATCGATGTCGAGACATCGATATATTAAAAGCTCGTCACGACCTGCGTTGAATTCAACGGCCAAGAGTTAAGCCAGATGTTGTGACAGCGGTTGGTTGACTTAATACGAATATAGGTCGTTCCCTCCAACTATCACTGGTTATAACGAATGGTTAACTAACGTTGACACAGCCTTAACAAATTAGTTTAGTTATTAAACGTTGATAACTACAAGGTGTGCCCCTCCTGCAAAGGAATGTTTTCGAAATGTACAATTCGGAAACATTTTCCTAAATGTGTTCCCTATTGGCAAAAGGGTGATAGAAAAATGAACGTATTAGGAAAACGGGTTCATAATCAACTACATGAAAAGGCCTGCCCAACTCTGAGAGATGAAGTTTTCCCTATACTAAGGAACGATGATCTGATAATTGCTTTTGGAAATTATCTATGTTCAAAATATCGATTACCACATTTGTATAAAATGATATGAACAAAGTTGAGGCTTTTAGGGAGGTTTCTCATAAATTTAAAGAAAATTGATGACTGATTTTGCATCAACTTTTATTCCTCAACGATTTGACAATGCGTTAACTGCAATTAATAATTTAGCTGGATTAGATGACCTAGAACAGGAATATAAATCTCCTGCCACTGCTTTTGCAATAGGTAGCACATTAAAAAAATGTGGAAAGCTGTTGATTACACATTGCATTAAAAATGGAGATCAAACGCGAAAATATAAAGAGGAAGACTTTTTAAAAGTGTCTGAGAATTTGTCTTATCAGTAAATCGAACTGTAATGGAAAATCAACTGCAACAAAAAAGAAAAAAATGTTGTGCTGCCATCCATAAAGAATGTCGCCCTCTTTAATAATTATCATGAAACAAATATTCAGAAATATTTTAATATACTTCAAAATTCATTTGACAGTTTCGCATGGAAAGAGTTGGCATCCTATACACTTATATCTATACAGATATAACGTATAACGATTGAGGACTCAGAACTTACCAGTCTATCGATAAAAATGATGATCCTGATTTGCTTAATTCCTTGTCTGTAGATGATCAACAAAGTGTAAAGAATTATGTAAGATTTGTGATAAGAGGGAAAAAAGCCAGAGGAGTGCCCGTTCTCCTGTCTTAATTTCAGTTTCATTGTGTACAGTTAATTTTAAAATTTAGAACGGAGGCTGGAGTTGCAAAGAATAATCCTTACCTATTTGGAGTGCCGAGAAAGCTGACACAATCACATCTAAGGGCGTGTGACCTTATGAGAAGGTTCTCTACAGAATCTGGGGTGCCTCATCCGGAACTATCGAGAGGCATTCAATTAAGAAAGCAAATTGCAACGCAATCTGCAATTTTAAACTTGAATGAAAATGAAGTTACGGACCTAGCCAATTGTTTAGGCCACGCTGACAAAGTTCATAAGGAACACTATACAGTAAAGACCGAGGAGGTTCGAACATGGGTATTAGGTTGCGCGATTTACTTGTGCCCGTTGTAGGCAAACGGACACAATGATGGGAATCGTGGATTTCCGCGCTGTAGCCGATGGCTCTCGCGTCCACTGTTCCTTGTTTAGATTCTTTTATAACAATTTTTATTAAGGCCTAACTAAACACAATGAAAAACATAAGAGATAAGAAATAAAACATGGAATAGAATTAACAAATAATGATATCCGAAAAACAAGGAGCCATATAAACAGTTGAATTTTAAATCGAATCAGCACTAATATCCTATTATCACGCAGAGTATTGTGTATTTAAAACTTGGAATAATTATTTCTCGTATTTCTTATTCCATTTTCTTATCTCTAATTTTTTTCATTGTGTTTGAGTCTTTACACGTGCAACATTCGAGGTGCAGCGACAATTAATTTTATGTTGTAGAATCACATTTTTGTTGCGAAAAAATAAACAATGGAAATATTTAAATGTTTTGAGATTTTTTTTAAATTACAATAAATAATCCTATCTAGGATGAATTATTGAGGTTAGAAAAATTTGGAAACGTTGGGTCCAGAATACGTAAATCAAATTTCTTTCAGACATGAGTTCTACATCCCAACGGTTAATGAGATATTAACAACAGACAGTCTGCCGAGCCGACTGCTGAGCAGTGAGTGGCCAGTGGCCACAGCCGCCCTTCTCCTAATGTACAAATTTCGAACTAAAACGAGTTGTCGGTCACTCGTTATTCGTCCCAATCCCTGTCGTGTTCGAAGCATCCTGGACTTATCTGTAGAATACCAGTTATTAGTAGAGAAATAGGGCGAATTTCAAAATTGTTGGAATTGGGGGAAAGACGGTACTCGTAAGTATATTACAAATACATATAAAAATTTAATATATTCATGTTATATAGTGTGACCCATTTGTTTGCGGGCCACTCCTGTAAAGTAAACCAAAAATAGCCACTTTACAGGTATAGCTCGCTTTCAATTGGGTCACTCTCTATGTTCAGATTTACTTCAATGGTTTTAAAATGTTTTCTTAACCACCTCTCAAGTCACCGAAGTAGTTCCTTCGAAATCGAAAGTTGGATTTTGTATTAGGTAGGAAAAGAGAGACAAGGCCCTACAGTTTATAGTGGAGTCCAAACCACTTTCTATATGCTATTCACACTTTATTTAAATTAGAGTAGGCTTTGGAAAATCTGAATTCTGTTGGTATGAATGACTTTTAATGGGCTCATTTCGTGATATTTGCTTTTTAATAAAATTTATTTTAGCATTTTCCGTAAGTATTTCATCCTCTAAGTATATAGTGAAAAAATTAGATCGCCAGCGTTAATATTAACCCTAATATTTGATTTCAAATTCGTAACATATTTGAAACGGCTATGACGTCACACCACCCGACTCCACTGGTTCTATGAGTTATGCGGATATGTGGTATTTAGATTTCGCTGTACCAAGGACGAAGCACTTAAAAGATGAACGAAATTACCACTTCCGCCGTGTGTGTAGTAACTGCCGCCGGTAAAAATAGCCACTTTACAGGTATAGCTCGCTTTCAATTGGGTCACTCTCTATGTTCAGATTTACTTAAATGGTTTTAAAATGTTTTCTTAACCACCTCTCAAGTCACCGAAGTAGTTCCTTCGAAATCGAAAGTTGGATTTTGTATTAGGTAGGAAAAGAGAGACAAGGCCCTACAGTTTATAGTGGAGTCCAAACCACTTTCTATATGCTATTTACACTTTATTTAAATTAGAGTAGGCTTTGGAAAACCTGAATTCTGTTGGTATGAATGACTTTTAATGGGCTCATTTCGTGATATTTGCTTTTTAATAAAATTTATTTTAGCATTTTCCGTAAGTATTTCATCCTCTAAGTGTATAGTGAAAAAATTAGATCGTTAGCGTTAATATTAACCCTAATATTTGATTTCAAATTCGTAACATATTTGAAACGGCTATGACGTCACACCACCCGACTCCACTGGTTCTATGAGTTATGCGGATATGTGGTATTTAGATTTCGCTGTACCAAGGACGAAGCACTTAAAAGATGAACGAAATTACCACTTCCGCCGTGTGTGTAGTAACTGCCGCCGGTATGAAACTATAGAAAACAAGCTAGCGGCCGACCGCTGCAAGTGGCGTGACGTCACAGGGCTCTATTTTCATTATTTATTTTGAGGGAGAAGCAGTTGAAAAAAAAATTTAATATTTTGCACATTTACTAATTACAAGGTGTACTTTCGGAATATGAATTAAAAAAATTTTCAGAAATGAGCCCATTATTGAAGTTATCTTCAAAAAGTCAAAAATATAACCACAAATTCAAATTTGTTCTACATAGTTGCCAGAGTGAGACCCTAAAGAAAGCACAGCAATGTTATCAATAAAAAATTTGGCAATTCAGTTAAAAGTAAATGACAGTGACAATCAATTAAATCTGACACTTTAATATTGTATCAATGGTAGACAACCCTGAGACAACTTAAGAAAAACATATCATAGGCTACCCTAATGTAAATAAAATGTGAATGACATAAGATGAGATACTATCCTATTTCCACATACGACCAATGTTGCTGCACTTCACTGATCGAATGTTGGAAATTAAATACCAATGGCCCAATCTCCTATATACTCCTATTACTATGTTCAAATTATTATACAGAGTGGCCCACGACTCCTACGAGGTCATTATTATCTGGAAAACTATTTGCGCTACAATTTTGCAACTTGCTGATTTCAAACAGTAGAATGCGGTTTTCGTTTCTGGTATAAAAGTGTTTCATAGCAACATCGCATCTCCGATCACGTGACATCAACTTCAAATTTTTAAATGGGACACCCCATATATTACTACATTTCTGTGAAGGTCCTTTTAATACAAATTCAACGATACCATACTGGCTCTTGGGCGGGTAAAGGGGTATAAGTCTGAAAATGTGTAAAATGAGATAACTTCACGCCGAAGTTTCTTGTTCTAAATATTTATAATGTGTGAAGGGGTATAACTCGAAACCATATACTTTCACGTAAATAAAAATGTGCAAAAGGCTCACAATACCAAAATAATGTGCCTATAGTTTTAAGTTGAGTTATCTCTAAATGCACTATTAGTTTGTTCTGTGTAAAGGGGGTTAATTCGAATTAGTTACTTTTAACCAATACAAATATATAAACTTGTACCTATACATTTTCACTTAGTAAACGTACACAATAATAGTGGTTCAGATTTATTTGCCTGTTGAAGTTATAAGTAATTCACTGGCAGCGTCAATTGTGTTTTAATTTAACCAAGTGTTAAAGATAGTTGTTGGGTGTTGTGTGTTGATTAGTAGTGACAAAGTTTATTAAAACTAAATAATAACTGTGTGAAATACGACCGATACGAAAAAGATAGGTTATGTTGTCTAAACGAAGAAAATTTCTGTCTGATTTGCAGTTACAGGCCGAACTAGCAAGTAAAAAAATGAACAGTAAGTCCATTTAAATTAGATAATAATAATAATAATAATAATAATAATAATAATAATAATAATAATAATAATGTTTATATAATAATGTTTACGTACTGATTTATGTTCACAGCCTGAACATAAATAGATTCCTGCTGATCCTATCCTGAGATCCCAAACCCGAAATTCCCAATGCAATGGTCCACCAAAGTCCCAATGGTATGTTGGCAGATTCCAGACGAACGAGCCAAGCAGTGGAGCGCAGCATTCCCCAAGAAGATGGACTCCCAAGACAGAAGACGAAGACGAAGACAGAAGACGAAGATCGAAGAGCAAGACAGAAGACTCAGAAAACAGTGCATAAAGACACTATCATGTTTTCCATATATGTTCATTAGATTATTATGTTAAGTCCACTTTTGACCAATAATTCTCTAAATTACCAATGTTATGATCAATTTTACTTAAAAAAAAAAAAAAACCTATGAGGCCAATAATTCTATAAATTCTTAATGTTCAGTCCCCTACTACCATTCGGCCAATAAGTGTATAAATTGAAATGTGTTTTATCTATCTATGTTAATCATACCACCACCACCATATTCCCACAAGAGTTGTTAATAAATCCTATTACCAAATTATCTATTCCTTTTATTTATTTCCTGATGGAAATAACCCATTATTTTAAGTAATCTTAAGCAGTGACACAGTGATATAGTGATCGATTCCGAAAGACGAATTTGCCAAAGGAGGGGAGTGTTAACGTACCCAGGAGAAGCAGTATAAGTAGATATAAGCAAAAAGATCCCTTTAGTTATAAGCATACAAGCTGAGGCTTGAATGGTGTATATGGAACATCTGTTCCATATGCACCATTTTTTTTATTAAAAATATGTCGAATTTCACTTCCGTTCCTAAACCCAAAATTTCATCTTTTTACCTGATATGCATGATTCCGTGCATATCAGGATTTTTTATAAAATTTTTAAGACGATTTTCAGTAGTTTCCAAAATTCCATTTATCTTTTTCGGCCATTATCCCATGTTTGAACGAACGCATCCAGGCACGATGCAGCATGTAGAGACGACCAAGGACATGCATTGTCCTCAGCCAGTACCGATTCCTCGAAGGACGGACTGCGCCACAACAATGATCATAGCGCAGATGATCATTGTCATAAGCCGATCTAACGGATCACGAGGAAAGAATCCACATAGGCGCGAGAGTGAATCTACCGTAGATCGGTAGCTCTTGATCAGGAATCTATCATAGACTGATCCACCTTCGTGGTCGCACTGATCTACGGAAGAATAGGTTCACTCTACCCTCGCGTTCTGGAATTCCTCGTGAGTCCGTGACCTACGGCTTCCAAGGATGGTTGAGCTGGCCTCGCCTACCCATTGGTCATCGTCTCTACCGGGATCGTGTCTGCTAGCACCATTTTGAAAAATTAGGAACTGACTTAAAAAGTGAAATTGCGGAATTTTGCGATGCCACGTGGCGACATGGAGTGGTACCGGATCCTTTCCATATATATAAGGGGCGACCACCCAATGATCTCGCAAAATAGAAATACGGTATTTTTGGTTAAATCAAGCCAGGATATGCCTCAGTGCGGTACGCACGGGTACCGGGGCACTTCCCCATTATTACCAGGTGACCGCCTTGTGAGATAATATTCGAAGAGATCTCCCTTTTCCGAAATATCCACAGACGTCTAACGGCATATACCCCTTTTGGAGAATATTACCTTAAATTTCTAGTATATAATTCTAACAGTCTATAAATCCCACTCACTAAATTGCCAGTCACGTCCATGTAATAATTCTCTTTCGGCAATCGATCACTTTCCTTTAAGCACGGCAGTCGCGGTCGCTGACCCCTTGTGGGGGTATCGTGGTTATGGTGGTAGACCTTGCTAGGTGAGGCTCTATATGTGTAATGATGATTATTTAATAAATATCTTTATTTATTACCAATGTCTTCTTTTATTGCATTCTAGTATTAGTCTGGTATTTGTGTTGACCCCATAACTTACGACCCTCGCAATTGCGTCGGTTTGACCATTCGGCTGAAGCTAAAGAAGAGTGAACGAACAAGTCCTGTCTGGGCAGGAGTCAGAAGTGAATTGTATATTGTGCATAGTGTCTATCTAGTGTTATATCTTTAGTCCAGGAAGTTGCGAAACCTGTATACGAGGAAGCATTCATTGTCGACAGTTACCGTGTTAATCTATCGATGTCGAGACATCGATATATTAAAAGCTCGTCACGACCTGCGTTGAATTCAACGGCCAAGAGTTAAGCCAGATGTTGTGACAGCGGTTGGTTGACTTAATACGAATATAGGTCGTTCCCTCCAACTATCACTGGTTATAACGAATGGTTAACTAACGTTGACACAGCCTTAACAAATTAGTTTAGTTATTAAACGTTGATAACTACAAGGTGTGCCCCTCCTGCAAAGGAATGTTTTCGAAATGTACAATTCGGAAACATTTTCCTAAATGTGTTCCCTATTGGCAAAAGGGTGATAGAAAAATGAACGTATTAGGAAAACGGGTTCATAATCAACTACATGAAAAGGCCTGCCCAACTCTGAGAGATGAAGTTTTCCCTATACTAAGGAACGATGATCTGATAATTGCTTTTGGAAATTATCTATGTTCAAAATATCGATTACCACATTTGTATAAAATGATATGAACAAAGTTGAGGCTTTTAGGGAGGTTTCTCATAAATTTAAAGAAAATTGATGACTGATTTTGCATCAACTTTTATTCCTCAACGATTTGACAATGCGTTAACTGCAATTAATAATTTAGCTGGATTAGATGACCTAGAACAGGAATATAAATCTCCTGCCACTGCTTTTGCAATAGGTAGCACATTAAAAAAATGTGGAAAGCTGTTGATTACACATTGCATTAAAAATGGAGATCAAACGCGAAAATATCAAGAGGAAGACTTTTTAAAAGTGTCTGAGAATTTGTCTTATCAGTAAATCGAACTGTAATGGAAAATCAACTGCAACAAAAAAGAAAAAAATGTTGTGCTGCCATCCATAAAGAATGTCGCCCTCTTTAATAATTATCATGAAACAAATATTCAGAAATATTTTAATATACTTCAAAATTCATTTGACAGTTTCGCATGGAAAGAGTTGGCATCCTATACACTTATATCTATACAGATATAACGTATAACGATTGAGGACTCAGAACTTACCAGTCTATCGATAAAAATGATGATCCTGATTTGCTTAATTCCTTGTCTGTAGATGATCAACAAAGTGTAAAGAATTATGTAAGATTTGTGATAAGAGGGAAAAAAGCCAGAGGAGTGCCCGTTCTCCTGTCTTAATTTCAGTTTCATTGTGTACAGTTAATTTTAAAATTTAGAACGGAGGCTGGAGTTGCAAAGAATAATCCTTACCTATTTGGAGTGCCGAGAAAGCTGACACAATCACATCTAAGGGCGTGTGACCTTATGAGAAGGTTCTCTACAGAATCTGGGGTGCCTCATCCGGAACTATCGAGAGGCATTCAATTAAGAAAGCAAATTGCAACGCAATCTGCAATTTTAAACTTGAATGAAAATGAAGTTACGGACCTAGCCAATTGTTTAGGCCACGCTGACAAAGTTCATAAGGAACACTATACAGTAAAGACCGAGGAGGTTCGAACATGGGTATTAGGTTGCGCGATTTACTTGTGCCCGTTGTAGGCAAACGGACACAATGATGGGAATCGTGGATTTCCGCGCTGTAGCCGATGGCTCTCGCGTCCACTGTTCCTTGTTTAGATTCTTTTATAACAATTTTTATTAAGGCCTAACTAAACACAATGAAAAACATAAGAGATAAGAAATAAAACATGGAATAGAATTAACAAATAATGATATCCGAAAAACAAGGAGCCATATAAACAGTTGAATTTTAAATCGAATCAGCACTAATATCCTATTATCACGCAGAGTATTGTGTATTTAAAACTTGGAATAATTATTTCTCGTATTTCTTATTCCATTTTCTTATCTCTAATTTTTTTCATTGTGTTTGAGTCTTTACACGTGCAACATTCGAGGTGCAGCGACAATTAATTTTATGTTGTAGAATCACATTTTTGTTGCGAAAAAATAAACAATGGAAATATTTAAATGTTTTGAGATTTTTTTTAAATTACAATAAATAATCCTATCTAGGATGAATTATTGAGGTTAGAAAAATTTGGAAACGTTGGGTCCAGAATACGTAAATCAAATTTCTTTCAGACATGAGTTCTACATCCCAACGGTTAATGAGATATTAACAACAGACAGTCTGCCGAGCCGACTGCTGAGCAGTGAGTGGCCAGTGGCCACAGCCGCCCTTCTCCTAATGTACAAATTTCGAACTAAAACGAGTTGTCGGTCACTCGTTATTCGTCCCAATCCCTGTCGTGTTCGAAGCATCCTGGACTTATCTGTAGAATACCAGTTATTAGTAGAGAAATAGGGCGAATTTCAAAATTGTTGGAATTGGGGGAAAGACGGTACTCGTAAGTATATTACAAATACATATAAAAATTTAATATATTCATGTTATATAGTGTGACCCATTTGTTTGCGGGCCACTCCTGTAAAGTAAACCAAAAATAGCCACTTTACAGGTATAGCTCGCTTTCAATTGGGTCACTCTCTATGTTCAGATTTACTTCAATGGTTTTAAAATGTTTTCTTAACCACCTCTCAAGTCACCGAAGTAGTTCCTTCGAAATCGAAAGTTGGATTTTGTATTAGGTAGGAAAAGAGAGACAAGGCCCTACAGTTTATAGTGGAGTCCAAACCACTTTCTATATGCTATTCACACTTTATTTAAATTAGAGTAGGCTTTGGAAAATCTGAATTCTGTTGGTATGAATGACTTTTAATGGGCTCATTTCGTGATATTTGCTTTTTAATAAAATTTATTTTAGCATTTTCCGTAAGTATTTCATCCTCTAAGTATATAGTGAAAAAATTAGATCGCCAGCGTTAATATTAACCCTAATATTTGATTTCAAATTCGTAACATATTTGAAACGGCTATGACGTCACACCACCCGACTCCACTGGTTCTATGAGTTATGCGGATATGTGGTATTTAGATTTCGCTGTACCAAGGACGAAGCACTTAAAAGATGAACGAAATTACCACTTCCGCCGTGTGTGTAGTAACTGCCGCCGGTAAAAATAGCCACTTTACAGGTATAGCTCGCTTTCAATTGGGTCACTCTCTATGTTCAGATTTACTTAAATGGTTTTAAAATGTTTTCTTAACCACCTCTCAAGTCACCGAAGTAGTTCCTTCGAAATCGAAAGTTGGATTTTGTATTAGGTAGGAAAAGAGAGACAAGGCCCTACAGTTTATAGTGGAGTCCAAACCACTTTCTATATGCTATTTACACTTTATTTAAATTAGAGTAGGCTTTGGAAAACCTGAATTCTGTTGGTATGAATGACTTTTAATGGGCTCATTTCGTGATATTTGCTTTTTAATAAAATTTATTTTAGCATTTTCCGTAAGTATTTCATCCTCTAAGTGTATAGTGAAAAAATTAGATCGTTAGCGTTAATATTAACCCTAATATTTGATTTCAAATTCGTAACATATTTGAAACGGCTATGACGTCACACCACCCGACTCCACTGGTTCTATGAGTTATGCGGATATGTGGTATTTAGATTTCGCTGTACCAAGGACGAAGCACTTAAAAGATGAACGAAATTACCACTTCCGCCGTGTGTGTAGTAACTGCCGCCGGTATGAAACTATAGAAAACAAGCTAGCGGCCGACCGCTGCAAGTGGCGTGACGTCACAGGGCTCTATTTTCATTATTTATTTTGAGGGAGAAGCAGTTGAAAAAAAAATTTAATATTTTGCACATTTACTAATTACAAGGTGTACTTTCGGAATATGAATTAAAAAAATTTTCAGAAATGAGCCCATTATTGAAGTTATCTTCAAAAAGTCAAAAATATAACCACAAATTCAAATTTGTTCTACATAGTTGCCAGAGTGAGACCCTAAAGAAAGCACAGCAATGTTATCAATAAAAAATTTGGCAATTCAGTTAAAAGTAAATGACAGTGACAATCAATTAAATCTGACACTTTAATATTGTATCAATGGTAGACAACCCTGAGACAACTTAAGAAAAACATATCATAGGCTACCCTAATGTAAATAAAATGTGAATGACATAAGATGAGATACTATCCTATTTCCACATACGACCAATGTTGCTGCACTTCACTGATCGAATGTTGGAAATTAAATACCAATGGCCCAATCTCCTATATACTCCTATTACTATGTTCAAATTATTATACAGAGTGGCCCACGACTCCTACGAGGTCATTATTATCTGGAAAACTATTTGCGCTACAATTTTGCAACTTGCTGATTTCAAACAGTAGAATGCGGTTTTCGTTTCTGGTATAAAAGTGTTTCATAGCAACATCGCATCTCCGATCACGTGACATCAACTTCAAATTTTTAAATGGGACACCCCATATATTACTACATTTCTGTGAAGGTCCTTTTAATACAAATTCAACGATACCATACTGGCTCTTGGGCGGGTAAAGGGGTATAAGTCTGAAAATGTGTAAAATGAGATAACTTCACGCCGAAGTTTCTTGTTCTAAATATTTATAATGTGTGAAGGGGTATAACTCGAAACCATATACTTTCACGTAAATAAAAATGTGCAAAAGGCTCACAATACCAAAATAATGTGCCTATAGTTTTAAGTTGAGTTATCTCTAAATGCACTATTAGTTTGTTCTGTGTAAAGGGGGTTAATTCGAATTAGTTACTTTTAACCAATACAAATATATAAACTTGTACCTATACATTTTCACTTAGTAAACGTACACAATAATAGTGGTTCAGATTTATTTGCCTGTTGAAGTTATAAGTAATTCACTGGCAGCGTCAATTGTGTTTTAATTTAACCAAGTGTTAAAGATAGTTGTTGGGTGTTGTGTGTTGATTAGTAGTGACAAAGTTTATTAAAACTAAATAATAACTGTGTGAAATACGACCGATACGAAAAAGATAGGTTATGTTGTCTAAACGAAGAAAATTTCTGTCTGATTTGCAGTTACAGGCCGAACTAGCAAGTAAAAAAATGAACAGTAAGTCCATTTAAATTAGATAATAATAATAATAATAATAATAATAATAATAATAATAATAATAATAATAATAATGTTTATATAATAATGTTTCCGGACTGGTTTGTCGAGGGGCGAACTGTGCTAATCCCCAAAAAGGGGGATCTGTCTGACCCAAAAAATTATAGGCCGATTACCTGCCTCAACTCCTGCTACAAGTTATTTACTCGTATCTTGTATACCAGGATGTTGAGGTCTGTTGATCCGGTCTACCAACAGATAAACGAACAGCGTGGTGCTAAGAAGGGCCTGGCAGGTTGCAAGGAAAACCTGCTGATAGACCGCTGTATTACACAGGATTCTGTGCAGTACAAGCGGAATCTGTCAATGGCCTGGATTGATTATCGCAAGGCATTTGATACAACATCCCACGAGCTTTTGTTACACTTGCTCGGATGTCTTGCGGTACCAGCACCACTAGTGAGATGCATCGAACAACTGTTACCGCTTTGGAGAACTCGCTTCACCATAACATCCGGTGCCGAGCGAGTTTCGACAGAGTTGGTGACATTTAAGAGAGGAGTGTTTCAGGGTGACTCTTTGAGTCCGCTCCTCTTCTGCATCTCACTGCTGCCGCTATCTGTTGGACTCCGCCAAACCCGCGGGTATCAGTGTGGGCCACCCAGCAACCGGAGGCATAAGGTCACCCATCTATTTTATATGGATGACCTTAAACTATATACCTCCGGAGAGCGAGAACTTCAAAATGCTCTCAGGGTGGTCGAGGAATACACGCGGGCAATTGGAATGGAGTTTGGGTTGGACAAATGCGCAGTCGTCCACCTCAAGAGAGGACGATGCGGGGAATTCCACGAAGATGCGCAGCTCGCAGACGGAAGTATCCTACGACATTTGGATGCCGGAGAGACCTACACATACCTGGGTGTGGAACAACGTCACATCCAGGATGTGAACCAAATAAAGGATTCTCTCCGTGGCAAGTACAGACACCGACTCCGAAAGATTTGGTCTTCTGAACTTTCGGGGAAGAACAAGGTGTCTGCCACTAATATGCTTGCCGTTCCGATTCTGCTCTACTCCTTTGGAGTAGTTAAATGGCGAGTAGATGAGCTGCGCCAAATGGACAGGGATACCCGCAAAATGATGAATGTCCATAGGAGTATTCATCCTAGATCGTCCGTTCCTCGTGTGTACTTCCCACGTCAACGGGGGGGCCGAGGACTCTTGAGTCTGGAGTGTATGCATGGCAGAGTAGCACTAAGTATGGCATGTAACATCCTAAGGAGCTCGGATCCGCTCCTACGGTTAGTGAGAGATCATGAAACCGTGGGAGTTGGCGCTTTATTGTTTAAGGCAGCACAGAGGGCCGCAGATGAACTCGGTCTCGTGTTCGACTACAGGCGAGGAGGCAGGCGAGGTGCTGATGCAGAATCAGTTACTGAGCTTCCGCCGAATCGTCTGACAGCCCAAATTAAAACTGCCGAACAGAGGAATCTGTTCAGGCAGCACGTCGATAAGCCCCTGCACGGTGTTTTCTTTAACAACATAGAAGCACTGGGTTTATCGACAGAGCTGACCTTCGCATTCTTAAGGTCAGCGGGGTTGAAGTCGGAGACCGATGGATTCATTGTGGCCTGCCAAGATGGTGTTATTAACACATTGGTCTATCGGAGTCGCGTGATGGGTGTAGAGGTTCCTGATATCAACTGCAGGACCTGCCGTCAGGCGCCGGAGTCGCTCATGCATCTATTATCTGCATGTCCGATTTATGCGACTTCGGCCTACATCTAACGACATAACGCGGCTCTACGAGTGCTATACTACCATCTTCGGCACTCGTACAAGATAGACCAAACACCAGTGCTGCCTTATATCCCCGGAGATATCGAGTCCGTTGTCGAGAACGAGAAATGCCGGATTTACTGGAACTACTCGTTCCCGACCGTCAGGCGAATTCAAGCCAATAAGCCTGACATACTCCTCCTCGACCATCAGACCAAGGTGATGTATGTCATCGAGTTCTCAGCACCTGCTGAGACAAACATCGCCTTGAAGGAGGAGAAGAAACGGACTAAATACAGAGATCTCCGGTACGAGCTCCAAGTGCTATACCCAGGCTACTCTGTCAAGATGGTCGTCCTGATAATCGGTGTACTCGGAGGTATGAAGCCCACGCTGCTCTCCGCATTAAAGACCATGTCTGCCTGCCAAACATCGGCAGAATGGTTGGCTGGTCAAATGCAGAAAGCGGTCATCCTGGGATCCCTACATCTACTTAGGGCACACGAGTCTGGAATCTACAGTGACTAACCCTGCGGGATGTGGGGAGTTGCTGTAGATTATTCGCTGGCGCTCTCTCTGTGTGGTGTCGGAGGCCACAGGGAGACTGTCCAGCAGTAGGTTCGGGAAACCGAAAAAAAAAAAAAAAAAATTTATATATATTAATAGTCCAATACATATGACAGAATGTACCTAATAATTACATATATCTAAATAAACATAAATATACTGTCATGAATCAATATATGCATCACCTAAATAAGAAAATAAAACACCGGTTGGCATATTCCATGTTAAAGAAATACCTAAATATAACTTAAACCAATTAATTAAATTCATTTTCAAAATTATATACATATTTATTAATTCTTCTTAAACTTTATTTAGCCTAGATATAAAAATGTAAACACTATTGCTATTGACCTAGTACCAGAACTGCAAGTGTTGCATTTCATAACACAGTCAAACGCGGACCATAGGATTCACCTATATGGAAAATGCTGACTAGGTATTTAGGAATGATATAAATAAACAACAAATCAGTGATACGGGGAAGTTCAGCCGAATCATTTGAACACGACACATCTCTTCTTCCAAGATGCTATGTATTTGGTAAGGCCCTTATTGTAATGTATAATCTTTGACTGTGGTTGTTTTATCTGTTTTAATAAATTATGTTTGTTGATAGCTCCGATTCTCATTTATGGGTGTCACTCTATAACCTCTCGTAGCCAAGTAACCCCTGTAGTCAGGCTGTCCAAAGGGCAGGTCGTGACAATACCACAAAATAATAAAATAATAAAACTGTATATAATGAAAAAAACTATTTTATAGAGTTACTCGTTTTAAAGCCGTTACGGACAGAGGCGGATGTTGCTAATTCCCCTTCATGCAGTTGGAGAAGTTTGTTTGTTTGTTATTTTAGGTAAATCTTTCAAAAATGTATTTTTAGCATTAAGCAGCGTCACACATTTTCCCGTGGCATCTCAAGTCGTCCAGATGGAATCGAAGAATTTGGTAGATGATGAAAATAACAACTCGGATGCACTCGAGGATGCGTCCTTCATCGGCAATCATTGTATGTGCATTTATTATTTTAAATAACTTGCTTAATGTAAAAAAATATATAATTTTAGCATCCAGTCCCGCCAAATCAATTCCTTGTTCAGAGTTTATTGAAAAGTGCTGGAAGAAGACATCGATGACAGTGACTTAGACCGGGATTATGTTCCGGAATCTGATTCCACGGACTCCGAAAATCAAAATTTAAAAAAGATTCGAAATAAAATTTTAAAACAAAATGAAACCAATAAAACTATAGGAGAAAAGGAAAACGAAACTGTTTCCAAACTTGAACTAAAACGTAAGCGTGGCCCAAAGCTAAAAAAAGGCGAGAAAAGAGAAGTGAGAAAAAATAGAAAAGAGTGCAGAAATCTAACAAACGCAAATTTCGAATTTTGCAAAGATGCCGTAAAGGTTGCATGACAAAAGTTGATTATGAGGCCCAAAAACAAATTTTTGATGATTATTGGTTATTGGCTAACTTCAATGAAAGAGTTGCATATACTGCAAGTCTCATTTTAAGGAAAGCGAAAAAATCGGAAAAAGTTGGTTCCAAGAAAGTACGCGAATGTCAATATAAATACCATTTAAAAATAAATGGGGAGCTTATTGAAGTCTGCACATCCTGCTTTCAGAAGACTTTTGATGTGTCAAACAAGTTTATTGCAAATGTTATAAAAAAGATCAATATCTCGAGCATAACTTTTGACGATCAACGAGGACACCACGAGCCCCCTAATAAATCTAGCTCTGAGGAATTAAATTTAAGCAAAACTAACATATTGTCAATACCAACATATCAGAGTCACTGCTGTAGAAAGAAAACTGGGGACAAGCAATTTTTGCCATCATTTTATACACTTTCCAGGCTCTATGAAGAATATAAAGTTTGGGTGTCTTGAAGGCAACCGATGAGCAGAAAAATATATGCGTCGGTGTTTCATAAGATGAATATAGGTAATAAAAAATATAGCAAAGATACCTGCCAGAATTGTGACAAGCTGAATAGCCTTATTTCGAATGAAAAAAAAACTGGAGATAAAAGATAAAAGCGGAGCTACAGAGATATCAAGAGGAGGCAGAAAATGCTTAAGAAGCAAAATGAAGAGATAAGGCAGAATCTAAGACTAGTGACTCAAAACTGTTATTCACATTCGATTTGCAACAATGCCTACCAACCCCTGACCTTACGACTTATGTTGCCTTTTATAAGAGGCAGCTCTGGACCTATAATTTGACTCTTCGTAATTGTACGAAAACAGAAACAATCTGTTGTATGTGGCATGAGGCGATGTCAGCTAGGGGAGCCAATCAAATTGCATCTTGTTTATACCAAGTGCTGTTGGATCTGCCACCCAATATCAAGACAGTTACTTTGTACTCTGATACTTGTGGTGGCCAGAACAAAAACTCGCATATGGTTGCCATGTTTTTGGCCCTCATGCAACAGTCGCATACTTTGGAAACTGTAGATCATAAATCGTTATTCTATGTAATTTTGCGAAAGTAAAAATCAAAATTAAAATGAAAATTAAATTCTTAAAACATAAATAAATAAAAATATTACCACCCTGTACAAGAATACTTACAGTAAAGTCAAAAAGGATATTATAAAATAACTCTAGATCATCCTCGAACAGGAGAAAGTTAGCCACCACAAAATAAATCACTAGAAAAGCCAAGGGAGGTAAGTTTTTTCTGGTCGAACTAAAGTACTAAAAAAGAGAAACAGGGTTTAAAACCAAGAACCCAAGTAAGCATTCTTGTAAAATATAAAAAACACATGGTATTTGTAATTAAAATCAATTAATTAGTATTATAAAGTGCTATAAGGTGTCTGAAAGATTTGCAGTATAAGTAGATTAAAGTGTGGTAAGTAAAATAAAAGAATTTTCCAAAAATAATTAAATAATAAAATATTCTGAATAAAAAACTATTTACATTTCATAAAAAGCATAAATAAATAGGCGATCCCACCTGAGAATATGAGCAAACATGCAAATAAAAAACGTGCAATAATAAAATTGAAACAAAGCATTCTAAAATAAAATAAAATAATTTTTTTTAAAACCCACAACCGAAATATTCAAAGTAGAAACTCAAATAAAATCATAATGATATAGGCCCACCAACCGTGACTGGCAAAATAAAATATCATAACAAAATTGGCGCTCCAACGTACGTGGCACGTTTTCAGAATTTAACAATTCAATTTAGTAGTTAATGGACTTAAGATCAGGTAAGAAAGTTGGAAAAATGGTTAACACAGAAGAAGAAATACAAAACACATCCACACAACAAGCGGGAGACACCACAGACACGACACCACAAACAGATACAAACATGCTCACAAGGTTAATGGCAATGATGACAGACATGAACCAAAACCTAAACAAAAAGATGGATGAAAACGCCCAAGGCATGAATAACAGATTGGAACAAAACGCTCAAGACATGAATAACAGATTGGAACAAAACGCTCAAGACATGAACAACAGATTGGAACAGAATGCGCAAGAGATCAAAGAAAAAGTGGAAAATTTGGAAGGAAAACTCGACAGAATTCACAGAGAAGTAAGAGAAGAAGTGGACCAACAAATCAAAGAAGCAAGAAAAGAAATACGAGGAGAAATACAACAAGGAGTGGAATCTTTAGTAGAAGAAGGTTTCTCAGTAATAACCAAACAACTGGACGAACAAACGAAGAGTTTCGAAGAATGTTTAAAGGAACAGGACGATAGAATCACACAAAACTCGCAGAAGATTAAAAATTTCACACCAATAACATACACACACGCACAGACACACAGCGCTACAGAAATATCCTACGGAGACTCAAAATTGCATCCGAAAATTTACATGACACGTTTCAAACAGTACATTAATAATCTACCAGGCATAACAAACATAAAAACAATCATACAAGACTCATTAAAAGGGGAAGCTGAAATATGGTACCAAATGATTGAAGACAGGTATGAAACGATCGAAGAATTTGAGACGTTATTTTTAAAACAATACTGGGGAGAATATACTCAACAGAAAATACGATTTAACCTTTTCAATGGACGTTACTACGAAAATACCAGCCTATCGAGGGAGAAATACATCCTAAGAAAAATATACAACATCAGAAACCTTGAACCAAAATTTACAGAGCCAGAAATGGTAACGTATCTAGCTAGACACTTCAGAGACGACATAAGGAACGTTATTGTCACACAGAGGATAAACACATTAGATGGATTAATAGAATACCTACGAGAAATAGACGATTATACAGGGACGGCCATAATCAAGTACCCGATTTGAAGCATTCGTAATTGTTTTATCTGACAGCTTTCGTTAGTGTACTTTTGACATTTCTCCAGTGCACATATTCAAGTTTTATTATGAATCGATACACACTAGAGGAACGTGCAGAAATAGTAATTTTATTTATTAAAAACAATGAATCGGTTATTTCAACACAGCGAAATTTTCGCCGAAAATATCCTCACCGTCCTGCTCCAACTGGAAAGACAATACGCCGTTTATGTCAACAATTTCGGCGTAGTGGGACAACGGCTGATGCAAGGCATATTGGACGACCACGAACGCTCAATTGAAAATATCCGGCGTGTAAGAGAAAGCATTGCAGAAGATCCAAGAACGTCAACAGAAAGATGCGTCACACAATTGGGCATGTCTCGGCTTTTTGTCACCTCAGTTGGAAGTCCTAGGACTGGAGGATATGTGGTTGCAACAGGACGGTGCGACTGCGCACACATCCAGAGAGACCATGGTCATGTTGCGCAACATGTTCCCTGCGCGATTAATTTCTCGATTTGGCGACTTAGCGTGGCCTTCGAGATCGCCAGATCTTTCGGCTCCTGATTTCTTCTTATGGGGCTATCTCAAAGGAAAGGTATACGCCAATAACCCTCAGACGCTACAGCAGCTGAAACATAATATCCGTCAAGAAATAGAGGATCTAACGCCAAATGTCTTGACTCGAGTTATGGAACATGCCGTAAAAAGAGCTCAGATGTGCATCGCAGTTAGAGGCGGTCATTTGACTGACATCATCTTTAATTTAGTTTAGGCTTAAACTTTAAATACAAATAAATGTCCTACCCATATTTTTTTGCTTTTTATTTCCTTGCATTGTACACGGCCGCTACTTAAAATCGGGTACTTGATTATGGCCGTCCCTGTACTTCCAAACAAAGGGACAATCGACAAAATTATTCCAAAAATGACAATAGATACAAGAAGTACGAAGGACAAAACAGGAATGAAAACGAAAATGAAAATAGAGGTTTCAAAAATGGACAAAAATACGAAAAGAAGCAAAATTGGGAGGACAAACGTGAGAGAACAGACGATTCTAAGAAGTACTACGAGGGACAGAACCGATATTATGACGATTCCAAGAAATACTACGATGGACAGAACCGAAATTACAACAATAATGGAAATAAATATGGACACAACTATGAAAGGAAACGAAATTGGGAGGATAAACAGGGTCAAACATACGCACAGGTCACAAACATAAACAAAAAACAGGAAAACACAAACCAATCAGACACAAATCAGGACATGAACGAAATACAAACAACAGCCCAAATACACACCCATTCACAAAACCAGGATTTTTAGATAGGACGGTTTTAAACACTTCTTACCAGCATATGAGGGAGTTTATAGACATTGGCAATGAAAATGGACAAACGATAGAAATTAAAATCAGTAATTTACCAATCATAGAAATAAAATTGCAAAATATCACTTTAAATGCATTAATCGATACAGGGGCAGAATTAAGCCTTATTAATGAAAATATTGTAAATGAATATTTAAATAATTTCAAAAATAATATAATGAGAATTTCAAAAGTTTCATTGATAGATGCTGGGGGAAAAAAATTTGCAAATTGTAACAAAGTGCTAAATGCTACATTTACGGTCCAAAATGAAAAAATTCAAGCAGAATTTGTGATCATGGGAAATATGAATTTTGATGTTATTATCGGAGAAGACATTTTGACAAAAATTAGAGCGAAAATAGATATGGGGGAAAGAAACGTAAATATAAAAGGTAAAACGGTACCTATAATAAAAAGAAATAATAATGAAATTAAAAATAAGAATGACAAACGAGTCAAAGAAATAAATAAGGGGGAAAATATGTACAAAATAAACAACTACAATTCGCTAAATAAATTAGAGTTAAATTGTCCAATAAAAAAAAAAAAAAAAAAAAAAAAAAAAAAAAAAAAAAAAAAAAAAATTAAAAAATTTAAAAAATTTAAAAAAAAAATTTAAAAAAATTTAAAAAATTGTTCACTACACCAATATGCAGATGACTCACAGGTTTATTATTCATTTCATCTATCAGAATTTAAAACAGCGGAAATGATGATAAATCAGGATTTACACAGCGTATATACATATGCATGCAATCACAACTTAAAATTAAATGCCACAAAATCCCAATCAATTTTAATAGGTACCCCTTTAATGAGAAAGAAAATGAATTCAATTAATTTTAATTTTGTAATTAATAACCAAAGTATTCCTATTGTTAATGACGCTAAAAATCTGGGAATTTGCATAGATTCCGCACTGAAATTCGTAAAACACATTGCCAATAAAGTTAAGATTTCAAATTTTCGATTGAGAAAATTATATAATCTAAAGAACATTTTAACCTCAGATATTAAACTAAAATTTTGTAATGCTTTAATATTGTCCTTATTTGATTACGGTGATGTTGTATATGGAAATACTATGTCAATTCTAATGAGAAATACAATTCAGAAAGTCCAGAACTCTTGTATGCGCTTCACTTATAATATTCCATATCGTAACCACATATCACCATATCTAAATGAATATAAAATATTAAATATGGAATATCGTAGATTGCAACATATGTATATTTTTATCTGGAGAATATTAAGCACAAGTGAACCAAATTATTTACGTCAAAAGTTGGTTACCCAAGCCCATCTCCATAACACTAGATATATTGATAATTTTGTAATAAACCCACATAGAACTTCAATTTTTCAGAAATCATTTAGTTTTATAGCTGCTTCGTTATGGAATAACCTTGGCAATGAGATCAAGCACTTGTCTTATAATAAATTCAAAAATGCCATAAAAACAATGTTAATTATTAAACAAAATGAATAAATCATACTGACCACACCACCTAGATCTCTTATATTTCCTATGTTTACTGCGAGGCAACCTATCCTACTCGAGCTGGGTATTTCGTACATGCTTTTTAGTGAAGTCATGTAAATGTGCTTATATACCTGGTTCTTGGTTTTATTTTTAGTATTTAGTATTTAGTATTTACTATTTAATTTTTAGGGGTTCTTTTTTAAGGGGATTTTCAGGGCAAATGGAAGACCGGCAATCTGTGCCGAATTTGTACCTTTTTGCTTGTATGTACATATACTTGTGAATAAAGTTATTATTATTATTATTATTATTATTAATTGACAAATTATGTACCGCGAATAGCAAAAGGCTACACTCATTCATTAAATGTTGATCAAAATAAACCTTTTAAATGTAAAACCTATCCAATTCCATATCATTATCGAAACCAAGTAAATTTAGAACTCCAAAATATGATAAAAGCCAATGTTAAGAAACCATTTGTGTTCGTAAGAAAGAAAACAAGACAACGCTGAAAGATATTGTAAAAGGGAGAATGCCAAAATTAAGCGAGGGTTAAAATTTGACTTAGGCGACTACGTGATCGTAAAACGTTTAAAAGTAACTAATAATCGTAGAGGGATTTGTGCAAAACTAATGTATCCGTACGAAGGCCCATACGTCATAAGTAAAATAATAAATTTATGCACATATGAATTAAAATATCCAAACAGTGAACTTATACGAGGAAAATTCCACATTGAATTACTATTCCCATATACAGCAGATAACCTGAAACAAAGTGAGAAATTAGACATTAGCGAATAATATTCCATGAAAGTTTTAGATGAATAAAAATTTGAAAAAATTTAAAAATTTATTATTAATCAGCGAGGGAATGCAATGTTATTCACTAACGTACCATATAAAATGACTTAATTAGAAATACCATGTAAAAATCAAAATTAAAATGAAAATTAAATTCTTAAAACATAAATAAATAAAAATATTACCACCCTGTACAAGAATACTTACAGTAAAGTCAAAAAGGATATTATAAAATAACTCTAGATCATCCTCGAACAGGAGAAAGTTAGCCACCACAAAATAAATCACTAGAAAAGCCAAGGGAGGTAAGTTTTTTCTGGTCGAACTAAAGTACTAAAAAAGAGAAACAGGGTTTAAAACCAAGAACCCAAGTAAGCATTCTTGTAAAATATAAAAAACACATGGTATTTGTAATTAAAATCAATTAATTAGTATTATAAAGTGCTATAAGGTGTCTGAAAGATTTGCAGTATAAGTAGATTAAAGTGTGGTAAGTAAAATAAAAGAATTTTCCAAAAATAATTAAATAATAAAATATTCTGAATAAAAAACTATTTACATTTCATAAAAAGCATAAATAAATAGGCGATCCCACCTGAGAATATGAGCAAACATGCAAATAAAAAACGTGCAATAATAAAATTGAAACAAAGCATTCTAAAATAAAATAAAATAATTTTTTTTAAAACCCACAACCGAAATATTCAAAGTAGAAACTCAAGTAAAATCATAATAATATAGGCCCACCAACCGTGACTGGCAAAATAAAATATCATAACAATATGCATATATATTTCCTCAAGTAAAGATCGTGATCTCATCGCAGCAGCATGGTTTCATTAAAAAACGATCAACAGTTTCAAATCTTGTGGAAGTTACTCAAGTGATTTCTGACACGTTGGATAATCAGGGTCAAGTGGACGTTATATATCAGTCGCCTAGATGCAAAAACCCGACAAGTCACCCTTTCTTCAAATATGAGTTTATTATACCAAAAGATTAAGAATGCAAAAGCCGACATAATCAAAGTGATTTTGCAGAAAAAATACCGACAAGTCAAATATAATTTAATGTTAAAATTTCATCTGAGATGCAAAACCCGACATATCCTTTGCGATCTTAGGAGCAGAAACAGACATTTCAAATAAATCAATAAGAGCTCAACATTTCATCACGTGACAGCTTGTTTTGAAGATTCTGTCAGTTGGAGAATGTGCTCTGAGAGTGTTAGCGTGTTCATTTAAGTCATATTCAATAGTAATTATATTTCAAGATGGATTCATTGGCAAAATTAAATAATGCCGAACAATTAATTAATATTACAAAATGTGATAGTAATAAGGCTCGAAAGAGATCAAATAGTACTAACAAAACGTGAGAAGGCGAAACGTGCAAGGTAGGTTATGAGTTATTTTTTTTTACTCATAATTTATGTTACAAATATCAACAGAGATCCCCCTTAAAAGGAATAAAATAAGTTGGGGTTGACCTTGTATACAATATATTATGTTTTATTTTTGGAAAGAGAATTTCTTCTTCTTCTTCTTCTTTTTTAAAAATTGTAAAAATATGCAGGGCGTTCCATTAAAAAAAACATTGCTTTGTTTTTTCCAGTGATGTTAGTGGCGTAAATTACGAAAATAATTACCGTAATTTATCGGTAATTTACCATTTTTAAATTACCATTTATTGCCAGAAACATACAACGCGCAGCCACTCTACTGCATCTGGTACCAGTCACCGCAGGTTAGCACTGTTCGTAGTCTCGCTTCGCATATACCTAATAATTGTAATCTGCGTGTGGTGTTTAGTACTTGTACGTTGCTAGTCGTGTCGTGGCATATTATTAATCATAACTACATAATATGTTGTAGTGATGTAGTAAAAACTAAAGTAAATCATATTTTGCGTGTTGGTGTTTGACAATGGGACGAAAAGCTATCATCAGATCTATTGTGTTGGAATGCTTCTATAAACAGACTCATTCAAAGTTGTACAAATGTCTATATTGTTCTCAACAGTATGCCCTAAATGTAACACGGATGTCAAATCATTTATTAAAAAGATGTATTCGATGTCCAAAAAAATCAAAATACACATTTCTGAAAAAAGTAAAGCTTCAACCTCGGGATCTATCAACAATACAAGTAAAAGTAAAGGTAAGGAAATTCTATTTAACAAAACAATAAACAAAAAGTAAATTTTGATTGTATTAGGTAAAACTACTGCAGAGACAATTGTAGGAGAAATAGAACCAGATAAAGTAGATACAAATTGTTACGATCTAAAATCGTAGTGATAAAGTGAGGTCCAGGGTATTACTAATCCTTTATCGAGAGCAATAAAAGTCGTGTTTCAAAAAAAATTATATAAACGTTTATTAACTAGTTAAATAGCTAGGATAACTACCAACAACAAAATATAGATTTTAAAATAACAATTAGTCTAGGGTAGATTTTAAATTACAATAATATAGTCTGTAATAACAATAATTAAATAATTAAAATAGATCAAGACAAATATCTGTAAGGAAAAAAAAATGATTAATCTAATTACAAGCAAATAATACAATACAACAGCTGGAATTCAAAAAACTAATGTACAAAATCAACTTAACTTAATGAGAGTTAATCGGGTCCAGAAACAAGATTACTTCGTTACGCCTAGGGAGCCTTCTGAAAGAACTACAGTCCTCGTTGGTTATAGTATTCGTCTCAGGTCTTAGTTACTGCATAATATGATGTTCCCAAAGGTATTCAATGATAAAATAGCTAGGCTTATCTTCTATGTAAAATAATATACCAAAATCAAGTCCCCAAAAATTGCCAAAAATATCCAAAGTCCAAAGAATACAATTACAGTCCAAAAATACTCAATTGTCAGTACGAATTGGTGGTAAATTACACCGTACCAAAATCGTCTAAAATATTACATCAAAATTATTTTTTTTAAAGTTAACCTATAAAACACGTGGTCTTTTAAAAGACAAAAAAACTACTAGAACTTACCCAGATTATTCTGGACGATGAGTTTCTTACAAAATCCGAATAAATCGAAATTAAGTTTAATCTAAAATGTATTAAACTAACCAAACATGTAGAAATTGTGTTATATTCCGGAAACTAGCCGAAAGCAACAACGAAACTATCGGTTCATTAGTTGATGAACAAAAGAGAGAAATTTCCTCATTTTCAAAGCGTTTTATAAAGTATTTTCCCTTAACAAAAAACACATCTAGGATAAATCTAGCAGAGTTGCCAACTCAGTTTGTACACTAAAAAAAACCCTATATTTCTGGACCATTGAACATTTCGAGGCGATGGACTATTTATTAAAAGTAACTTGTTTTTTAAAACAATTTCTAAAGGTTAATATTTACACAGCATACTTATTTATCAATGTTATTCCAAACGAATAATAATTAATTGTTGGTAAGGTTGAGAGAACTGTATTATCAACGACCGTCGACCGACTTCAGCTGGTTCACTGAATCAGCTGTGAGGGTACGTTCCGTATCTCAACTAGCGATCGGTTATGTTCAGTGAATCTTCCACATATATTTTAATTATTTTTAAGCCGTAATAAAATTCAGACGAAAATAGCAATAATTCTTCCATCTCAATGACTTTACCTGAAGCTGCTCCACACAGTTCAGCTCAGAGTACGTTGTTATTCACAACCACAACAGGTTTAAGAAGCACTGGAAGTTTGGAATCGTTTGTTGATAAAATTCATCAATCTGAAGAGGACAAAGTGTGGCAACTGTTAGCAAGAGCGTGCTATGCAAGTAATAGTCTAGACAAATTTTCAGTAAACTGAAATTTTAGAAGCATTTCATATTACTTTTGAGCAAATGGTCTTTTCCCACTATTTCGACTCCGCTGAAACCGAAAATGCCGGTTGCCAAATCGAAATCTCAACCGGAAGTGAGATATCCAAGATGGCGGCCAAAATAGCGCCAAAACCCGAAATCGGCGCTATGAAGCCCCCATACGACTTAGGAACACGTCCAAAATGTCTAATTATATGTTTTTGAGCATGAGAAATTCAAAAATATTGTGTAAAATTACTTTTGTGAAGTTTTTAACAAGATGGCGCCGCCAGTACTCTCATTCTGGTCGTTAGCGTAAAAACGAGTGTGACATGTTGTGACATATGTTTTGCAGCATGAGGATTTCAAAAATAAACTCAAAAACCACTTAGAACTAAAATTTTATTCAAATGCAATGAAAAATAAACTTGTGAGTTTTCCCACTACGAAAAGCAGATCGTACAAAACACTACTGTGTCTCTCCAGGGGGTCTATTCTTGAAACTAGGGAATGACGTCATTTTCTCTCTAAAGCCAATGTTAATACTAAGTCTACCAATAGTAAATATCAATTTACGTCATTTCCTCATGGGAACACACTCCCTAGTTTTAAGAATAGACCCCCAGAATTTAAACAAGTACGTTTGCAAAGGGTGCACAACTTCAAGCATGGTACATTTGCTTTTCTGCAAATGCAGTTTTTAGTATTACACAATTCCTTAGTGACAAATAATGATTTCAGGATACGTCTTAGGGATAGGGTCTAAGCTCATGAATCTTGGAACTAGTTCCTCCGCGGCAATGGTCCAGCCGCAATCTTCAAGCAACGGAATTGATGGTTTTGGGAGATGAGCATTCTCCCAAACACATACCTGCCAATTTAGATATTGTTTAAAGAACGTTTTAATGGTCTAATATTGTTCTATTTTTTCATGTTTCAAGTCTACTCACTTGGTAGTGACATCTCTTAATGTGGAGCTGAAGTGCATCCGATGTAGGTGGGAGGAACTCGGACTTTTTTGCAGCGCCAAACAAAACAGCGCGAGCATCATCTGCACAACGGACGCCAGGATCAACCTGTATGAAAAATAAGTGTATGAATAGCTTATTGAAGAGCAATAAACTCAATAAACGTTAACGCACCTTATACGACTTGACGACGAAAACCTCAACGTTCCTGAGTACGTCCTGACCGAGTGGCCAGCACCCAAGCCCTTTCAAGAGATCGCCGTTTTTACCACAGAATGCCTTCCAGGCGCCGAGACCTTCGTTATAGATGCAAGTTTGGACGTCGAATCACAACCAGTGACAGCATGGAAAGCCAAGAGATTTGCAACTTGCTCCAATGAAAGCGTTTTGCAGATCTCGTGCACTGGAATGTATGTTTTATCCCTAGCAGTTTCACTTATAACCCACAGTTGAGAACACTTTGCTGTCCACAGTACTGCTGCCAATGTTGTTGTGATGACCACGGACACTGATTTTGTACTTCTTCTTACACACCATTTTGGCAAAATGAAGTGTTCCCAACTGTGGGTTATGAGTGGAACTGCTAGGGATAAAGCATACATTCCAGTGCACGAGATCTGCAAAACGCTTTCATTGGAGCAAGTTACAAATCTTTTCGCTTGTGAATCGACGTCCAAACTTGCATCCATAACGAAGGTTGGCGCCTGGAAGGCATTTTGTGGTGAAAACTGCGATCTCTTGAGAGTACTTGGGTGCTGGCCTCTCGATCAGGATGTACTCAGGAACGTTGAGGCTTTCATCGTCAAGTTGTATAAGGTGCGTTAACGTTTCTTGAGTTTATTGCTCTTTAATAAGCTATTCATACACTTTTATTTTCCATACAGGTTGATCCTGGCGTCAGTTGTGCAGATGATGCTCGCGTTGTTTTGTTTGGCGCTGCAAAAAAGAGTTCCTCCCACCTACATCGGATGCACTTCAGCTCCACATTAAGAGATGTCACTACCAAGTGAGTAGACCTGAAACACGAAAAAATAGAACAATATCAGACCATTCAAACATTCTTTAAACAATATCTAAATTGGCAGGTATGTGTTTGGGAGAATGCTCACCGCCCAAAACCATCACTTACCTTGCTTGAAGATTGCGGCGGATATGTTTGTTATTATTATGCTTGTATAAAGCCTAAACAAAGTCATTTATAAATAAGTGCAGATGTTAAACATAATATTTTAGATGATTCATTTTGGCAGAATGTAGACAAAATGTACTATCTTTTACAACCAATTTCTAAATATATTATTAAAATACAAACGTCCAAATCATATTGTGTATCTGAGGTTGTGGAGATTTTTTCAATTTAAATTCAATCTTTATTGACAATTGTCCGTTATCGCATTTAGATACAGTTCAAGCCTTTTTACAAAAAAGAAGGCAAATGGCTCTTAGATCAGTTCACTTTGCCGCAAATTTACTTGACCCTAAACATATGGGTAAAAATTTAAGTGGTGACGAATACCCAAGCCCTTTCAAGAGATCGCCGTTTTTACCACAGAATGCCTTCCAGGCGCCGAGACCTTCGTTATAGATGCAAGTTTGGACGTCGAATCACAACCAGTGACAGCATGGAAAGCCAAGAGATTTGCAACTTGCTCCAATGAAAGCGTTTTGCAGATCTCGTGCACTGGAATGTATGTTTTATCCCTAGCAGTTTCACTTATAACCCACAGTTGAGAACACTTTGCTGTCCACAGTACTGCTGCCAATGTTGTTGTGATGACCACGGACACTGATTTTGTACTTCTTCTTACACACCATTTTGGCAAAATGAAGTGTTCCCAACTGTGGGTTATGAGTGGAACTGCTAGGGATAAAGCATACATTCCAGTGCACGAGATCTGCAAAACGCTTTCATTGGAGCAAGTTACAAATCTTTTCGCTTGTGAATCGACGTCCAAACTTGCATCCATAACGAAGGTTGGCGCCTGGAAGGCATTTTGTGGTGAAAACTGCGATCTCTTGAGAGTACTTGGGTGCTGGCCTCTCGATCAGGATGTACTCAGGAACGTTGAGGCTTTCATCGTCAAGTTGTATAAGGTGCGTTAACGTTTCTTGAGTTTATTGCTCTTTAATAAGCTATTCATACACTTTTATTTTCCATACAGGTTGATCCTGGCGTCAGTTGTGCAGATGATGCTCGCGTTGTTTTGTTTGGCGCTGCAAAAAAGAGTTCCTCCCACCTACATCGGATGCACTTCAGCTCCACATTAAGAGATGTCACTACCAAGTGAGTAGACCTGAAACACGAAAAAATAGAACAATATCAGACCATTCAAACATTCTTTAAACAATATCTAAATTGGCAGGTATGTGTTTGGGAGAATGCTCACCGCCCAAAACCATCACTTACCTTGCTTGAAGATTGCGGCGGATATGTTTGTTATTATTATGCTTGTATAAAGCCTAAACAAAGTCATTTATAAATAAGTGCAGATGTTAAACATAATATTTTAGATGATTCATTTTGGCAGAATGTAGACAAAATGTACTATCTTTTACAACCAATTTCTAAATATATTATTAAAATACAAACGTCCAAATCATATTGTGTATCTGAGGTTGTGGAGATTTTTTCAATTTAAATTCAATCTTTATTGACAATTGTCCGTTATCGCATTTAGATACAGTTCAAGCCTTTTTACAAAAAAGAAGGCAAATGGCTCTTAGATCAGTTCACTTTGCCGCAAATTTACTTGACCCTAAACATATGGGTAAAAATTTAAGTGGTGACGAATACATTGATGCACTTATATTAACAAAATATCGTCACATTTAATTAGTGGAAGTAATATTGGCCAAGTAATGACTGATGTAGCTCTGTATAAAGCAAAGGAAGAATTTTTTTCAAAAGATTTTGTAAGGACCGCGTTAAGTTCTGGTGCGTTAAGTTCTGGTACATTAAGTTCTGTTGTGTGGTGGAAGTCCCTTTGCTCAACTACAAGTTTAAGCAAAGTAGCTATAGAAATACTAAATTGCCCTGCAACAACGTGTGCCACAGAAAGATCATTTTCTGCATTTGGCAATATTCACAATAAAAGAAGAAACAAACTAACGAATGACAGAGCTGCAATGCTACTATTTGTTAATTGTAATTTAAAACTAAGTGAACCCAAAATGTTCTCGCAAAATGACGAACCTTGCACTTCTCAGGAATCAAGGTATTGAATTAGAAGAGTTAATGTCAATAGATGAATACGATTCGGATATTGAATCCGAATAAAAATTAAATAAAAATTAACCAGCAAAAGTTTTAGTTTAGTTTAGTTTATCTTTTATTTTTTTATATCATTATTATTATTCATTATATACACTATTGGTAACGTTTAATCTTGGAAGCCGATATAAATGCATCAGACGGAGATAACTTAAAGCATTTACAAGTTAAACAGACAACGCGCTATCCCCTAACTCCCACCTTCCATTCTTTACAACACGCGGTCGAAGGGGACGACGGAATCGGGCGAATGTGTCGAGCGGCCGCGGTGTCGCGGCACAGGTCACCTGTGGGCCCTGTGGCACGGCTAGGTCGGCTGAAACGATGTCGTCGAGCGCGCTACACGCACATCCCCTCTTTAGTAGGAGTGTAGGAATGGTTAGACATCTCTTGTTAACTGAAGGCTTTGCCTGTATGTACCTTCTCTCTTAGTTGCATTACAGATTTCGCACTCCAAAGTCGAAGCTTGCCAACAGTGTAGAATAGGTGTTAAGTTCATTTTATTTCTTTATATTGGTACCTTGTACTTAGACTAAGTACGATTAGTTTAATACATTTAATAATTCTTTAACTGTATTTTGTTATTTACAAATCATTTTTGATTACGTTTATTTTATATTTTTTGAATTTGTAATTAAAGTCGACTACATCTTTACAGTGTACACAAAAAACATCAGCGTGTTTTAAGTTTATCGGCAACAGAGTCGCCGACTTTAAAGACGCCGGCATTTTTTACGTGCACTATAAAGACGTGGTTTACTTTAGTTTATTACTTCCTTAAACTGTATTTTGTTATTTACAATAAAAAAATTTCAATTATACATCGTTTATTTACTTATATATTAAATACAAAAGTCAAAAGTGGTAAATTACAATCGTATATTAACACAAAAATAAAATACCAGAGAATTAAAAAAATGTTAAATTACAATCCACAACAATAAAATACCAGAGAATTTAAAATGGTAATAAAATATGATAAATTACTGTCAAAATTATAAATTACGGTAATTTAACATCACTGTTTTTTTCCCACTTTTATTTGACTTTCAATTGTTTTTTTTTTAAATAATGTCATATGGGTTTTTTTTTGGGGTAGAATTCGACGATCTACACGTTCCAATAAGTAGTCACTTTTTTTCTTCGAAATCCCTAAGTTGGGGTGAAACTCACTCCCAACAAAAAAGTACCCTTACTCCTTCTTTTAATATTTCATATTTGTCCCATTTTGAATCAAACTATCAAAAATAATTAGTTCAAAATGAGATCATCAAGTTGCTGTACTATATAAAGCCAATATTAAATATACATGTACTTCTTGCAGATCGACACTGGCGTTATTCCATTTTTGACGGAAGAAGAATTAATTCAATACTTTTCACGCACAGGTGATCGTGTAGCCATTAGACAGTATTGTAAAAATAAACAAAACTCGTCAAAGAAAAACAGTCTGTAAGACAAGTTGCGAAGTAAATTAAATAAGGAAAAAAAGGGCAAAAATATTATCAGCAGCGATAGTGATACTGAAGATGGAGCGAGCAGTTCTCAGAACATTAAAAAGAAGAAAAATGCTATGAAGAATGACCGACAAATAGAAATAGGATGGTTTTGCGGTGATGATGTAGAATGTAAACAAGTTCGCACTAAATGTGGAGGGGCACAAGAAAACTGATTGTGCCAAAAGAAGGCTAAAAAAACTATATTATTGAACAGGCAAAGAATCTTTTTTTTCCTAATGGCGAATCAACTAAAGGACCAATAGAAGATTATAATTTTGATATTTTGGACTTTAAAAGTAACAGTTTATCGTCAGATATTACAGTGCAAGAATTATTTACAATAACAGGACTTTCAACATTGAAATCGAATAAGAAGGAAGTGCAGCCCGATTGCATACCGGGAACTTGTTCCATTTTGAATGTTACATCCTTAGCTCATGTTCAGCCCCTTAGTAGAGTAGTATTACCGGAAGGGTGCACCCCCCACCACTTTTGCACCCCCACCACTTTTTTTCTGGGGTGGGGGGCAATTAGGATAATTAGAGTGGGGGAGGTAATTTGTAATTGCAATAAATGTAATTAGGATAATTAGAGTGGAGGTAGGTAATTTGTAATTGCGATGGAGGTAATTAGGTAATTAGGCAATTAGAGTGGAGGGAGGTA
Organism: Rhagium mordax; assembly: GCA_963680705.1. Classification (NCBI taxonomy): domain Eukaryota; kingdom Metazoa; phylum Arthropoda; class Insecta; order Coleoptera; family Cerambycidae; genus Rhagium; species Rhagium mordax. The sequence continues at coordinate 29,070,095 of OY796664.1, forward strand.
ATTTGTAATTGAAATGGAGGTAATTAGGCAATTAGAGTGGAGGGAGGTAATTTGTAATTGCGTAATTAGACTATTTGCGCATTAATTACACTGGTGTAATTAGTCTGGAGGGGGGTAATTAAAAACCCAATTGTCGCGAGAAATGAAAGTAATTAGACTATTTGCGCATTAATTACACTGGTGTAATTGCAATGCATCTAATTCAATTGGAGCAATTGTTGTATAGTAATTAGTGTATGTATAGTGTAATTGTATATTAATTAGTGTATGCATCAATTGCTAAATTATGCGCTCTTATTTGTCAAAAATAAATATCATTCAATATCGCTAACAAGGGGGGTGGCATGGCTAGACCAGTTTAATTCATCATCTAGTGTGATTCCTAGTAATTTGACACTTGCACCTATTGCCGCCTTGTTACTCGTAGAAAAGATAAATTCCTGCGTTTTTTCATCGTTCATTTTTAATTTATTAGCAATAAACCAATTGTTCGCATTGTTACTACTTAGAGTAGTTAGTTGTAGCAGATTTTCGAGATCTTTATCAGAACTTAACAGGGAAGTGTCGTCAGCATAAGCTATACAATATTTCAAGTGAGCGATATATTATACTATTCTTTGCGACTCTATCATTGTGTACGTCAATTTTAAATTTTAACTATGGTACTTTCCGAATTCATACTAATATTTGATAGTTGAAGTGTATTGCTACCGGGTCCATGATTTGTTTTGCTGTCAAGCGTAAAAACGACCATAAATTAACACAACGGCATTAAATAGTAAACGGCTTCTTGGAAAGCATTCAAAAGCCATTTAAATATATTGCGCCCTAAACAAAAGAAATACCTTTTGTTTCGATCGAGAAATCAATAATGAATAAGACTATAAAGAGGGGCTCACGGATAAAAACTATAAAATATTATATGTTAGGTTAGGTTGGGGTAGAAGCTCGCGACTACCCCAACCTAACCTAACATATAATATTTTATAGTTTTTATCCGTGAGCCCCTCTTTATAGTCTTATTCATTATTGATTACTCGATCGTTCTACTAGATGGTTTGAGTGTGGTCGTCAGAGGGTTCGTCTTGAGAAGAAAATGCAGTAATTAACAGGTATTAGCACAAAATTATGTTAAATTTGCATCTGTAATATTATTGTTTATTTTAGATATTCCATATATATAACTGATGATTGATATGATATATCAATAACCTATCGTTTGTACCTCTTAAAACAAGATCAAAATGGCGGCTCGTGAAAATTTAATATTAATTTATAAATTATGTGAGTAAAGAACGTTTTCTAAAAATTAAATAACTATACCTAACTTTAACAAAGTAGTTAAATGGTTGTAAAGTAAAAACGCGTTTTTCGTGTTTTTATCAGAATTTCATGAATAATTCCACCTGTTCAAATAAATTAATATTCCAATTTTCATAATAGTAATAATTAAATGTGGTTGTAGGTAAGAAGTAAATGTAGTGGTTGGAGTGTATATGAGCTAACGTGGCAAACAGTAAATACAGGAAACAGTCTAATCTGGCTAAAGCAGTCCCCCTTAAGTTTCAACTTTTTGGAAGACGACAGCTTTATAATAATACAGCTAGAAGAAGAACTTAGTTGTACCTAATCTCTATCGATAGCGACTGATATAATATTTCTTATCAAACAAGTAAGCAATAAGTAATAAACGGGTACTTATATAAAAATTAATAGTATAAGGTGTATGCTGAGTATTGCTGAGGTTAAATAAATAAATAAATGCCCCTTCTAAATTTCCTTTCAAGAAAGCTGTGTAAGTACAGGGGTTAGTTTTTATCAAGCAAAGTTAATAATAATATCATCAGCTATTTAGTACTTATTTTTTACTTCTATATTTTTTAAAACTGTGTGTATGTGCTAGTTTAAGACTTATTGTTATTGTTAGCTATATTTAAGACTTTGTTTTTTGTAAACCTAATAGAGTTAATTGGGTAGGTACTGTTTAGCTACTATAATAATGGTAACACTTTATATTATATTATATTTTTATCTAGTAAATCTAATAGTTGAATCTTAAGTAGTGCACGTTAGAGTGCATAACCTGTTTGTTTTAAGAAACTAGTAAATATCAAATAGCTATTATGTGGAACGTGTATAATACAAATACATTTTGTTCAAACCGTGTCATGTACCTACTAAAAAGCAGAAAAATGCACTACGCAGATAGATGATAAACGTTTATTTGATTAGGTACCTACTTTATATAAAATAATAATAATTAATTTATTTTGTAGGTCAGTAGTACTGATTTTTATCGGTTTAGTTTTTTGATTAAAAATCATTTGTTCAGGAAAATTAAATTACAAAAATTAAAAAATTTAAAACGCGAACATATAATATTCACGCTGCAAAATTAATTATCCCTTGTACAAAATAGATGTAGGTACCTATATCATATTTTTATTCTGTTAGTAGGAAGAATAGGGTGTATTTATTAACTAGATGCTGTAAATCAATTGAAATTTAGCTCGTTATTCTTAAATTCATCAACAGCCTAGGTAACTAAAACAGTATTTTTAAGAATATGAGACTTCATAGTTTTCTGTTTATCGAATGTTAATTTAAAGGAAATATAGTTACACATTATGCTATATTATATAATAATAATAATACTTTATTGTCGTTTGACTTTTTAACAAGTATTGAATAATGTCAGTTGCTGAATACATACGAGAATCTTAAGGCAGAAGAACTTAAGTTAAAAATATAAGCTTAGTACCACAGACAATCTATGTGCTTCGACCAAACATCCACTCCCTCCAGATTAATTTTTCTTTTTTTTCTTTCTGACTTCATAAATATTTTAAAACAAGTGGGTAAGTATGTACTATCCAATAGATAAGATTGAAAATTATGAAGGAAATCAGCATAGGTCATAATACGTAGCTTAGATATTTTACAAAATTTAGTTAATTTAAGTAAGTATTTTTTCGCGTTTTAATATATTTTGTCTAGGTGGTACCATTTGTCTAGGTATCTTTTTCAAATAATACATTTATGTTTTTAATACTCGAAACTGCTAAACAATTTAATTTCTAAAGTTTTCGAATTGGTTCTTTCTTTTGCACTATCTAGCCTTCAACTAAACTTGTGAAAATGTTATTTTAGGTAATTACATATCTATTTTTACTTGTATAATATTAATTTATATTTATTATGGGTAGGATCTTGTTACACATGTTTAAGCAGTATAAAGGTATATGCGAAGACGGAGAGGTTCTTACTATATTAATATAGATAGGGTACTTATAGCAAGTCAGTAGTACTGATTTTATAGTTAGTTTTCATTAAAATAATTTAAGAAAATTAAATTACAAATAATGAAATAAAAAAAAACATTTATATAAACATTCACACGAGATTAGAAATAAAATAGGTACCTATACATACACGTTACACATACAAAAAATAAAAAATATCACTTTTATATTTTATTCTGTCGACACAAGGCATGTCATTGTTACGTAGACGTTAAGATTTATTAAATTAATTGAAATTTAGTTTCATATTTTCATAGCATCAACAGATAACGCATCGTTGTTTACTGCCTGTCTTAACCTGCTTATTTTTGCTAGACACTCTGGCGCCTACGCCGCCAATATATATATTCCATCTGTTCCAGAACCCTTACCAGTAAAGTGCCTTTCTCTAGATGGTTCATGTTAGCGCACCTGCAGTGCAGTCTGTAGCGGGACCGGGATATGGAAAGTTGAACGGTGAGTGTTGAACCATTATTATTTATTATACATACTAGGTATGCAATATATACTTTCTAGCTAATTTTATAGTAAAGTAACAACTATTAATTTCAACTAAGTGAGTAGACAGGACATGAACGAAATTTAAGAATGATATTTTGATTTCAGATTTTCTTCCGTCAATACAAATTCCTCTTACGATCTTTCTACAAGAAGATGGTAAGGTCAAAAATATATTTAAAAACAAAAATATTATCTATGAGCTTTACGTACTATATTATTTTTATATTTGCGAATTATAATGTAAGCACGTAATGAAATATTCAAAAGCGTTGTCGTTTTTTTTTTTACGTGCAGAAGCAATATTTAAAAATTTTGGTAAAAATCAATTATTTTTTTATTGCTAAAAAGCTTTACCCTTGGCACTCTGATGGCATAGTTCCGATTCGATGCTACATACCACTGTAGGTGGTCTATTGGGCTGAAGCTTCAGCAAGTTAAAAAAAATAATTAAAATTTACTAAAAATAAATTGATAATTTCCTAACAAATATATTTCAAGCATGGTTATCGTCTTACTAAGATGGTGTAAAAAGTCGACAATTCGGTTCGTCAATGCACCTCTGCATGGGGTCAGTACCGACTCTTGGTGTCTGTAAGACCGACTATACAAAAGGGGCTGTCACCACAAAAAGAGCCAGGTATATACGCACGAGCGTCTCAATTGTTGACTGTCCACTGCGTGAAATAGAAATCATAAGTTTAATGTATAAAGAATAATTTATGTCGTTGATTTGTTCCCTGATAATCAGTTTTATTAGATATTAATAGCTAACTATATATTAAAGCTCTTAATGAAACTTAAATTTTTCCAAAATATACTTGTCTTAATTACATTTTCTTTCAGTTGTGTTTAGTTCTCTCTACTAAACAAGAGGGCGCTGTATGCATGTCGCAGACACAGGTCTTTTGACATATATATACAAATAGAGCGATTGTAGCTCTACCTACCAGTCTTGTGACTTTCGTCTAACGGAGAAGTTGAGCAAATCTTCATAAAAAAAAATGGAAAAGTTTATCATTACCAAAGACTTTGTGAAAAAAGTGAAGAGATTCAATCTCCAGGGACGGACATTGGAATTTAAAATAAAGCCGATTCCTGATGACAAAGATCCAGTTGAATGGGTTAAAGACGCTATTAATCAAATAATCGAGAAAGGAACAGAGGACCTCCAAGCACGTGATCAAGTTGGATTTTCATTCTGCTCAAAGGACTTCAAGAGGGGGGAAGCGTGGATACGTTTTCAACCCTTAGAAAATGTGACGTTTGACAATGTGTGGGATATCATCGCTAGTGTATACCAGTCAAACAGCAGTGGCCTCAGCACAGACGAGTTTTGTCTTGGAATAAATTCGGTGCGATTACCAATAGGTAGAGGGCGCGGAAAAAATTATAATAGCTTTCAAGAAGAATGCATCATGCGCAGAGGTCTTGTATCTATCAATAATAAAGACGGTCTGTGCCTTCCTCGCGCATTAATTGTTGGTAAAGCATACATTGATAAGGACTCCGACTACAGGAATGTTCGAAAAGATACCAGAAAAATCCAGACGCAACGAGCCATACAACTGATGAAGGCTGCTGATGTTACTATCTTTGAACATAATGGGGCTGGTATTCCAGAACTAAACAAATTTCAACTGTACCTTCAACGTTATAAGATTGTAGTGTATGCCTATGGTAGTAAAGGACGTGACGTTATCTTTAAGGGTATGAATGAAGGCCCCACCTTGAATTTACTGTATCACGAGGACCATTATAATGTGATAACCTCTCTGTCAGCGGCCTTTTGCTGTAGTTACTTTTGCGAGGAGTGTCACGTACCTTACAATACCAAGAACGATCATAGATGTGAAGGAACTTGCCCTTGTTGTTGTCAATCTCCGTCATGTCCCCAAGATCAAGTAAAAATAAAATGTGATGATTGTAAGAGGTCGTTTAGGGGTCAGACATGTTACGACAACCATAAAAATCAGGGATCTAGAGGAAAAAGCACTGTATGTGCAGAAGTTATGCGTTGCGAGCATTGCTTCAAAACAGTGAAAAGTAACAGAAAGCATATCTGTGAAGAAATTTTCTGTAAAATCTGCAACGATTATGTACCAGCCGATCACCTTTGCTATATGCAAGCGGACACAGGAAAACCAATGATCAATGACTTACTTTTTATATTTTATGATTTGGAAACGAGACAGGAGAAAGTTTTGGAAGATGGATCCCTCCTACATGAACCTAACCTGTGTGTTTTCAAACAGTGCTGTGATGCATGTTCCAGCACAGAAGAAAAAAATTGTGGAAAGTGTGGTCCTAGATTACAAATATTGAAATTCAAGCCTATTGAGCGCTTTCTTGAGTTTGTTTTAAGCCAGAGGAAAATTTTTAAGAACGTCGTAGTTTTAGCACACAACTTTCAAGGCTTCGATGGACAATTCATTTTAAATCACATTCTAACAAAGACAGACCTGAAGCCTGAGTTAATAATGCGTGGTACAAAAATAGTATTGATGAAAGAGGGAAACGTAAAATTTTTGGATTCTCTTAATTACTTCCCTATGGCATTATCAAAACTGCCTAAAGCGTTTGGGCTCGGCGAGAGTTTAAAGAAAGGTTACTTTCCTCATCTATTCAATACTAGTGCCAATGAAAAATATATTGGCTCGCTACCACCTGCTGATTATTATGAACCTGGTAACATGAAGGAGGAAGAAAGAGAGAAGTTTCTTAAGTGGCATAGTGAGAATAGAATTTATGAATTTGATATGCAAAAGGAAATAGTTGAGTATTGTGTATCCGATGTTGAAATTCTGGCTGCATCATGTCTCAAGTTTCGGCAGCAATTACTTGATACCGGAAACGTATGTCCCTTCACTGAAGCTTGTACGATAGCCTCTTCGTGTAACAGAATATTCAGACGAAATTTCTTAAAACCGAATACCATAGGAATCATCCCCAAGAATGGATACCGCTGGCGAGACAACCAAAGCATAATTGCTACTCAATGGCTTGTATGGCTAGAAAGGCAGAGAAACATAAGTATACAGCATGCTGCAAAACAGAAGGAAGCTAGAATTCACGGAGTCAAGGTGGATGGTTTTTGTCCAGAAACTAATCAAGTGTTTGAGTTCTATGGCTGTTATTTCCATGGTTGCCACAACTGCTTTAAATATGACCGAAATGAGCCCCTTCATGACGATCCATCGGAGACTTTAAATTTAAGATATGAGGCTACGATGGCTAAATCAGATAGATTGAGAAGCTTAGGATATGAAGTTATTGAAATGTGGGAATGTAGTTGTCGAGAGCAAATGACCCAAAATAACGAAATTCGAGAATATTCAGAAAACCATCCTCTTCTTGTATCAAAACCTCTAAACCCCCGTGACAGCTTTTATGGTGGCCGAACAGGTAACACCTTTAAATATTATAAGATTAAAGGTGATGAGAAAATAAAATACGTTGATGTTTGTTCCCTCTATCCATGGGCATGTAAATATGGAAAATTTCCCGTCGGTCACCCAAAAGTTTTTGTAGGTAGAGAATGTGCTATGCTCGATTTAAATACTACCGACGGTCTTATAAAGTGTAAGATCTTACCCCCTCAGGAACTCTACCACCCGGTGTTACCTGTAAAAATGTATGATAAACTTATGTTTGTTCTTTGTCGGACTTGTGGACAGACAATGAATCAGTCACGACTGTAACCACACAGAAGAAGAGAGAGCTCTTGTCGGTTCGTGAGTCATCGACGAGGTAATAAAAGCTGTTGAAAAAGGCTATGAAATGAAAGAGATCTATGAGATTTGGAATTATCAGATAGATCAATTCAACCCTGTTACCAAAGTAGGAGGTTTATTTACCGCTATGATGAACAAGTTCATCAAAATAAAACAACAGGCTTCAGGATGGCCTGGGGATTGTGCTACTCGAGAGCAGAAGAACAGGTATATTGATGAGTTCTTAGAGCGAGAAGACATCAAGTTGGAATTTTCTGAGATCCTTAGCAACCCTGGCTTAAGATCGCTAGCTAAATTAATTTTAAATTCTTTTTGGGGAAAATTTGGTCAGAGAGAGAACCAGCCGAAAACGAAAATAATTAACACCCCTGAAGAATTCTTTAATATGTTTACTAACCCTGCAATATTAATTAATAGTGTACTAGATGTTAACGATAATACTGTCATTGTCAATTATGAAATGAGAGATGAAGTATGTAATCCTCTGACGACGGTTAACGTCGCCATAGCTGCATTTGTTACGGCGCAGGCTCGTCTTAAACTTTATAGTTATCTGGAAAAGTTAAAAGATAGAGTTCTTTATTATGACACGGACTCCGTTATTTACATATCGAGGCCTGGAGAGTATGATGTCCCTACTGGGGAATTTATTGGCGACATGACAGATGAGTTGGAAAGTTACGGCCCCGGCTCGTATATTATCGAATTTGCCAGCGGTGGTCCCAAAAATTATGCATACCTTTTATATTCTCCGGATTCAGGAGAATTTCATGAAGTTTGCAAAGTGAAAGGTATTGCCTTAAACTTTTCAGCTGCCCAACTGGTGAATTTCAAGACGCTTAAGGAAAAGATTTTAGAACCATCTGGGCCAGTTTATATTAAGTCCAAAAATATTAGAAGGACAAAGGAACACAAGGTTATAACCAAAGAAGAAACAAAAATTTATCGCCCAAATTCCACCAGAAGAAATTTTTTAGAGGATTATGGCTCTGTACCGTATGGATATAAGAGACCCAGGCTTCTCTAATATATCCTATCCTATGATTAAACTCCTTTGCATATTATCTTTTGTAAAAGTGTATCTTTCAATATTTGTAATATTTATTTATTAAGCCTCTGTACGAAACATATCTTATGTTTTTAATTTATATATCCCCTGTAAACCATGTATTTTCAATCTTAAATAAAAATTATCAGATAATCCGTTCTTTTTCTCTTCAGTCACATAAGCCTGTATTTACAGTCCCATATTTGTAATGCACCTAAGAAAAATCTTTTAGACAAAAGCTTTCCTGGGCTATCTAAATTATAAAAAGTTACTAGTAGTTGTAAAATTATCAGAAACAGCCGAGCTCTTCGGCTTTGACCAGTGGATGACGTCACGGTCCGACTAGATTGTGACATCACTGTCTGGGGCCCATTGGTTAGAGAAGCCCCATTAGTGAGAGGAGCTCTACAGGGGGCCCATAGATTACAGGGGCCCTACGGGGGACCCATTGGTGAGGTAAGCCCTACCGGAGTTTCGGCCGGTAATGTAGATTCCATACTTAACGATGATGACGTCACTGGCGCCATGCTTGTGACGTCACTGTCTGGCTCAAGTGCCCCAATGACTACTAATGAGACTGTGGTATGCAGTTGTTAAAGTACTTTGTGACACTTTTCCAACAAGATTTCGAAGCAGATAAGTAAATTGAGAAATTTTTTTACATGTTTGTGTGGTGTGATTTTCCCATGAGAGTTTCGCATCTAGGTTCACCCCTAGAAATTTAATAGAATCCGGATTTCTTATATTTTTCCATGTTGCGTAAACTGAATACCATGGTCTCTGTCTTTGATGCATTTAGGCATAATTTGTTAGAGGTAAACCACTGTTTGGTGTCAGTTTCAATAAATGGAACTTGGTCTAATAGATCTTCAACATTGCTATTGGTTATGGTTAAATTAGTATCATCGGCAAACAGTATAGCTGCGACATTTTCTTTTATTGCATTTGGAAAATCGTTAATATAAATTAGGAATAGGCTGGGTCCCAAGGTTGACCCCTGGGGAACACCATGTTTCAAGTATTGTAAGGTAGATTTGATTCTATTGTAAACTACCAATTGTTGTCTGTTTGTAAGGTATGAATGTAGAAGAGATTTGCTATCATTTGAAAATTCATAGTAGGCTAATTTATTAATGAGTATGTCATGGGACACGCAATCAAATGCCTTAGCGAGATCTAAAAACAGTGAGCATACATATTCCCCTTCTTCAAATCCCGTATTTATTATGGATGTTAATTTGTTTATAGCAAGAGTAGTCGATAATTTATTTCGAAACCCATATTGGTTGGGATTAAACAAGTTTTTAGTTTCCAAATATGTCGTTAGTTGATTTTTCAAGATTATTTCATAGATTTTTAGCGATACACGGTATGACAGATATTGGTCTATGATTTGATGGATCATCGATATTATTTTTCTTATAAATTGGAACCACCTTAGAAATTTTTAGTGAATCAGGAAATGTGTTTTTAGATATAGCAATATTAATCAAGATGGTGAGAGGAATAAGAATGCTCTGCTTGATACTTTTTATGATATCGACGGTAATGCCGTAAATGTCTTTGCTCTTTTTATTCTTTAGATTGCTTACGATTTCATCTACTTCTATATAGGACACTTGGGCAAAAGAAAATTGGTTAGATGTATTTAAATCACCTAGGTAGTTTAGGAAGTCAACATTACATGGTGGTAGTTCATCTAAGATCTTATCTGACACGTTTACAAAATAATCATTAAATTGCTCACTAGATATATTACCTGTGACCTTTTTTGTGGTTGGTTTATAGCTGTTGACTATTTTCCACATAGCTTGCTGAGGATTGCTGTGGCTGTTTATAAAATTATCGTGGGATTGTAATTTAGCTTTATTTATTTCACGGCGGTAACGGGACCTGTAGTCGTTGAGTATGACCTTATTATTTTCGGTGGGGTTTCTTTTGTAAAAATCAGCTAGAAACTGTAAGTGATCGCGCATGCATCGAAGATTGTTGTTAAACCAAGTGATTTTGTTTTGATTTACATTATTTATTACCCGGGATTTTAATGGAAAAATGTTATCTACCGCATTTGTAATTATTGTAATAAACTTTATAAAATTATCATTAATATCTAAGTTCGTATCTAAAATAAAGCTCCAGTCTATTGTGTCAAGATAATCGCTTAGTTTAAGTAATCCTGGTTGATGGATAGGTCTATATGTTATAGTTTTGGGGTTGATTTTACCATCTATGTTTGTCTCTAGGCATCTACCCAAGTGATCAGACAGATTGGTGTCTACTGGTAAAGTATGTAAGTTTGTATAGACGTTTGTAAATATATTGTCAAGACAATGATTGTTTCTGGTAAATCCAGTGTAGCTTGCTGAGAAACCAAAGGATGTGAATATATTTATGAGTGAGATAGTACGTTGGTCTTTCTCTTTATGGAAATATACATTAAAATCTCCAGATATAAACATTACTTTATCAGATGTACAGAAGATTTCGAGAGCAATGTTAAGTATTTCCAGAAATAGATCATAGTCGCCATTTGGGGATCTGTAAATAGTCATTAATACTACATTAGCTGTGTCTGTTCTAGGTTAAAGAACTCAGTCGGATGGGAGGAGATTCTGTTAAAACTCTATCAAAGAATAGTTATTTATGTATCAAGGCACTTTTAAAGTTCATCTTTTTATCATGGATGTGGAGTTGGAGAAAACAATTATAAAACAATAACTTCTCACCTAAAAAAAAAAAAACAAACCTTTTAACTGTGTTCAAAAATCTAAAAATTGTATTTATAACATTCCATGCGAGTGTGGAAAGCTATATATAGGTGAGACGTCTAGACCATTAGAAGTTATAATATCTGAACACAAAAATAACGTTAAAAATTACCAAGTTGATAAATCTACACTGGCACAACATGCTTGGAGTAATGGCCACAGATTTAGTTGGGCACAGGCAAAAATAATTCAAACGGAGACACATTGTAATAAACGAAAACTTAAAGAGAGTGCCTGTATTCAACTAAACAGTACCGACTGCGATTACATCCCATATATTAATTTTCTCTTTTGTTCTCATATTGTGGAGCTTCTCTGTTTTTGATGATCTTTGTTCATGAACTATTGAAAGCTAAAGTAATGTCACAACTGCCAAGGCATTTGGGTTTTGCATAATAATGAAAAGAAAATCTGCGCTTCTATTTGTCTGAAGAAATTAGTTTTCGAAGTACAATATTATCCAAATAGTAGTCTGCAATATGCCAAAAAATCTAAATTTGTTTTAACATGCCTATTATACGACATCACTTACGGGATACTTTCGACTTGAAATTCTGTATTACACAAGACATTTAGTGTGAACAAGATTTTATGTTGTTAAATAGTCTGAAATATTTTAGTGTGAGGAAAATCTTCTAATTTTTTTATTGCGCCTATCATAATGTGTCATTATTTATGTGTTCTTTTTTGTAATTTTAGACATAGGGATGATGAGGAACGAGCCTTATTGGAAACTAGTGATGGCAATTAACCAGGTTAATAACGTAAAATTAGCCTATGGTTAATGTTTAGTTTGATACCAAATATGAAATATGTTTCGATGATTTGTGCTATATTTTTGTTTAAATATATACTGATTTTTGCATATTAAAAAAAAATATGTGAAATATATTACAATGACGCGATATATAGATAATAATAATGAAAATTTATTTATTTTTATACCAACAATTTACCCACCTTAGATTGTACTTATTTAAATCGGGCGCCACGCAAGACCGGTAATGTCGGCGCTTGCGAACAATTCTTCGGCGGATAAATGGTGCGCGTCACGTATTTCGGTACCCCACTAGCTGATATTTACTCGGCCACGACTCCTATCTCAGGGTTAGAGGTGAGTATGGTAGCATACACTTGGTGTATTTATTTTATCTCTGCTGTGCAAACTTTCTCAAGACTCAATTCTATGGTTATAAAGGTGCAGCCAGCAAAACACAGAGGGCAGAGTGAACAAAGTTTTAATGATGGAATTTAAAAAACTTCATATAAAATGTACAAATTTCAACATGGAATGTAAAACAAATAATAATAGAAAAGAAGTTATGATTTGCCGCTAATCTAACCTGCGATAACTTATCCTATCTTAAATTAATACATAAATTGTGAACATTTGTTAGTCTAGTACATTTGTTATCTATGGTTTAATTTGTGCTGTCAAATTTGTTGGCACTTTATGTTTATGAATCTTAAAAGGTGAGTTCGGAATGGTAGTGTCGGTACGGTGTGGTGCGGTGTCAATACAAATCATATGAAGTAGAAATGACGACAGTGTTAACGAGTTAAAAAACGGGTCGGTGGTAAAGGTATAGCGTAAAAATTAACGTAACCTCAAAAAACAAACAAAACAAATGTTACGTTACATGGATGTCACTGTTTGTAGTCGAAAAATGGTTCAGATTGTTCTAAATATTGAATTATTCAAAAAAAGAATAGTAAAGCTTGTAAAATGAACATGTTGTTTTCTCACGATATGTTATTTGAATTGGATTCAAATGAAAAACATGAAGCGGGTTGTGAAGAAAACAAAAAATATTTAGTTGAACAGGTTAAATGTATGAATACTAAGCAATTTAAAAGACATTTTCGAATGGGTGTACAAACTTTCGAACATTTGGTAGGAAAATTGTATGCTACCTACCAATCGAATAAAGTAGGACATCCAGAAATTTCCCTGGAAGAAGGTTGCTTAATATGCATTTGGTATCTGGCTAATTTAGAAAGTTTCCGGTAAGTGAAATTTTTTAAATCTGTCAATAATTAATTAATGCCAGTTTAACAAAATATTTCATTTTAGTGGAGTTGCAGCTCGATTTGGTGTATCTAAATCTACTGTTTGGGCTGCTGTACATCGAATTTGCAGGGCTATTATTGCTTTGAACCGCAGATATGGTTTGATTAAATGGCCATCCCGTCAAAGATGTCTTACAATTAGTCAGAATTTTGAGGAGAAACATCATATTCCTGGTGGGTATGTAAAACATTAACTAATGATTTTTTGTGTAAATAAACCCTTTCCAGCTGTTATATATGGGTGTTCCACTTAAAACTCCCAACGCCGATTATTCGAAAACTAAAAGAGATATTAATTTTCTGTAAATGGCAGATAATTGGTGGGTTCAAGTGCTATGTTTTGACTTATAATAGATGCCGACGCCTTTAACGGCTTAGGCGTCGCGACGTCCGGAACATCATTTTCGATGGCAGGCGTTTTGAAAACTAAAGATATCAAAGGTACGTTTAATTTTGAGTTCTTTTTGTTATTCGATTTTTTTTGGATTTTTAGTTAATTTCGGAGTTATTTAACATTGAACGTGTAAATACGTTTTATTAAAATTTGTCAATTTAACAAATTGTTTGCACCTAATAGGCTTTGACTATTCAATTAAATTAAATGCCAGCTGTCAAGACAGTTGTCAAAAGCTTATACATTATTAAGTTGTGATTTTAGTGTTTGCTTTTAAGCCGTTTTTTAGTATTTGATTCACTTTTTTTTAAAGAAATGGTTCAATACACAAAACAAGAAAAGCTAGACATGATGTTGCTTTACGGTGAGTGTAAGCGAAATGCGTGGCAAGCGAAAAATGTTTACGCACAACGTTATCCGGATAGAAGGAAGCCAGATCATAAAACAATTTTGAATTTATGCAAAAATTTAATGAACTTTGGTGCATTTGAAAAACCAAAACGGGACCGATCAAAAAGAGTCACAAACGACTTTAACGTTGCATTGGTTCTCCAGCAGATTAATGATAACCCGAGGATGTCCTTGAGATAAATTAAGAGAAATACCAATATCTCAGTAGTTCTAGCAGACGAATTATAAAACAAAATAAATATCGTCCTTATAAAACGAAACTTGTACATAAGTTAGAGCCAGGTGACCCTGAAAGGCGCATGAAGTTTTTGGCAAGATTTGATGATTTATTTGGCCGTGATGAATATATATTTTTTTAAATTCTTTGGAGTGATGAAAGTAGATTTCATAACAATGGAATTGTTAATCGACATAACTGCCGCTATTGGACACAAAACAATCCTCGGCGGATTACTGAAAGAGGTAACCAGCGAGTTTTTGGAATAAATGTATGGTGTGGTATACTCAATGGTTATTTAATAGGACCGCACTTATACGAAGGCACTTTAAATGGTGAACGTTATTAGAATTTTCTCCGAAGAATATTACCTCAATTGTTAGAAGATTGATACTAGGAGGAACATTATTTTACAGCAAGATGGGGCCTCGTCTCACAATGCGCAAATTGTATCAGATTATTTGAATCTACTGTACCCCAATCGTTGGTTTGGAACATACGGTCCACTACAATGGCCAACACGGTCACCGGATTTGACCCCTCTCGATTTATTCCTTTGGGGTCACTTGAAAGATGCTGTTTACGTAGAGCCCATTGAAGATATGGCGGATCTGCAAAATAAAATCATTGCGTCTTGTGCTGCTCTAAATAGAAGAACTCTGTTAAGAGCTACAGATCTTGAGTTAAGACGTCGGTATGACTGTTGTGTTCGAGCAAGTGGAGAAAATTTTGAACAATTGTTATAAAATATTTTACTTCTTTTAGATTTTAGATTAAAAAACTGGCTATGTTTAAAATGTTATTTTTCTGTTTAAATATTTCAATGATATTGTTCTATTTATGTAATTAAAAATGATAATCACTAGCTGTCTAATCTGTCCGCTTTGACAGTTAAAA
The DNA here is from genome assembly GCA_963680705.1 of Rhagium mordax. Taxonomy (NCBI): domain Eukaryota; kingdom Metazoa; phylum Arthropoda; class Insecta; order Coleoptera; family Cerambycidae; genus Rhagium; species Rhagium mordax. Next base: position 29,085,434 of record OY796664.1, read on the forward strand.
TTTAGATTAACAGAATAGTCATAACCTACTATTTGCAGTCAATTATTTATTGAACTGGCATATTTTATTAAAAAGTATTTACACTTCCAATGGTAAATAACTCCGAAATGAACTAAAAAACCAAGAAAAATCTAATAACAAAAAGAACTCAAAATTAAACGTACCTTTGATATCTTTAGTTTTCAAAACGCCTGCCATCGAAAATGATGTTCCGGACGTCGCGACGCCTAATCCGTTAAAGGCGTCGGCATCTATTATAAGTCAAAACATAGCACTTGAACCCACCAATTATCTGCCTTTTACAGAAAATTAATATCTCTTTTAGTTTTCGAATAATCGGCGTTGAGAGTTTTAAGTGGAACACCTTGTGTAGTAGTTTTACTTCATTCGATTATAGAGCGATTTATAATGCGGTACACAGAGATATAGCAGTCTTACCTTTGCAGTTGTTGGATGCTGGGATGATCGGACGATCAAGTTGTTCTGGCCAGATACACTGCCTCTCTAATGCACTTGCACTAATAGTTTAATTATTTCCAGCGAATTTTAGTTTTAATGCGATATTGCGACAAGTTATCACTACCAAGTTTCGAACACGAATCCCTCTGCCAATGCTCCACATTCTTCCAGCGCGCAGAAAAGGACGACTCGCTAGTGACCTCTGTATATTAACGCGAAACAATAAAATTAACAAAATATATTTATTCTTGCTAATATATTAGCAAACAAAAAAGAAATATGAATTTAATATTAAAACAAAAATAATTAAAAATAATCAATAAAATTAAGGACGAAACATTCCGCCCACAAAAATACAACAAAAAGGAGTATTTTATTGACAGGGCAATGGACATAACTTAACTACTGGCCTTTGGAAAGTTCCGTGGGCCGTTCGGAGAGTTATTACTCTGCAGATCCCATCTGTACCAAGATGGGTTTTAATAATACGGCCTAAACGCCATCGTAGGGGTGGTTGTAGGTCGTCTTTTATCAATACTAATTTACCGATAGTTATTTGAGGTTGAATTTTAGACCACTTGTTGCGCTGAAACAGTGTGTTTAAATATTCAGAGTGCCATCTCTTCCAGAAGTCTTGATGGAGCCTCTGCAAAAGTTGCCACCTATTCAAATTATTTAATTTTAATTGAGACAAATCCGGATCAGGCAAGACAGTAAGTGGCTCCAATGTCAAAAAATGTCCTGGCGTTAAAGCATTCAGATCATTTGGATCGGGACTTAATTCTGACAACGGACGCGAATTTAATAATGCCTCGATTTGTACAAAAACTGTATATAGCTCCTCGTATGTCAAAATTTGATCGCCAATAACTCTGGCTAAATGAGTTTTGACGGATTTTATTCCTGCTTCCCATAGACCTCCAAAATGGGGAGCCGAGGGTGGGTTAAATCGCCATTCAATTTTCTCCATATCGGTAGCATTCTGAAATAAGGTGATAAGGTATTTGTTTGCAGCGACGAAATTTGTACCACAATCAGAGTGTATTACCGAACAACGACCTCTTCTACCTATAAATCTGCGCAATGCAGCTAGAAATGCCTCCGCAGAGAGGACTGAGACTAATTCTAGGTGCAACGCTTTTGTTGCAAAACAAACAAATAGACAAAGGTACGCCGTTTGTGATTTAGTACCTCATGCTCTCCCAAGAGTAATATGAAAAGGACCCCCAAAGTCAACCCCTACACAAGAGAATGGTTTGATTTGGCTCACTCGAAGGGCAGGTAAATTACCCATGTAAGGAGCAAGACATTTTGGGCGAACTCGATAGCATCTAATACAACGGGAAAGTACAGAACGAATGGCCTGTTTTGCATTTAAAATCCAATAATTTTGTGAAATCAAATAGCGAAGGGTTTGTAGACCAGGATGAAGATGTTGACAATGTGTATACTGAATGATCAGTTCAGTTAAGCGATGTTTCCGAGGCAACAGGATAGGATGTTTTTGACTATACGAGATTGGAGACTTCACAAGTCTTCCACCTACTCTAAGGATACCGTCTTCGTCAAGAAAAGGAGAAAGTTTTCGAAGAGACTTTGTGAGTGGTGAACTACTTTTAATATTGGATATCTCCTCAGAGAAAGTTGCTGACTGGATTCGCTTAATTATACATAAAAGAGCTGCATTAAGTTCTTGTGAAGTAAATGAGTTGCCCCTTTTTTCAGGTGAATCTTTGAGGTAATCAATAAAACGACGGCAGTATGCGACAATGCGTTGGATTTTATGCAAGGATGAGAATTTGTTTAACAAGCTGTCTATCGATTCGGACGAAATTGAGGTAGATAGGACGATTTTCTTCTCTTCCTCAGAAATAATAATCGATTGCGAGTTGCTACATGATAGATTAGAAGTCGGCCACATATCCTGATCATTACCCAACCAAGGTGGCCCCGCCCACCATAGCGAATGTGTAAGTAACTCGGTGGGTAAAATACCGCGTGAGGCACAATCAGCAGGATTTTCCTTTGAACGAACATGGTGCCAACAAGAAGGAGGTACTCTATCTTGTATATGACTTACGCGGTTGCTTATAAATGTTTTCCAGCGATGGGGTGACGACTTTATCCAGGACAATGCAACTAAGGAATCGGACCATGCAAAAATGTTTTCAATGTGAAGTTTGTTGATAAATGTTTTACAGACAAAGTCGATGAGATTCGACAGAAGAAATGGTGCGCATAATTCCAGTCTAGGCAAGGAAACTTTCTTCAAAGGAGCAACCTTTGACTTAGCACTAACTAAAACAATTTTAATATTTTGATTAGGTTGAACAAAGCGAAAATAAATAACTGCGGAAAATCCCCTTTCTGAAGCATCACAAAACCCATGCAACTGACAAGGAATACTTGCATAATGATTGAAAAAACGAGGAATTTCGATTGACGATAGTTTCGGCAACTCATTTTTATATTGTCTCCAATAGCTTAAGACGTGCTCAGGTGGTTCTTGATCCCAGTTTAATCCCAATGTCCACAAAAATTGCATGAGATATTTTGCAGTAAAGATTATAGGTGCCAAAAAACCTAGGGGATCGAAGATACGTGCCAAATTGGAAAGAATAGTTCTTTTAGTACAAGGCCGTTCTTGTGTATCCACGTGAAATGAAAATATGTCGCTCGAAGGAAACCAATTTAAACCGAGTATTTTTACACTTGAATTATCCTGCTTTGAAAAAGACAATGACTGTTGTTGACGAAACTCAATTGGAATCGATTCCAGAAGAGCAGGGTGATTGCTAGCCCATTTGCGTAATTCGAAACCTCCTTTCTTAAGAAGACAAATTATATCATTTTGTAAAGATAGCGCTTCATCCCGAGTGTTGCAGCCAGTGACTACATCATCGACGTACAAATCAGAATTTAATGTTGCCGCAGCTTGGGGAAAGTGAGCTTCCTCATCCTTAGCTAATTGCAATAGAGTACGAATAGCCAGAAATGGTGCCGAAGATATGTTATCGAACCCAGGAGATGCTGTAAAAGTAGTTTTAAGCAAAAGATCCCAATTAGACATAAGCACACAAGCTAAGGCTTGAATGGTGTATATGGAACATCTGTTCCATGTACACCATTTTTTATCAAAAATATGTCGAATTTCAAGTCAGTTCCTAAACCCAAAATTCCTTCTTTTTGCCTGATATGCATGAATCCATGCATATCGGGATTTTTTATAAAATTTTTAAGACGATTTTCAGTACAGTTTCCAAAATTCCCTTTACCTTTTTCGGCCCATATCTCATGTTTGAACGAACGCATCCAGGCACGATGCAGCATGTAGAGACGACCAAGGACATGCATTGTCCTCAGCCAGTGCCGATTCCTCGAAGGACGGACTGCGCCACTACAATGATCATAGCGCAGATGATCATTGTCATAAGCCGGTCTAACGGATCACAGGAATACTCCACAAAGGCGCGAGAGTGAATCTACCGTAGATCGGTAGCTCTTGATCTGATCTATCATAGACTGATCCACCTTCGTGGTCGCACTGATCTACGGACCCATAGGTTCACTCTACCCTCGCGTTCTGGAATTCCTAGTGAGTCCGTGACCTACGGCTTCCAAGGATGGTTGAGCTGGCCTCGCCTACCCATTGGTCATCGTCTCTACCGGGATCGTGTCTGATAGCACCATTTTGAAATTTTAGGAACTGAATAAAAATAGGAAATAGCGGAATTTTGCGACGCCACGTGGCGACATGAAGTGGTCTCGGGTCTTTTCCATATCTATAGTGGGAGACCTCCCAATGATCTCGCAAAATAGAATTGGGGTATTTTTTATTAAATCAAGCCAGGATAAGCCTCATTGCGGTACGCACGGGTACCGGGGCACTTCTCCATTATTACCAGGTGACCGCCTTGTGAGATAGCATTCGAAGAGATTTCCCCTTTCTGAAATATCCACAGACGTCTAACGGCATTATACCCCTTTTGGAGAATATTACCTTAAATTTTTAGTCTATAATTCTAACAGTAAATCTATAAAACCCACTCACTAAATTGCCAGTCACGTCCATGTAATAATTCTCTTTCGGCAATCGATCACTCGTCTTTAAGCGCGGCCGTCGCGGTCGCTGACCCCTTGTGGGGGTATCGTGGTTATGGTGGCAGACCTTGCTAGATGAGGCTCTATATGTATTATGATGATTGTTTAATATATACCCTTATTTATTATCCATGTCTTCTTATTGCGTTCTAGTATTAGTCTAGTATCTGTGTTGACCCCATAGCTAACGACCCTCGCAATTGCGTCGGTTTGACCATTCGGCTGAGCCAAAGAAGAGCGAACGAGCAAGACCTGTCTGGGCAGGTGTCAGAAGTGAATTGTGTATTGTGCAAAGTGTTTAGCTAGTGTTGTATCTTTAGTTCAGGACGTTGCGAAGCCTGTATACGAGGAAGCATTCATTGTCGACAGTTGCCGTTAATCTATCGATTTCGAGACTTCGATATATTAAGGGTTTGCCACGACCTGCGTTGAATTCAACGGCCAAGAGTTAAATCAGATGTGGTGACAGCGGTTGGTTGACTTAATACGAATATCGGTCGTTCCCTCCCACTATCACTGGTTATAACGAATGGTTAACTAACGTTGACACAGCCTTAACAAATTAGTTTAGTTATTAAACGTTGATAGATACACCAAAAGTGACAGTTGTTAAGCGAAACTCTTGAATAGATTCCATAGGGGAAAACCGCCAAAGGATTCGTTGATAATCCTGTTGATCAGTTTTGATTAGAATTTGACACGAGATTTTGCCAATAAGAACTCAACCGAAAATTGTATGAAAAGCAGACGGTTGGTGTTTTTCACCATGTATTTGACCATTAAGCATAATCAGAGGAAATACATCTGCACCAAGAAGTATGTCTATATTACTGGGAATATTAAAATTAGGGTCTGCTAACCGAACCTTAGAGAGATGGGGCCAATTACAATTAGGAATAAGTACAGTAGGCATTGGAGAACAGATTTTGGGTAAAACTATTGCATCAATAGTAAAACTTGACGAACTTTGATCTCGAGAACGAACAGTGCATGATACTCCTGCAGTGGCCTCAGATGACATTTGTCCTAAACCATTTATAGACAGTGATAATGGAGAACGAGATAAGCCTAAACGATTGCAACAATTAGAAGTAATGCTTGACTTGCACTATCTAACAACGCGCGAATCTTTTGAAAATTTCCTCTACTATCCATAACTTCTATCAAAGCAGTTGATAAAAGGACGGTTGTATTAGTAGGCAAAATATTGGTTAAAGAATTAACGGGTTGCGAAGTAGAAGGAGAATCGTTGCGAATATTAGAGACAGAGCAAATTGTAGTTTCAGGTTCTGTCGGCATGGCAGGAGATGAGGCTGTAGACTCAGATGAACCAGTGGTAAAATGCAGCAAAGTGTGATGTCTCGAATGACAAACACGACAAGTAGATTGGGACTTACAAATTGACGAACGATGTCCAACCAATAAACAATTTAAACACAGGTTATTTTCTTTTGCAAACTTGTATCTCTGCTGAGGAGACTGGCTTTCGAAATATGAACATCTATATAATGGGTGAGGTTTATGACAAAGTATACATGGAGAAATCGATTTGTTTGTAGCATTAATAAAACACGAAGAACTTTCATTAGGATTTGTGCTACGAGGCGAAAATGAATTTTGCGAATTAAAAGATTTTTTAAAGTTATTGTTTTGATATGGTTTAACTTTAACTGAAGAAACAGCTACCGATTCCAAGGCAGTACACTGTTTCAATAAAAAATCAAACAAAATCTTATAAGATGGCAGCTCAGTTGAGGCAGTCTGTAATTCGAAACGTTTATTTGTTTCATTATCTAGTTTCTTTATCAAAATATGAAATAAAACAAAACGCCAAGATTCAACCGGTAAGCTAAGAATTTTTAAAGCTTCCAAATTTTCCGAAAAACAATTTAATAGTTTTCTGAGTGCCGGTGCTGACTCAGAATGCAGTTTGGGAGCATCAATTATTTCTTGCCAATACGTACTCGCCAGTAATCTAACATTTTGATAACGAACTGTTAAAGTTTTAAATGTTATTGCATAATTTTCTGCGGTTAAAGGTATGGCCTTGACAATAGTTAGAGGATCCTTTGATAAACATGATAAAAGGTATTGAAATTTTTCAGAACTTGATAAAGATATATTATCATGAATCAACGCTTTGAATAAGTCGAAAAATGAGGGCCAATTTTTTATGATGCCATCAAATTTGGGCAAATCAATTTTTGGTAATTTCACATTGTTGTGTTTTACAGTAGGTACAATATCATCTTCAAATAAACTACGATAAACTCCCTTTATTTTATAAAAAGTACGATCGAATTCAGAACGTACTGCCACTTCCTGCTCCAAATCTGCACCATCAATGGTGGCTAAAATATTCAACTAACATGAAATGCTTACTTTCAAATTGAGCCAAAATACTGTCAATGTCTGCGTAACGAATTTTAAAAATATTTCTAAAGGGTACATCGTTAAGGGCCGTTTCTGCAACCTCATTCAACTCTCGTAAACGGTTAAACCAAATCTCGCGCAAAGTTTTGGTTTGTTTAATTTTATTTGCTGCCATTTGAAACTTCTAAGTTAATGCTAAATAGTGGTAAAGTTAATTCTATAGAATGAAAGTATAACAATATGGAAATATACTTCAGATTAAAATTTAATACAAAAGGAAAAGCTTATTGCACTCCTTCAACACAACAAATGGTCAAAAAACTAGATAGAATATTGAATTAAACTAGATGAAAATTTTATTAAATTCGTTTAGTTGATAAACTCAATATTAAAACTATATTAAACAAACAAATATCAGTCCAATGCCACCTCAATAAATAACACCCTATGTATGAAATTGAATTGAATATCAAATTAAGTGTGTATAAAATTGTTACAAATTTAAATGCGAGTTTAAAGCGAAAAATAAATACTGACGGGTTTTTAACCAGTGAGCGCAAAAACCCGCAATTTATCTATTTGTCTCAGTTTAAGATTTTATATCGTGAAATGTATCAAGTTGAATATAAATTATATGAATTATTTTAATAATTAATAATTAGCAACAATAAATATACGATTATATCAACACATCGGCTCTGAAGGACCAAAAAATGTAGTAGTTTTACTTCATTCGATTATAGAGCGATTTATAATGCGGTACACAGAGATATAGCAGTCTTACCTTTGCAGTTGTTGGATGCTGGGATGATCGGACGATCAAGTTGTTCTGGCCAGATACACTGCCTCTCTAATGCACTTGCACTAATAGTTTAATTATTTCCAGCGAATTTTAGTTTTAATGCGATATTGCGACAAGTTATCACTACCAAGTTTCGAATACGAATCCCTCTGCCAATGCTCCACATTCTTCCAGCGCGCAGAAAAGGACGACTCGCTAGTGACCTCTGTATATTAACGCGAAACAATAAAATTAACAAAATATATTTATTCTTGCTAATATATTAGCAAACAAAAAAGAAATAAGAATTTAATATTAAAACAAAAATAATTAAAAATAATCAATAAAATTTCCTAATGAAATTCTGAATGTAATAAGTTTAATTTATAATTTCAATCACTTCAAAGTTCCTGCAGATAAAAATAACTATTTATGGTGGTACGGTTATTATGTATTGTCTGAGTGTTAAATAAATCAAAAATACTGAGAGAAATACAGTATGCAATTTTCCCGAATTTTCCACAAAACATTTACCTCAAGTATAGTAAATTAATATGTGTATTCTTTTATTTTGTAAGACATCTTGACTGAATATTGTCTAAAAGTTATTTGTGGCATCTTTCTGTATTTTCTTTCTGTTCTTATTTGGGATTTACGGCCACACTTCTGAACATTACCCAGATAATCTGAAAAATATCTGGATTATTTAAAAACTAACCTTTACGCCTGTGCCTTTACGTCAAAGGAACAGTTAAAGTTTGTTTTTTTGACATAAAATATAATTAAAATAAAAAATTTAGCATCGAGAAAGGAAACAGATTAAGTTTCCGAAACGTCTGCAAAACATCATTGTTTTTATTTTATTTTAATTATATTTTATGTCAAAAAACCAACCTTTAACTCTTTGACGTAAAGTCACAGGCGTAAAGGTTATTTTTTAAATAATCCAGATATTTTTCAGATTATCTGGGTAATGTTCAGAAGTGTGGCCGTAAATCCCAAATAAGGACAGAAAGAAAATCTTGACTGAGTTCTAGAATACTTTGCATGTATTTTTGATTAAAAAATATAACGGGTAATTTGAAGATGCTTCTATCAATAAAAAGCTTTCTCACGAGAAAGCACATATATACCTATGCAAAGGTAAGACATCATTTAGCATAACGTCATAAATCGGTTTTTATTTTAGATATCATTGGAGCCATAGACGGGTCTCACATAAAAATAGTTGCCCCCAAGCAGTACCCAAACTCATACGTCAACCGCAAAGGATATCATTCTGTGGTACTACAAGGGATATGTGACCATCGAAAGTTATTTATTGATGTGTATGTAGGAGAAGTAGGCTCAGTTCACGATTACACTGTGTTCTTTAAGAGTGATGTGTCTAGAAGGCCTCCAGAAGATTTTCCTAATGATACTCATCTCATAGGAGATTTAGCTTACAGACTAACCAAAACGTTGCTGGTTGGATTTAAGGATAATGGTTACCTTACGGATAGACAGAAAAACTTTAATAAAACATTGTCAAAAGCAAGAGTTATTATAGAAAACACATTTGCACTACTTAAGGGGCGTTTTAGAAGGCTTAAGTACATGGAAACTATTATTCTCGAAAATACTGTAACAATATTCTTGACTGCTTCAATTCTACATAATATATGTATTTTAAACGATGAGTTTCAAGCTATTGGAAATATAAATGAAGAAATATTAGGAGAAAGACTGAGAAACCCTAGGAATGAAAGAGATATGAATAAACCAGAAGAAAATCGACAAGCTCTGCTGAGGAGTGAAATCGTAAATTTTTTGCTTCTTCGTAACTTATAGATTTATAATTTTTGAACAATGTCACTTCTTTAAATTCAGTAAATTTTGTATTTTTTAAATAGTTTTAAGTACTAGGGTTGGCTTACTGGCCTAAAATTTTACACCTTTATTCTAGATCGATATTTAATTTATAAAATTTCAAAAATAATAAATTTTTTAATGAAATTTGAAACCGATCTATTAGTTTTCTTCTTGATTCTAAAAAAAAAGTTGTTGTAAACTTTTCGCATATTTTCAAAAAACCAGAGGCTGGGGGTTTTTCAATTTTTTTTTTTCGTAAATTTCAATCGCCTTTTCCACAAAACTTCTTCAATTCGTCTTGGTAAAAGTATTATATATCAGGAGCCACTACTGGGTAGGATTATTTGGTCTCTTTCGCACCTATACTATACACTTAATTTGTATCTTAAAGTGAGTAAATAAATAGACATGGACTTGGGTTACGCTCTTGTGCGATTTAGTGATGTGTACCACCAAAGACGATAAGACTGTTCTATTCCTATGGCAGGACACTTAATAACTTTTTAAAACGCGTAATTCCCTACAGATGTCATGAGCATTCACTTATTTGGGTGTGATTTGGAATTGAAAGCAAATCTCCTGTAATAGACAGGTCAAAATAATAAAAAAGCTCTCCGTACCATTTTTAGAAGCATTTCATATTACTTTTGAGCAAACGGTCTTTTCCCCCTATGTCGCCCCCGCTGAAACCGAAAATGACGGTTGCCAAAGCGAAATATCAACCGGAAGTGAGATATCCAAGATGGCGGCCAAGATAGCGCCAAACCCCGAAATCGGCGCTATGAAGCCCCCATACGACTTAGGAACACGTCCAAAATGTCTAATTATATGTTTTTGAGCAAGAGAAATTCAAAAATATTGTGTAAAATTAATTTTGTGAAGTTTTTAACAAGATGGCGCTGCCAGTACTCTCATTTTGGTCGTTAGCGTAAAAAAGAGTGTGACATGTCGTGATATATGTTTTGCAGCATGAGGATTTCAAAAATATACTTAAAAAATACTTAGGCCTAAAATTTAATTCAAATACAATGAAAAATAAACTTTTGACTTTTCTTACTATGAAAAACAGATCGTACAAAACACTACTGTGTCTCTCCAGAATTTAAACAACTACGTTTGCAGGGGGTGCACAACTTCAAGCATGGTACAGTTGCTTTTCTGCAACTGCCGTTTTTAGTATTACACAGTCCCTTACAGTGCGCACGTCTTAGAGATAGGGGCTAAGCTCGTGAATCTTGGAACTAGTTCCTCCCCGGCAATGGTCCAGCCGCAATCTTCAAGCAACGGAAGCGATGGTTTTGGGAGGTGAGCATTCTCCCAAATACATACCTGCCAATTTAGATATTGTTTAAAGAACGTTTTAATGGTCTGATATTGTTCTATTTTTTCGTGTTTCAGGTCTACTCACTTGGTAGTGACATCTCTTAATGTGAAGCTGAAGTGCATCCGATGTAGGTGGGAGGAACTCTTTTGCAACGCCAAACAAAACAACGCGAGCATAATCTGCACAACTGACGCCAGGATCAACCTGTATGGAAAATAAAAATATTGTGGAAAAAATAGAATACTACTCATAAAATTCCTTTATTGGACGTTACCGGTTTCGTGAACAATATTCTTTGCTTCACATCCTCAGACGTAACAGGACTACAATTAATTAAAGTAATAAATAAGGTGACTTTATGTAATAATTGATCTTAATAAGTTATTAAAACTTAAAATAAATCACAGAGAGCAACCACATTTGACTATAAAAACACAAGAAATCTAAATAAAAACACACACTAAACATAGAATAATTTAAAAAAAAAATCTTAAAAAATATTGGATAACACCTTTAAATTTAGTTTAATTATAACATAATATTAAATAAAAATTAATATACAGTTACAAATAAAGAAAAAAGAAAAATACTTACATTTTTATAAATTGAAAACAAGGGTAGTCAAAATTTTTGGATTGTTTTCCAACATAGTCAATAATTTAAAACAATGTACTATATGTATCTATTTAAATTAATAATAAAAGTGTTTTTTATTTATTTAAAATTTTGGTTTCTTATTAAAATTCCACGTGACAATACAACGAATTAAAATCAAATGAGAGGAATCATTAATCTAGAAAATTCCAAAAAATATATGATGGCCTCTATCAGTAAATTTAAAAACATATAATAATAAGTTAAACATCAATAAAAAGGAAACCACGTATAAGGAACCATGTGATTTGGAGTTTATTCTATTTCATTATAGATGGCATAAATAACAATTAATGACAATATGGAGAATAAACTATCCTATGGTATCACAGAACTCTAGTCCCGTATGTTGCATCTTCCATAACCTTTATGTTCTGTGGTATAGTTAAATTATGAATAATAACGGATTGATTAGACTAAATACAAAATTAAATAACAACAGAAAAGGTAAACGAAGATTCAAATTGTACTTGTGCATTAAGAGATAATGAATTTGGGTTTTTTGATTCTTTCAGAATTTCCAAACTTTCAAGGTTATTAATCAAACGGCCCTTACCCACGAGGTGTAATATTTTAAGGGCCGTTTGATTAATAACCTTGAAAGTTTGGAAATTCTGAAAGAATCAAAAAACCCAAATTCATTATCTCTTAATGCACAAGTACAATTTGAATCTTCGTTTACCTTTTCTGTTGTTATTTAATTTTGTATTTAGTCTAATCAATCCGTTATTATTCATAATTTAACTATACCACAGAACATAAAGGTTATGGAAGATGCAACATACGGGACTAGAGTTCTGTGATACCATAGGATAGTTTATTCTCCATATTGTCATTAATTGTTATTTATGCCATCTATAATGAAATAGAATAAACTCCAAATCACATGGTTCCTTATACGTGGTTTCCTTTTTATTGATGTTTAACTTATTATTATATGTTTTTAAATTTACTGATAGAGGCCATCATATATTTTTTGGAATTTTCTAGATTAATGATTCCTCTCATTTGATTTTAATTCGTTGTATTGTCACGTGGAATTTTAATAAGAAACCAAAATTTTAAATAAATAAAAAACACTTTTATTATTAATTTAAATAGATACATATAGTACATTGTTTTAAATTATTGACTATGTTGGAAAACAATCCAAAAATTTTGACTACCCTTGTTTTCAATTTATAAAAATGTAAGTATTTTTCTTTTTTCTTTATTTGTAACTGTATATTAATTTTTATTTAATATTATGTTATAATTAAACTAAATTTAAAGGTGTTATCCAATATTTTTTAAGATTTTTTTTAAATTATTCTATGTTTAGTGTGTGTTTTTATTTAGATTTCTTGTGTTTTTATAGTCAAATGTGGTTGCTCTCTGTGATTTATTTTAAGTTTTAATAACTTATTAAGATCAATTATTACATAAAGTCACCTTATTTATTACTTTAATTAATTGTAGTCCTGTTACGTCTGAGGATGTGAAGCAAAGAATATTGTTCACGAAACCGGTAACGTCCAATAAAGGAATTTTATGAGTAGTATTCTATTTTTTCCACAATATGAACAATTACTCATATGGGATTAACCTTCCTAACTTGAAAATAAAAATGTCTGGATAGCTTATTAAAGAGCAATAAACTCAAGAAACGTTAACGCACCTTATACAACTTGACGACGAAAGCCTCAACGTTCCTGAGTACGTCCTGACCGAGTGGCCGGCACCCAAGTCCTCCCAAGAGATCGCAATTTTTACCACAGAATGCCTTCCAGGCGCCGACCTTCGTTATAGATGCAAGTTTGGACGTCGATTCACAGCAAGCCAAAAGATTTGTAACGTGCTCCTATGAAAGCGTTTTGCAGATCTCGTGCACTGGAATATATGCTTTATCCCTAGCAGTTCCACTCATAACCCACAGTTGGGAACATTTGATTTTGCCAAAATGCATCACAACATTGGCAGCAGTGCTGTGGATAGCAAAGTGTTCCCAATAAGTGAAACTGCTAGGGATAAAACATACATTCCAGTGCACGAGATCTGCAAAACGCTTTCATTGGAGCAAATTGCAAATCTCTTTCCATGCAGTCAGGGCGTACTCAGGAACGTTGAGGTTTTCGTCATCAAGTTGTATAAGGTGCGTTAACGTTTTTGAGTTTATTGCTCTTCAATAAGCTATTCATACACTTTTATTTTTCATACAGATTGATCCTGGCGTCAGTTGTACAGATGATATTCGCGCTGTTTTGTTTGGCGCTGCAAAGAAGCCCGAGTTCCTCCCACCTATATCGTACGCACTTCAGCTCCATATTAAGAGATGTCACTACCAAGTGAGTAGACCTGAAACACGAAAAAATAGAACAATATTAGACTGTAGTATACTTCTAGACAGGTTGGATTGTCATAGTATACTTTTACTTCACTTGTAGATTAAGGGTATTGGGAATGTATTAAAAGACATCCGATCTCGTTGAGATTCTAATATCTACTCTACTTTTATTCTACATAATACATATTTACAATATTTACATGACACACTAAACTATAACATATAACAAATAACAAATAATAAATAATAACCTACATTAATTGCAATAATTAATAAATACAATTTAACCTACATACCTATCTAACTTAATATACAGTATGGTAAAATAATACCATTACACCTCCCGCGGAAGAGGAAAGAAAAAAAAATACTTATATGTTTTTTTTTCTTCATTTATGCTCCCTATATTGCTTAACCCTATTCTTATGTACAGTAACTAATTTATTATTTCCTACATCTATTATAATATTTGGAGACCTATCCTCATTGACTATAAACGGACCTTTATAACATGGATCAAGTTCGCTACCTTCCTCTGATTTCAGCATAACTTGATCACCTATATTATATTTAACTGGTCTAGCTCTGTTATCATATGTAATTTTTCGTTTTGCTTTAGAAGTCATTAAGTTATTCCTCGCATCATTGCATGCATGCTGTATTCTGTATTTTAACTCCAAAGGGTAGTTTTCGAAATTATAAAGCGGGTCAATTTGCGTAGTAAAATTTGAAGGTAATTTAGCTGATTTTCCGAAAATTAATTCATAAGGCGTATATTTTGTCTCTGTATGTACTGTGGTATTGAAAGCAAAGCACCAGTAATTTACCCACGAACTCCAAGTATTGGGATGCTTGGATGCCTGAATTCGCAAATAATTTCCTAGACTTTTATGAGAATTTTCGAGTGACCCTAATGTTTCGTGGTGATAAGCTGTTGAATTAAGTTGTTTAATATTTAAAAGTTTGCAAGTTTCTATCATAGTGGATGAAAGAAATTCGGTTCCTTTGTCAGTTAAAATCTCTGACGGGATACCATATCTTAAAATAAAGTTGTTTACAAATGCTTTAGCAACAGTTATGGTTTCTTTGTTTTGCAATGGATAACATTCTACAAACTTAGTTAAGTCACATTGCAACGTCAAGATATACCGGTTATTTTCCTCATCACTTTCTAAAGGACCAACTAAATCTAAAAATATTTTCTGAAAACCTGTACTAGCTGTTGTTGTTATTATCATAGGCTCTAAGTTAGGCTTTGCGTGCTTATAACGTTGACAATCATCACACCTATTGATAAATTTTCCTATATCTTTGCGCATTCCTGACCAAAAGTAGCTTTTTCTAATGTTATTATAAGTTCTATTTATCCCTGCATGACCTCCTGTAGGTAAGATATGATAGTCGTTCAAAATTAATTGTCTAGTTTCTAAGTCATTTATATTTGTAACACCTCTTACTATAGTTATTTTAATACCAGATTTCTTTATTTCATTTGGGAACTTTATTATTTCTTTTAATATTAGTGCGCACTTTTCATTTTTAAATATGACTATTTCCGGAATTTCATATTTCTTACAAATAACTTGCAGGTGACTCAACGTATTACCTAAGTGAAACGCTGATCGACTATCCTGACATAAGTAAATAATTTGTAACCTCTTTGAACAAATTAAAGTCCCAACATGAAAATCGTAATTTTTACTTTTTTGCAATTTATCAAACTCGCTTCGTGCCATAGGACACAACTGGTATGCCTCTTTTGGTGGTTTTAATAATTCTATGATTCCGGGATGGCCAGTCCTTTCGTCAGAATTAGAAAAACACCTAGTTGGCTTTTCTGTACTTTTCTTAGCTTGTGCTCTAGTTATAACATATAATGAACTGTCTATTACGTTACACATATTTTTCAATTCATCAGACGAAATTTCAACCCTAGATAACGCGTCCGCCACTACGTTGTCCTTTCCTCTGACATATTTTATGGTAAAATCGTATTCTTCGAGTACAAGTCTAAATTTTGTAAGTCTACTTGAGGGGTCTGTCTGTCCAAACAAATAAATTAAAGGTCTGCAGTCCGTGTAAATAACAAATTTCCTCGCAAATAAATAAGGACGAAAATGTTTTACGGCCCATGTTATGGCTAAAATTTCCCTATGTAACGATGGATAATTTTTCTCTGCTTTATTAAGTGATCTGCTCGCATATGCAACAGGCTTGCCATTTCCATTAGAAAGAACGGCGCCAACTGCATACCCGGATGCATCAGTTTTTAATGTGAAAATATTATCAGCCGAGAAATCAGGATATTGTAGTACGGGTGGAGATTTTAAGCCATTTTTCAAGGTTTCAAAAGCATTCTGACATTCTTCTGTCCATTTAAATGATACGCCTTTCCTCGTCAAATAGTTTAGAGGTGCGGCTATATCTGCAAAATTTTTAAAAAACCTCCTATAATAATTTGCGAATGCAACAAACCTCTTGGTTTCACTTGAATCAGTAGGAATTGGGTAGTTTTGTATAGCGTTAATTTTTGAGGGATCAGGTGTAACACCCTCAGGCGAAATGACATGACCTAAATAGAGAAGTTCTTTTCGTAAAAATTCGCATTTATTGGGATTTAATTTTAAATTTACATCTCGTAACCGTTGAAATACTTTAATTAAATTTTTATTATGGTTTATTAAGTTATTTCCAAAAATTATTAAATCATCTAAATAAATAAAACAACTTTCGTAATTCAACCCTGACATAGCTATTGTCATTGCTCTTGAAAAAGAACTTGGCGACGTTTTAAGACCCATTGGCAACCTCCTCATTTGGTATTGCCCTCTATCTGTAGTGAAAGCTGTGCAAGGTCTGCTAGATGGAGTTATTTCGATCTGGTAATAACCCTGAGAGAGATCAAGATGAGAGAAGTACATAGCACCCGACAGTGAGTCTAATATTTCAACAATATTGGGCAATGGAAATTTATCATCTTCCAATTGCCTATTTAAAAGACGGTAATCTATAACCACTCTCCACTTTTTCTCTCCTGCGTTATTAGCCTTTTTTGGAACTATCAACAATGGTGAGGACCATTCCGATTTCGTTTCCTCTATCAAACCATCATGCAACATTTCTTCCACTTGCCTATATATCTCTTGTTTTTGAGCGTGCGGCAAACGATATGGTTTTACATAAACGGGTTTAGCTGAATTTTTTAAGTATATTTTTTGTTTATAAACATTAGTTACAGACAAAGGATCGTTTTCCAAGTGGAAAATATCTGAGTACTTAGCGCAAATTTTATCTATTGACATTTTTTCTTCCCGATTCAAATGTTCTGTCTTAATTAAATTTAATAATTTCTCTACACGATTTACTGAATTTTGATTTTTATTGAAAGTGAGTAATTCGTAGTCTTGAAGATTTTCGACTTTTGGTTTGAAGTTCCTAATTGAAACCTCTTCATCTCGGACATTAAGAATTTTGACTGGTATCATATTATCCTTGTCCGGACGAGCTACGCATCCCCCTACAAATATTCCGTTACATAATTCAGTAGGTAAGACAAGACAGTCATTTGCTATTTCCGCATTAAAATATTTAATTACTTCACATCTCGCTGGAATTGTAGTATAAACCGACTGGTTAGATTGCATGGGAAGCACAATTTTACTATTATTGACCCAGAATGAAAACAAAAACTTTTCAAGGTCAATTACTGCAAAGTATTTTTTAAAGAAGTCTGAACCTAACACTCCATGCATTGAGTCATCAAATTCATCCATCAGCAAAAATTCGTGCGTAAATGCTATTTTGTCAGTCTGCAATTTTATGTTTGTTTTACCGTTTGACCTTGTCGACCCTGAAACACCGTTTATTTGAATTTTCCTTGATCGGTCAATTCTTTCGTTTTTATTTAAATATTTTTCAAAAATTATACTTACTGACGCACCTGTGTCTAACAAAAATGTAAATAGAGTTCCTCTATAGTTAAGTGTAATGAAATTTAGGCCATTCGGCTTAATTTTTACACGATCTTTGATATTACTTATTTGAGACACGAAAAAACTGATCAGTCGTATTGGACGAATGATACTGGTTTTCCATATCTAAAGGTTCACTTGAGGTATTCGCAAAAAAACCCTTTACCTGGTTATTTCGGGAAAAGTTGCCTCTACGACTGTAATTACGTTCATATCCTCTACTAAAACCCCTATTGTTGTAATTACCTTGATTTAGATTTCTACTATTACTAGAAAATTTTGTGTTACCCCTGTTAGGATTCACTGAGCGATTACCAAAATTATTACCTCTGAAAAATCTAGAACCTTGACCTGATCTAAAATTTTGACGTCCTCGAATGTGAAAAATTTGAGCGTCACGTTTTGGTAACTCTTCGTCTTTAGCACCCTGTATAGCCTCGTTTAATTTATTATAGTTTCGCGCTTTTATAATGGTTCTTAGGTCGTGATTTTGCAACCCGTTGGCAAAAGAATGTATGGCAATTTTTTCATTTACCTCTCTTAAAATGGTGAAAGAATTTTCATTGCCGTCAGCTTGCGTGATTGTGAGATCAACCAGCAATTCCTCGATTGTTTTACCGAACTCTTCGATCGATTTTCCGTTTTGTTTGGCACTATTTAATTGCACCGACAGAAATGGAATAGATTTTTTAGTTATGAAATAATTTCTAAGACCGTCAACTAAATTTGCGTTTGTGGTATATGTCGAGTTAAGTCTAATTTTCGCACTTTGAGAAAGTCGCGTTTTTAAAACATACGTGGTTAACAATTTTTTACCCGCAGCATCCAACAATGCGTCGTATAACTCAATGGCGTCTATTAGCTGTTTTGTTGAATTTTCGGTACCATCCATGACTGGCAGTAACCCTGCTGCAGTCCTTAGGTCAAATTTCTCCGACATATTTTCGCTTTCGTCTGAACAATCTGAATCAGTAAAGTCTGTTTTTATGTTTGAATTTACAGAACTTAAATTACCTTCACTGTGTTCAGCTTGCTCCGTACGAATTTTAACTAACCTACTTTCTAAACTATATTTAATTCCCTCAAAATATTTATTAATTGAAACGGTATACGCTTTTATTTCCTCCCTGATCTTAGGATCAGCATCGGACCTATTAAATAATTCTACTAACTGCTTATAACTATCTTTAAACTTATCTAATTTTCTTAACTTACGACGAGTAACTTCTTCGCTTGTCTTTCTTTCAACATTATCTTTATTCAAATTTCTGTGGAACACCCTTACTTCTTCTAGGAGATATCTAAACTCATTTCCTTGGGACATGACATTTCATATGGATTAACTCTTTTCACTTCTTCCACTTAGTTTTATTAAATAATATATAACTTTTCTTTTCGGCTTCCAATATCAACCACCATATTACAACTTATTATATAAATTACCCTAAAATTACTAAAAAGAAGAATGTATTACAGCTATCTTCTCACACCAGCTCCTGACTTCGGACAATTTCTCTTCTGACTTTCTTCTCTAACTGCTTCTTACATTTTCCATGACAGTAACCCAAAATTATTATTATACATATAATTACCATGACCATTTCCATAATTTCTTTTACGCCCAATGCATTGTAACTTACTCCATTAGTTTGACCACCACTATTTCCTGCTTGCGCAATTATAACTTCTTCCTTACTTTTAGTGGTACCCATTCTCAATTTTATTAATTTATGCCCATAAATTTCCAGTTATGTTTGCAATGGCAGGATCGCCATGTAGTATACTTCTAGACAGGTTGGATTGTCATAGTATACTTTTACTTCACTTGTAGATTAAGGGTATTGGGAATGTATTAAAAGACATCCGATCTCGTTGAGATTCTAATATCTACTCTACTTTTATTCTACATAATACATATTTTCAATATTTACATGACACACTAAACTATAACATATAACAAATAACAAATAATAAATAATAACCTACATTAATTGCAATAATTAATAAATACAATTTAACCTACATACCTATCTAACTTAATATACAGTATGGTAAAATAATACCATTACAAGACCATTAAAACGTTCTTTAAACAATATCTAAATTGGCAGGTATGTGTTTGGGAGAATGCTCATCTCCCAAAACCATCACTTCCGTTGCTTGAAGATTGCGGCTGGACCATTGCCGGGGAGGAACTAGTTCCAAGATTCATGAGCTTAGATCCTATCCCTAAGACGTATCCTGAAATCATTATTTGTCACTAAGGGACTGTGTAATACTAAAAACTGCAGTTGCAGAAAAGCAAATGTACCATGCTTGAAGTTGTGCACCCCCTGCAAACGTATTTGTTTAAATTCTGGGAGAGACACAGTAGTGTTTCGTACGATCTGTTTTTCGTAGTGGGAAAACTCACAAGCTTATTTTTCATTTTATTTGAATTAAATTTTAGTCCTAAGTGGTTTTTGAGTGTATTTTTGAAATCCTCATGCTGCAAAACATATGTCACGACATGTCACACATTTTTTTACGCTAACGACCAAAATGAGAGTACTGGCGGAGCTAACTTGTTAAAAACTTCACAAAAGTAATTTTACACAATATTTTTGAATTTCTCATGCTCAAAAACATATAATTAGACATTTTGGACG
Source organism: Rhagium mordax (assembly GCA_963680705.1). Taxonomy (NCBI): domain Eukaryota; kingdom Metazoa; phylum Arthropoda; class Insecta; order Coleoptera; family Cerambycidae; genus Rhagium; species Rhagium mordax. The sequence continues at coordinate 29,105,919 of OY796664.1, forward strand.
TGTTCCTAAGTTGTATGGGTGCTTCATAGCGCTGATTTCAGGTTTTGGCGCTATTTTGGCCGCCATCTTGGATATCTCACTTCCAGTTGAGATTTCGCATTGGCAACCGGCATTTTCGGTTTCAGCGGGGTCGAAATAGTGGGAAAAGGCCATTTGCTCAAAAGTAATATGAAATGTTTCTAAAATTTCAGTTTACTGAAAATTTGATTAGACTATAAAGGTCATTAGTAGTTATTCCGTTGTTGCCAAATATAAAATGTGTATCTCAACGCGCATGGTATGGCCAATGAATTAGCACCAGTAGCTAGTTGATCCGCAGGTGTTCGTTTATCTTACTTCACGGCACGGGAATATTTTGTAACTGAATAACAACTCTAACTTAGTAGAAATCATTTTTTGTCTATAAATAATTTTCTTTTTAGTAATTCATTCATTTACTAAATTTTTTTCCTTTCGTATTTGCCTAAAAATAATTGATCTAAAATCATTTAAAAAAAGTGAATAAAAGTAATAACATAGGTAAATTTTGTATCTATTTTTAAAAAACTACGTTTTGATTAAAAATTTTTCACTTTAAAAAATTACGTTATTCTGAAAAAAAAATCTAGTAACAAATATCCAAATAACAATTTATAAAATACTTGCCCGTTGGTCGGTCGGTCTGTCTGTAGTCTGTCATGATAACTTGAGAGCGTCAATATACTTTCATGAGATTTGGTAGGTATATAATAATAATAATAATAATAAAACGTCTTTATTGAATTGATAACAAATAAAACAAATTATCAATTAATCGATCCTGGGCGAAGTTTAGCGCTATGGCTATTCTTACACTTGTATATGTGTATATTCGCCAAGTTAGTTATGAAAAAATAGCCAATAAATACGGCGACGGCAGAGGAGGTGAAATTGTCTTAAATGAAAATATCAAAATATTTCAAAATATAGGTGTAACATTGGTATTATAAAAACATGCATATTTTCTCAATAAATTTTTACTTTGTTATATTATTATGATTGTATAATATGTATACCTAATATAACGAAAGTATTGTGATGGTAAAAAATCGTCGTCCACATTTGCACAGAATTATTGTACAGGGTTTTTCTGAAATCCATGCCAATAAAGCTGATTCTCCGTGACTAAATATAAAAAGAAGTTTCTATAAATATGGGCCTGTAAATGCGACTTAAGGGAGCTGGGACCATTTCATGGCCTGCAACTCGTCGATTTAAAATCAATACCTGTTATAATGGGCTTCATGGCCCAATACGTTTTTGGAAAACTTTAACTTCATGATTAATTTCTTGGGACTTGAAATTGGTACTTTTTAACATTTAGGTACATTCATTTTTGAGTATTTCCATTTCCAACAATTCACATGTTGAAAACAATATAATAAAAATTAATATACATAGTTTAAAACAGTGAAAAACTAGTTATTTTTATAAAAAAGCGTTGATGACATCACTGTCGTTATGTATAATGTAAGGAAATATTTTTGAAAATTTTAAATTAAGGTAATAAATAAATAAAATAAATAAATACATCACATGCAATTACGACCCCCTTTATCCCAGAAGGCTCTAGAAGAGCCTTGTGCGGGAGGGGGCTACACATTTAAAGACAAGGGACACACATCCAATATCCGTGTATAATGGAAAAATCCCTGTCACAGTATTTTCCATTCCCATGACCGGGAATCGAACCCGGGACTTTTGGGTGAGAGAGAGGTACGCTACCATCTCGACCATCGCAAGTCATATACAGATTGCGAAAGTCCTCATCTTGACATAGGACCTAAATTTGCCGCTTAGTTTTGTTTAGTATCGCAGCTCTAATGTGTAAACAGTTCGAGACGCTAGCATACGGCGACCAAGGACGGACATGTACGAGCAGTAAAGCACATGTGAATCAGTCGTTTCGTTTCACTAAGCGTCGGAACCCTTTCATGTAGTGTCTCTCAATTTTAGTTTTTATAATAGTTACGCAGATTCCACTTTAAGGCCACGCTCATGTGGTGTTAGTTTGTCCTATACCATTTACGTTCGTTTGTCTTCTGATTTCTGATACACAAATATTATACGTGATTGAAATTAGATGACCAAATCTTTCTCACTAACCTTTTTTGCTTTTACTTACATTTTTAGTCTATTTTCTATAAATATTAATGATATTTGTCAATTATTTTTCATTCCGCCATATTGAATTTTTATAGAATCCTTATTCTCTCATGATTTCAACAAGTAATACACTTTTTATAGTTTATGATTACCTAAACAAGTAAGTTTTTTTGCAAAAATATGCAAATTCATATTATTCATAGATTTATAATGGTATTATTGCATTTTTAGTCAAATTCGTCGTGTACCATGTGAACATGCACATTTATTTGGTTTAAAATTTTTTATAATTTTTGCATTTGATTATCTTTTGGGAGCGTGTATGCCTTCAGTAAATAATAAGTCATAGGCAAAAAGGCAAACATTCATGAGCCGGACTTTACCACGTAAAACAAATAAAAACCACAAAAATTAATTTATGCGTAAATACTTTTTACACAATAATTAATTTATTTTCTTATTTATAATAATATATTAGGTTGAGTTAAAACTTACAGTATTTTCACAATGATAATTATAAAAAAAGAGAAGGTCAAGTTTTGTGGAGTTTTAAGCAAAAGTGACTAATAAAGGTTAGTAAAAAAATGCAAGTAAATTTTAAATATCCCTTCCGGTTTACACAGAAATGATGTTCTTCTTTATAAAAAATAAAATCATAAGTTAATTAAGAAACAACATAAAAACCACACACAGTACCTACTCAAATAATTATTTGCAAGCGTATAGTGCGACAAGAATAGCTAGGCGGATGAAGCAATCTTCGCCCACTGTTGCACACTGGTTAGTATCTATAGGATAGTAAAGGATAGAATATTCATCCGTCTAGCTATTCTTGCAGCACATACTCAACTCAACAAAAATTTCGTAAGCACTAAATTGGAAATACTTAACAAATTGCAACTAATAAAAAATTGTATCCCTGACAATAGCAGGTGTTATCATTTACTTTAATGAAGAACACTTTAAAATGTAATTTTGTAAATACCTATATGTTAAACAACAATAATTAAAGTAAGTTCATGTCATAATGTCAAAGAAATGCATTCAAATAAATATATTGTATACTTACTATGAAATATATTCAAAAATAAATATATCATTATGTTTCGACTTCGACCACCGCGAGTATTATAAAATAATATGGCAACATTGCTATGCCAGAATTCCATGTATTATTATGAAACGGTAGAACTCTAGAAATTTTTTTGGGCGACATCTGGTGTTGACTGGTATACAACTACATTACTCGGAGGTTTGACTGGGTTTTAGAGTGTTAATAAAATTTAGCACGCGATGGAGCGGTCTTATTATATCGTCTTTGGTACTACGTAGCCTCAAAAAGAGACATAAAAAACAAGGTCGGTACACAAGTCTCTGTGTACTGCAAAGAAGTTTTTACTTTGCAGAGATTTTGAAGGAGTCCCAAAATAGAGGAAAAGTGATAAATTTAAAAATAAATTATGAAAGAAGTAAGTTTTTTCTACTTATAAGTGAACATATCTGACTGATGGTCGAGATGGTAACGTACCTGCCTCTCACCCAAAAGTCCCGGGTTCGATTCCCAGACGTGGCAATGGAAAATGCTGTGAGAGGGATTTTTCCATTCAACACGAATATTGGATGTGTGTCCCTTGTCTTTAAATGTGTAGCCCCTCCCGCACAAGGCTCTTCTAGAGCCTTCTGGGATGAAAGAGGTCGTAATTACATGTGGTGTATTTATAATAATACACAAGTACTAAGTTATGTTTTTGGGTTAGGAAGTCTTATAATAAATAGTAGATATATTACTTATCGAGGTGAAAGCGCTTCATTACAGCCGAGGGATACTGGAAGATTTTTAAAATTTTAATCAGTACGAAGAGTCAGTATAAGAAAATAATCATTAAAATAGTAAAGTATGCCGATTTGACCAAAACATAAATTTTTTTTTTGTTTGCTAACCTGCAATGTCTAATTTATGTACGAGTGCATCTGATACAAATAAAATTATTTGAGACGAATTGGAAAGTAATATTCCCTATGATGATATTTTAGAATTTGAAAGGGGCTATAGGGAATTAAACAATGTTACAAAAGAGAAAACAACAAATTGCAAATTAATATAATTTCTGTAAAAAATATTTATCCTGAAAGTAATAACAGTCGAGTCTACAAGTCAAAACAACAGTTTTGTTTATTTTGTAACAAAATGGTTAACAGATTTGGTCGTCATCTTACATCCGTTCATAAACAAGAAGAACAAGTTTAAACTATTATTTGTCATGAAAAGAAAACAGCGCAAAGAAAAAAACTCATAGATAAGCTTTGAACCAAGGGAAATTATATCTACAATCACGGGGATACTAATTCTGGCCAAAAAATTGTAGCCCGTAGGCCAACCAACAAACAATACCCCAATGAATATATGGACTGTCCTGCTTGTTTAGTGCGTATTTCGAAAGTGTCCTTAAGAAGGCATATTCGAAAGTGCAATCTTACCATTACTGGGGTACGAACAACCCAAAGAGATAGTAAATGAGTAACTTTTGACCTCCATAAAATAGCTGATCCAATTTTAAAAAAACAAGTCTTTCTGGATTTAATAAATGATTTGTGCACACAAATTTTGAGAAAAGATTATTTGGCTATTTTATATGGCAATAAACTGGTCGCCAAATATACTTCGTCACACCATTATAAAATGATACGAGCTAATTTAAGATATATAGGTAAATATCTTATAGAAATGAGACAACTGTCAACAAATATTACTGATTTCAAATCTTGTTTTTCACCGTTACATTACGACAGTTCTGTAAAGGCCATACGTAGAGTTGCTGGATATGATGAAGAAAAGGGAGAATATCGTGCACCTTACAGGGACGGATGGGAAGGGCGGGCATTCAGGCAAATGCCCGAGGGGCCGGTGACTTTGGGGCCGGTCCGGCCGGTCCATCTAGTACCTCAGAACTCCGCTATTTTCTATTACTCTTATATTCTTTCTATTTTCAATTAAAACAGTCAGTCTAATGAATTTATACCAGGCTCATGTTATTACAATTAGTAATTCTTAATTCTAGTATATGAGCCAGTTTAAAGGAGACCGACAAAGGACTGCGGCGGCGGTAACCTTTATCGGTCTCTCTGTAGGCCGTCAGGTGTTTCAAACTGACTGTAAAAACTACTAAAAGTAATATTCAATTTATTTAAAAAAATTACAAATTATTCTTAAACCTTTTCGGTCGGCACTTATGCTCGTAACCTATAAATTCGTTTGACGGCGGTTTTTGTGGAAGTTTTTAGGTGTTTCATTTGTACACAAAGAGAGCCGAACTCGGCTGTGTTCATGCATGCGCTGGTTACTGCGCAATGTTTGCGGCGATTTCAGCGATTTGGTGGTACGATTTCTCGTTAGAAGCTAGTGATATTCGTGGCATGCTGGCATGCAGAATTATTATAGTGTCAAATGTTATTGTATATGTGCGTGTGTGTACTATTTAGGGTTGTGTGTTCGTGTTAATCGTGTTATATACAATGGATAATAAACAGAAAAAGAGACCAATGAAAGGGGGTGCAGAGAAAAACAGGGATAAAATAAAACGTCGCATGATAGAAGATGCAAAAAAATGCCAATCACTGGATAGTATGTTTAATAAAATCAGTTCTACATTAAGTCAAGAAAACTCGGAAAGTGGTAGCAGCGGTGTAGAAAAAGAAATCGTGAACTCACCAAGCAGCACGGTGTTAATTGTTAAAGATATTAACGTTGGGACATCCGAAGACGTCGTCAACGTCGACGACGTCGATATGGTCGATATGGATTCAAATGAAATAGATATTTTTGTACGTCCTGGTGCTGGTGAGTTGAATATGTTTTTTAAACAACATCCTCAAATACCAAAAAATCAAAATAACTTGCCCTTTAAAATAAATAGAGCTTTTAAACGACCAAATGATACAACGCGGTTATGGTTAACTTACAGCTTCAAAAAGAAAGCACTATATTGTACGGTTTGCTTAGCTTTTGGTGGTACTAACGAATTAAGTAGCTTTATTGGAGGCATGCGTGATTGGAGGCACCTGTATCAGCGAATTGAGGAACATGAGACTACCACGCCCCATGGAAACAATTGCCAATCTTACTTGGCATATATAAAAGGCAAATCTATCGATAAACTGTTATTTACAGAGCAAATTGAAAAGCACAACCAACAAATTATAAATAATCGACAAATATTAGATAGGGTAATAAATATTATCAAAGTCATTGGAAAAAGGGGTTTATCATATAGAGGAAATGTCAACGAAGCGGCATATACTTTAGAAACCGAAGATCTGGATCATGGAAACTTTTTAGAAATTTTGCAGCTGTTGTCTAAATATGACATAATTTTAAAGAATCACCTAGACAAGGTTATTGAAAAAAGCAAACGGCAACATATTGCTGGCGCAAAAAAAAGAACTGGCAACTTTCTAACGTTTTTTTCTAAAACCACAATTAATACCATAATTGCTATCATAACTGATATGATGAAAAAAAAGATAAGTTTTCAAATTAAGGAAGCCATAATGTATTCGGTTGAAATTGACACCACGCAGGATTTTTCTGTGACAGACCAGTGTTCTGTAGTTATTAGGTATGTGTTATTTATTTATTATTTATATGTATAAATTAAAACTTTGGTTATCATTTTGTAACGATTTTTTAGATATGTTCACATGGGAACAATATATGAAAGGTTGCTGTCAGTTATTCCCACTCACGATACCACAGGGAAAAGTTTTCATAACATCGTTAAAGATACTTTGCAATGTAATGGCTTAAATGTGGAAAACTGTATAGCCGATTCTACCGATGGAGCATCTAATATGCAAGGACAATATAACGGATTTACAACAAATATGAAAAATGAAAACACAGAGCATGTTCATATATGGTGCCATAATCACATTTTAAACCTTGTCCTCGGTGACGTACTTAAGGCACATATTGCAGCTGCGTCTTTATTTGGTCTTTTAAATTCTATTGCGGTATTTTTTAAGGAATCACATAAACGAATGGATATTTGGATTTCAGTTTCTATTGATCCGAAACATAGAAAATTAGAAACAATAGGGGAAACACGCTGGTGGGCAAAGGAGGCGGCACTAAGCAAAATTTTCGGAAGTTTTGAGAATCCTAAGTCTGCTTTATACATCGACGTTGTTGATGCCTTGCAAACAATAGAAAATAACACAACAATTAAACCGGACGCTCGGGCTGCCGCTAAAAATTATAAGGAGGGATTGTTAAAATACGAAAATATAATAACTGCGCACATATTTTTAAACATATTTTCCACTACGGGCCCTCTGTCGCGATATATGCAGACCCAGGGGTTAGATTTACTCAAATGTAACTGCATGGTACAAACTGCTATTAAAAAACTGCGTTTATTTCAGAGAGACATGGCGTGTATTCAAAATGCAACAAATGCATTTATACTGTGGGCCAATAATGAACTCAGTTTGCGCGACCACATTGATGTAGAAATTGAGGAAGACTTTCCGCAGATACGTCGTAGAATAGTAAAAAAATTTTTTGACGAAAAATGTGGAGATGAACAGCCAAAGACACGACTTGAACAATTTAGAATAACTACTTTTAATGTTCTTATGGACACCGCCGTTGAGTCTATGGACAAAAGATTTTCACAAAATATGGATCTATGTAATGACTTATCTGTACTTAATCCTAATAATTTTGAGGAAATAAATAAAAATGGTGCACTTCCTGACAACTGCATGAACTTTTTATCGCAAAAAATTTTAAAATTTAATCCGCTTGCAACTCCCATAAAACTCAAAGAGGAACTTTTAAATTTGGCAAGTAACTGGGCTAGTTTAAAGCTAACCATAGAAGAATGTTATAATATTGATTATCATTTTGATGAATCTGATTGTGAAGGCGATGACGCAGAAAATGTCAATTTAACTGAAACAGAAATTAAGTGCAAAAATGGGAAACAGGCACAGAATAGTTGCAGAAACTGTGCAGTTTGTTGTTACGGCACAATTATAAAATATAATATGTACCAAGAGGCTTATCCGGCTCTGGCCTGTGCGTATCGGTACCTCTTAACCCTCCCAATTTCGCAAGTAGCTTGTGAAAGATCATTTTCCATTTTAAAATATATTAAGAATAGGTTGAGGAATAAATTGTCTGACAATCTATTGGAATCATTCATGATTATGAATATTGAAAGGTCTATTTTAAATGAAATAGATAATGAGGAAATTATTAACAGGTTGGCGACAACTAGCGCTCTGTTAAAAAAATCATTAATATTTTAATCATAGCAGTATATTTAGATATATTATGTACAATTTGTTATTATTTTAAAGTATTAATCAGAGATTGTTTTTTATTTCTTGACGAATTGTTTTTTATATAGTTTATCGATCAGTAGGTACCAAAATAATCTACTTATGTTATACATTTTTAAGTTTATTGTGGTTTATTGTTAATGATTTAGTAAAATATTTAAAAAAAAATAAAAAATAATACTTAAAGTAAATATTACATTTTAGTTTTTTTGCTCTCTATTGATTTTAACAAAAATATATTATGCATTGCTTCATGCTTGGGAATGGGGCCGCTTGCACAAAAAATTTCCCGGGCCGGTATTCCTTACCCCATCCGTCCCTGGCACCTTATTCTGCTTCTGCTATAGGCATTAGGCATGATATTGAAATTTTGTTGTGCAATCTTAGAATCAAATTATATAAAAACACAAAATACCGTGAATATATCGGAGGTACAGAATTTCTTGAAACTACTCGGGACTGAGTTAATTACAGACATCAATAAAACCGTTACAGAAAACTTGACAGCAATTAGGCGATCAAAAAAAGTTTTGCCAACATCGTCCGATATGGCAACATTAATTAAGTATTTGCGCTCTGAAAGGGATAAATTATATAAAAAAATTAATAACGAATTTTATTTTGACGCATGGAAAAAAATGTCAAGCTACACACTGGTAGGAATCATGATGTATAATGGTAGAAGACTAGGTGAAATACAAAGGCTCAAGATTTCAGACTGGAATCGTCACAATCTGTCAGTGACAATCCAGATCTGTTCACAGGGAATTCCACCAGTTACATCATTTTTACTAGGTGTGTCTTAAAGGGAAAACTTGGCCGAAATGTTTCAATTGTATTAAATAATGAAGAAGTGATTTACATTAGATGCATAATAGATTATCGTGGATTAGCTGGCGTTAGCAATGGGAATCCATACGTGTTTGGTTTGTCTAGCAAAAAACCATTTAAATTATTAAATGCAGGTAATCTATTGAAGAGATTTGCCAAAGATGCCGGAGTGCAACATCCAGAAAGGTTATATGCAACCAACATAAGAAAAAACCTTGCAACAAAAACTACTAAACTCTCTCTTAACCTAGATGAAAAAGAACATGTCATGAATTTTATGGGGCATTCTGAAAATATACATAAAACCTTATATCGACAGCCTGACATGGCAAAAGACATATCAATTATGCCGAAAGTACTAGATTTTGCTACAGGGCGCGAAATCACACCTTTAAAAGACATCACTTGTAATGTAATTAATAACTTGTTTCAGCAAAATAAACAATACAAGATCTTAGAGCAGAATATTACTTTAGAGGGACATAAAATAAGTTTGAGTTCATTTGGGGAAAGTGACGAATCATGCAAAATAACAAACAAATCAGATGATTCAGAATACCATCCAGACGAAGATATTTCAAATTTTGAAGAGATTTAACCAAAAAGGAAGAAAAGACTAATAGGTAAGAAATATAGGCTGCAACATATATTTATCATAATACACTGTTTATTCAGTTGAATATAACTGATGGTTGGCAGGTAAACGCACTTGCCTCTCACCCAAAAGTTCTGGGTTCGATTCCCGGTCGTAGCAGTGGAAAATACTATGAGAGGAATATTTTCACTATACACGGATATACGGATATTGGGTGTTTGGGTGTTGTCCCTTGTCTATAAATGTGTAGCCCCCTCCCACACAAGGCTGTTCTAAAGCCCTCTGGGACAAAGGGTGTATTTTTTTTTTGGCATTGGATATGGAATCCATTAGCCAGACGCTATTCGTAAAACAGAGCAATACAACAAAACTACCTAACACAAGATTACGGATAAATTAATATAGACGACCAGCAACGGGGACACAAACAGGGTCACACTCTTCTTGACCAGGGGCCCATCAGAGCATTAAAGTATACACACACAGGTTAGAGGCCAATGATAGACGGTTCAATATAAGGTGTCGTAATTAAATGTGGTATTATTTTTGTTATTCTTGTAACGAAGTGATTTTTTTCGTTACTAGTTCCTGTTTAAAATAATATTATTCGACACACCCCGTATAGAATTTAATTCTTATTTTCCGCATTGTTATATTATTTTCACCTGTGACCAGTATTTATTTGGATTTATAATATAACCTGTCCTGTTATTAATTAATCCGTAATTAATAAAAGCACCAAATATTTGTAAATAATGTATTTACCGAAATTAATTATTAAAAACCTGTTCTTAACAAAGAATTATGATCTGTACATTATTATCACCTGTACCCAGTTAAATAAGATAACCAGCCTGGCTGTTATAACTCCGAAATTAAGTGAACGCAAACAAAGCACGTTAATATCTACAAGTGAAGTCCACACCGGCCGTTGAAATCAGTACCCAGTCGAGAGTCAACGCGGATGGATGTGTGGAGCGCTACAGTAAGTTAGACGCTACCCTACGTCACTCAACACCCAGACGTCCGACGTCCGAAATCGTCACCCTGTGACGTAGCGCTATCCCACCACGTATCACAAATAAAGTATTGACTCGCACCAGAGAGAACTCAGTCCTGCGTTGGCGACACTAGCGAGCAGACGTCCCTCACCGTAAGTAAGTAGCACTTGGGCCCGGATTTTGGTAAAGTCCAGCAGTGACGCAGTTTATTCACTGCGCTGCTCGTTGGCGTCATCCCTACTACTATAAATTTTTCAGATTAATTATAATACCGTTTGCCGTCTTCGAAACAGTTAGTAGCTGTCCACCGCTGATCCAGTCAAGACGTGCCGAGGAAGCAGAAGTAAGTAAGGAGTAAAAAAAAACTCAAGAGTAAGGTTTGGCTATTGCAAGGTATCTTTGTGTGAAGTGAGCTAGCCATTGGTCTATGCTGTATATACGCGACTTCTGATATACAGTGTATTCGTAAATAGCGCAACTCACAATCCTAATCATAAATTTCTTTCAGTTTGCTGCTGTCCGCCACCTGTTCCGGTAATCATATCTTCTTTCAGCTAAAGTGAGCTAGCTGTATATGCTGTATATACGCGACCTCTGATATACAGTGTATACGTAAATAGCGGAACTCACGACATTAATCATAACTTTCTTTCAGTTCGCTGCTGTCCGCCACCTGTTCCTGTAATCATTTAATTCTCTTTCAGCTGAGGTGAGCTAGCTGTTGGTCTATGCTATATATATGCGACATCTGATATCGTTACCTTAATCTGTAAAGCTCGTAAGTCCACATTTGATCGAATATTTGATTTTGGTACCATCTGTTGACAAAACTCTGTACGCATCAACTGAATATTTGCTATTTCATTAAAAATTTACAGAAATCTTGTTATTTTAGTTTCCGTTTTAATCGCAAGTCCGCGCTCACCTAATCTCTAAGGAAAACGCAGTAAGTCCGTTTAGTTGTAATGGCGTGATACCGGTTGTAAGCAAGTGCATTGTTTTTAACTGAAATTTTGTTGAAATACACATTTTTTATAATATATTAGTGTTTAATATCTGAGGTAAGTCTTATTTAATTCAAGTTATATAATTTTATATACTGGTAGTTTAACTTTAGCAGCATTATGATTGGCCTTTAAATATCTATTGGACTTACGTTACGATGTGTTCCTATAAATACCTACTCTAGGAGTTACGACCTTTTCTCCACGATGGGAAATGGACTTGTGACTTTTACATATCACTGTTTTGGACTTACGGTTCTATCCCTTAATTTTGATATTCGTTAATACTATATTTTTTTCATGAAAAAGAAAATAAAGAGAATAGCAAAGAAAAGAAATCTTATTTAAATATACAAAGTGCAATGGAAAGAGATATACCTAGGAGAAGTTTTAAATGAAATTCGCCCTGAATCTGTACCTATAAATAATAATAGGTTGCCGTTGGAAAATAATTACAAATTGAAGAATAGTGAAAAAACTTCAATTCTTAATATTCCCGAAGTAACTGATACAATATTATTTGATACAATGAAAGCAGGTGTAGAAGATATTCATGAAGATTTAGTGAGCAGTAGTTACATGAACCAAAGAATTAACCAATGCTGTGATTTGATTAATACTAAAAGTGACGTAGACCAAATAGCACAAGAAATAATGTATGAAGAAGTTAATGTTAGTGGAATCGATATAGACGTTAGTGAACTTGGATTAGACGTTGATGAACTTAATTTAGCAGCTAATGTATTTAAAGGAAGTTATAATGCTGACATAAATGAAGGAAATTATGTTATAACAGATTTAGATTTGATGCCTGAGAAAAATTATGGTAAAGAAGAGACTGAAAGTGAAAATAATGCTAAAGCGGCAATAGATGACAGTGAAGAAACAAGGGTGTTTGCAAATAATAATATGACTGATCCAGATTGGGACATAGAAGGCAGTTATAATGAAGAAGAAAGTGAGGGAGAGAATACAAATTCACAAAGAAGTTCTAGTGAAGAAGAAATTGGAAACATACAAGAGGACAATAATAACGTAGGCAGAAAACGTAAAAGAAGGAAACGATATTTTGTTAATGAAAAAACATGGGAGGAAATGATACAGAAGAAGAAACGAGAAAGAGGAGAAAAATACTTAGGCAGCAAAAAAAATGAAGATAATACTTGGAGTTATGATATAGAAAGAAAAGAAAGAACACACAAAGGTAGATGTAACTGCAAATTGTCATTAAATAAAACCGCAATAAAATGTAATGAAATTATGGAAAATCAAAGACTTCAGATTTTTGAAAACTTCTGGAAAGGAATGACATGGGATCAGAGAAAAATTTACATCAGGTTACTGATCACCAAAAAAGAAATTGTAAGAAAACGAAATCGAAAAGATGAGGAATCATCTAAGCGGACAACATCTTTAGAATATTATTTAAAGAAAGGCGAAGATAGGATAAGAGTTTGTAAAAATATGTTTATTAATACTTTAGGAGTGGGAGAAAAAATGATTTCTAATTGGCTGTGTGACGAAAGCACTTTTCCAGCTAAAACAACTGAAAATAACAGTGAGCAAAAAACGGTTGAAAAAAATAAAACAAATAAATGTTATGAAGGATATAGACGTCAAAAAGAAGAGCTAAAGGATTTTTTTAATGAGCTCCCCAAAATGGAATCCCATTACTGCAGAGCATCATCTGCCAAGCTTTATTTGGAGCCAACTTGGCGTTCAAAACAGGAACTGTACAACTTCTACAAGAATGGTTGGTGTTTAGATAAACAGGAGAAGCCGCTTTCAATCGCATCCTTTAATCACGTTTTTGATGAATTGAATTTATCAATATTTACTCCCAAAAAAGATGAATGCGATGTATGTGTATCACACAGAACAGGGAATTTATCAGATGAAGCTTATACCATACATCAACAAAAAAAGGACGAGGCTCGAGGAGAAAAAAATAAGGACAAAGATTCCACCAATAGAGTGCTTTGCATGGATCTACAGTCAGTCTTATTATGTCCCAGATCCAATGTTTCGTCTCTTTATTTCAAAACTAAGTTAATAGTGCATAACTTCACCCTTTATGATATGAAAACATCTGAAGGATATTGTTACTTATGGCACGAAGCCACAGGGGGAGTCTCAGCGAATAATTATTGTTCCATTATCTGTAAATTTTTAGAGGACCAGGTTATAACAACTTTGACACCGGGGCAAAAAATTATCTTATATAGTGATGGTTGTGCATCACAAAATCGAAACAATATTTTAGCTAATGCTTTACTTAACTTGTCTATGCTCACTCAGGTCACAATAGAACAAAAGTTTTTAGAGAAAGGGCATACCCAAATGGAAGCCGATTCCATGCATTCGATCATTGAACGCAAATTGAAAAATCAAAAAATAAACGTACCGGCTGATTATGTGGATGTATGTTTAAAAGCTAGACAAAACCCAGAGCCTTATAAAGTGCAGTACTTAACGTATGACTATTTTCTCAACTTCAATCAATTGCAGTTCCTTTTATCTTTACGCCCCGGAAGAAAAGCTGGAGATCCAACAATTACAGACATAAGGGCACTTAAATATACACCAGATGGTTTAATATTCTATAAACTAAGACATAGTGAAGAATATACTCAGTTACTTTGCCACCGCAGATCTCAAACAAAAAACAAGCCATGTCCATTAATACAATTGCCTAAATTAAATAAAGGACCACTTCCAATCAAAAAAGAAAAGTTTGATCATTTACAATCATTGAAAACGACTTTGGAAAAGGACTACCACAACTTTTACGATGGTCTGACATACTTATAACATAACTAACTTCTGATATGTTGTATGTTATATAATATTACAATTGTTGTATGTGTTCACATAATTTTTTAGGGTGTAAGTTTAATTTTTAAAATAAAAGTCTGTTGTTTCCCTAAAACTTGTATCTATGAAAGAGCATTTTGTCCACTCTGAAATAATGGAAATTCTCGGGAAAAGTCATAAGTCCCATAATTTTTACAAAAATTGTACCAACAACTAAAAACCATTACTTACATTAAAATATTGATAATTTATTACATAAATGATGACGAAAGTACCGTTTTTAAAAAAATACTTCTTTTAAAATTGTTTTTGCTCTCTCCTGTAAAATTTGCTATTTTGGACTTAAGAGCATTACGGATTAAGGTAACGATATACAGTGTATACGTAAATAGCGCAACTCACGATACTAATAATAAATTTCTTTCAGTCCGCTGCTGTCCGCCACCTGTTCCTGTAACCATTTAGTTCTCTTTCAGCTGAGGTGAGCTAGCTGTTGGTCTATGCTGTATATATGCGACATCTGATATACAGTGTATACGTAAATAGCGTAACTTGCCATACTAACCTTACAGTTTTCTTTCAGTACTCAAGATCCCGACCCAGAAGGAAGCCCGCTGTTGGTAACCGTTAGTTAACCGCCTGCCCACCTTGCTAGAAACTTGCACTGTCGATCCGTAGTCTGTGCTTTGGAATTGTGCTTTAAAGTAGATGTATATAGTGTAAATAGCTTTTAAGCCCTGACCATTGTAATTAGAATAGAGAGGTTTTAGAGTAAAATCTTAGTATTGTTAACTTATACTGAATAAATCTAATTGTGATATCAAACTGTGCCTTTTAATCCGAAACAAAGTCTAATTTTCCCAACGACCCCCTGGAATGTTCCGTTTCTTCACTGTAGCTGCCTGAGTAGTGGTGTTTCTGCACTATAAACGGAAACTGGCGCCCGAGTAAAGCACCGCCGTCGTCTCGAGTGCCATAGTGACGCTTCGGCCATTTTGCCTACAAACCGAAGTACGTCACAAAAATGGCGCCCGAGCAGGGACCCTGGGAAAATTAGTGAAGATTTAGGATTGTTTGCATTCGGCAGGAGCCGAAAGCAACTGGATTTGGACCAAGTGACACCAGTAGGCAAGTGAGGTGTCATTTTCAACATAACCGACTACGAGAAACCAATTGCGACCAGTACCGAACCGCTACGATCATTCCCGAAGGAGTTATAATAACCCAGGGAAGGATTTTCAATGAGGAGGAGAGTTCCAAGCGAGCTGCCAAGGAGACCAGACGTCCGTTCATCCAAGAAGACCGACCTGTACCCGAAGATACCCGAGACTACCCGAAGTTGCCCGTACAACGAAAAATCGACTAGGGTATCCTTTTCGAGTAAACCAGACCCAAGGATTCGATTGCCAGCATTCAGGACACTCACCGCCTAGCCGTTTCACAGAGAGGTTCACTGTTCCGTCCGTCGAAGCCAGAACCAAGTGAAACAGATAGAAGAAGTGTCCCGCAGCACGAAACACCGCCGATATCGAGTTTTATCACCGGTCCGGGACCGTCCCCGGAATTTCAATCGACAAAATCAACCAGGCTTGTGACCCCTCGTTTTATAGTAAATCAAGGGTGGAGAATCGAAATCCGTTGGAGTTTTTGAAATCCGACCAGCCGTTTTGGATATAACACTTCTACGCCGATATTAGAGATCAGAACGAGACCAGAAGTGACACGAGCAACTGCTAGCACCGCCTGACACTGAATCGTGAGAACTCGTGCCATCCCGCCCCAGCTTGTCCGAAACCAGAGGAAAGACCGACCTGACGTGTGACCCCTCCTTTTCAAGTAACTCGAGGGCGCAGAATCCAAATCTGTCACTACCAGCCTGCCTAGAAGACCCATTTGGGAGATAGCAAGTGGCAGTCAGTCTCCAGACCGCGTGAAGAGTAGTTGACCCCTCGGACCTCGAAGAAGAGTGAGTTTCCAGACCGCCACCAGAACAGCTGACACCTGAAAACTCGAAGAGTTAGTCTCGAGACCGCAACGAGAACAGTTGACAGCTAGAGCACAAGAACAGTCAGTCCCCAGCCCGCGACCAGAGCAGTTGACCCCCCGGACATCGAAGAAGAGTTAGACACCAGATCCCGAAGAGAAAAGTTGACAGCTCGACCACCAGAATCAGTCTCGAGTCCGCTACCAGAACAGCTGACAACTAGACCTGGCAGAAGAGTGAGTTTCGAGACCACAACTAGAACAGTTCGTCGCCAGACTTCGAAGAGAGCAGTTGATAGCCAGACCGTGACCAGAGGATTAAATCCAAGATGCCTGAAATAGACGACAAAGAGAACCAAGCCAGTGGCTCAAAAGAGGAAACCATAGGCCCCGACTCCGGAGATTTCCGGCTGAGCTGGATCTATAAGCTCAAGAAGGAGGAGATCGACGAGGAATTAGGAAAATTTGGTCTCTCTCTAGCCGGAACAGTGGACGAGAAGAAGAGACGTCTGGTGAAATTCCTAAAAGGATGTGCCTCACCGAGAATAAGGAACGACCGACCTGTCTTTCCGCTACCGCCACCACCAGTAGTCGTTTCCGAACCGTTGCCTGTCAATAATCCTCACATACCGCCTCCGGCCCCACCAACTGAAGATGCTACATTAGATCCTCTACAGGTCCATAAATGGAATATCCACTTCAACTGAAAAGGGGAAAAGGGGATAGAGGAGATATGTGTATACACGAGGATCCGTCCAGGCCAGCTTCTACCCGTTCTACCCGAATTGCTACAAGGACCCGCTTTGTTATGGTACCGGAATAACAAGACGCACTGGAACACTTGGGACGATTTTATTAAGGACTTCCGCATCTTTTACTTCCCAGTAAATTATCTAGAGGATATAGAAGCCGAGATAGGCCGCCGTCTCCAGAAACCAGAAGAACCCGCGATGACCTACGTTACCGATCTACAAACCCTGATCCGACGACATGGAGAAATTTCAGAAGCCCAGGAACTGAGATGGGTATACCGCAACCTGCTACCTGACTACCGCCAGTATATTCGAAGGCCCGACTTCAACAACATGTCCACACTGACCGCCAAGATCAAGGAATTTGAAGTATTGCGTCAAGAGGTCAACCAAGTTTACAAAAAGAGATCCGCTCGTTCATCCGGGAATAACGGCCACTAAGAACAAGTAGACGTTCGACCCACCGCCGCTCAGCGAGAAACCCGGCCCGAAACACCAGCACGTGCCCAAACACAACCCGCACGCACCTCCACACCAGAGGAGCGACCCTCCACGTCAAGAGCCTCCGCCGCCAATACCAGCCCCAGCTACGACAGAAACAATATCTGTTGGCGTTGTGGAAAAAGTGGCCACTTCAGGACCCAATGCAGATCTGCACCCCGACTATTCTGCTCAAGATGTGGAAAACAAGGCATTATGACCCGAGACTGTCAATGCCCTAGGACGGAAAACTAGATGAGAACTGCACCGAACCGAGGCCAGTACAGTTCCGTAGTTTTGAAGCCTCGGAAACCGCTACAACATCAAATTATGACAACCGACCGCACGTACACGTACGCATCCGCACCAGGACTTTCACCGCACTCATCGACACTGGAGCAGTCCGCTCCTATGTGGGTGACCAAGTCACCAGATACTGCGACCAGATAGGCATCCCACACCAGACCATCAACACACCGCCCGCTCAGTTAGCCAATGGCAGTGTAGCTATCATTTCTAAAAGCTACCAGTTGAACTTCACCATCAGCCAGAACCAGTTCGACGAATGCCTATTGTACCTGGACAACCTATCCTCCGACATAGTACTAGGAATGGACATACTGAGCAAGTATAACTTCGTGATAAACCCGAAAACCGTCACCGTCTACCTGAATGAGGAAGCGATATCCCCGCCTCCAACAATACCAGCAAGTCCGCTCGGAGGGATATCGTTGACCTTAACACCCAGCGAAGAGCACCGACTGAAGAGCTTTCTGGACACCGAACTACCAGGTTTTCAAGACATACATGGCGCTGTTATCGTACCCAGGAGAAGCAGTAGAAGTAGATTTAAACAAAAAGATCCTTTTAGTTATAAGCATACAAGCTGAGGCTTGAATGGTGTATATGGAACATCTGTTCCATATGCACCATTTTTTTTATCAAAATTAAGTCGAATTGCACAAGACGATTTTCAGTACAGTTTCCAAAATTCCATTTATCTTTTTCGGCCATTATCCCATGTTTGAACGAACGCATCCAGGCACGATGCAGCATGTAGAGACGACCAAGGACATGCATTGTCCTCAGACCGATTCCTCAAAGGACGGACTGCGCCACGACAATGATCATAGCGCAGATGATCATTGTCATAAGCCGGTCTAACGGATCACAGGAATACTCCACAAAGGCGCGAGAGTGAATCTACCGTAGATCGGTAGCTCTTGATCAGATCTATCACAGACTGATCCACCTTCGTGGTCGCACTGATCTACGGAAGAATAGGTTCACTCTACCCTCGCGTTCTGGAATTCCTTGTGAGTCCGTGACCTACGGCTTCCAAGGATGGTTGAGCTGGCCTCGCCTACCCATTGGTCATCGTCTCTACCGGGATCGTGTCTGCCAGCACCATTTTGAAATTTTAGGAACTGAATAAAAATGTGAAATCGCGGAATTTTGCGATGCCACGTGGCAACATTGAGTGGTCTCGGGTCCTTTTCATATATATAGTGGGAGACCTCCCAATGATCTCGCAAAATAGAATTAGGGTATTTTTGATTAAATCAAGCCAGGATAAGCCTCAGTGCGGTACGCACGGGTACCGGGGCGCTTCCCCATTATTACCAGGTGACCGCCTTGTGAGATAGCATTCGAAGAGATTTCCCTTTTCTGAAATATCCACAGACGTCTAACGGCATATACCCCTTTTGGAGAATATTACCTTAAATTTTTAGTCTATAATTCTAACAGTAAGTCTATAAACCCCACTCACTAAATTGCCAGTCACGTCCATGTAATAATTCTCTTTCGGCAATCGATCACTCGTCTTTAAGCGCGGCCGTCGCGGTCGCTGACCCCTTGTGGGGGTATCGTGGTTATTTATTTATTTATTTATTTATTTATCTCTATTACTCGGTTACATTTTACAATGCATGAGGTTGTCCTAGTAGCTATAGTATAGTGTATAAATGGCATAATACAATATTACTAATTTATATGCAATTGTGTACATAGGGTATAGATAAATGTCTCGTAAACATCAAATATTATGTATAAGTTTCATTGAAAGTAAAGAAAAAAAGCAAATATAATATACATACATATACATATATACTCATACACACATATATAAACGAACACACATAGTACATATAAGACAATTTATAAAAAAAAAATCAATGAACTCGTCAATATTATAAAAGGCATTTTCAATTAATATAGCTTTTATAACTTTTTTAAATTTCGTAATGGGTAGGCCTTTTAAATAGTCTGGGAGTTTATTAAACAATTTAATTGATGTATGACTTATGGGCTGCTGTGATTTGACTAAACGGTGGTAGGGAATACTAAAATGGTTTTTATATCTTGTATTATATGTATGATATTCTGAGTTTTGGGGGTGGTGATTATTGCAATCCTTCATGTATAATAGACATTGATAAATGAATATGCAGGGTAATGTTAGCATTTTAAACTTCTTATACAAGGGTTTACAATGTTCTCTGCATGGTGCACTTGCTAAAACTCTTACTGCCTTTTTTGAGTTATAAAAATACGATCAGTGTCTGTAGAATTTCCCCAGATAATAGTTCCGTATGTCAGCAAGCTATAAAAATTCGAATAGTAAAACATTAATGCTGTATCAAATGTTGTCAATTGCATTAATTTTCTGATCTGGAATAATACTGTATTTAATTTACATTTACTTGAGAGTTGGTCAATATGTGCTTGCCAATTTAATTTCGAATCTATGTGAATACCAAGCAACTTGACTGAATTGTATTCCACATTTCCTGAGAATATTATTGTTTGGGTTTTTTCGTTATTCATTTTTAATAGATTTGAGTTAAACCATTCTGATGCCTGGTTTAAGGTAAATGTATTTTTATTTCTCAAACCCACTTCTGTCTTATCCGTATTTAAAAATGTAGTATCATCCGCAAATAAAATGATTTTATCTGATATTATATTTTGTGCAAAATCGTTTATAAATACTAGGAAGAAGATCGGACCTAATATCGAGCCCTGTGGCACACCTGTCTCAATAGGCTGCATTTTTTATTTTTGCCCCGAATGTATAATGACGCTTTGATGTTATGTTATGTTATGGTGGTAGACCTATCAACGTTTAATAACTAAACTAATTTGCTAAGGCTGTGTCAACGTTAGTTAACCATTCGTTATAACCAGTGATAGTGGGAGGGAACGACCGATATTCGTATTAAGTCAACCAACCGCTGTCACCACATCTGATTTAACTCTTGGCCGTTGAATTCAACGCAGGTCGTGGCAAACCCTTAATATATCGAAGTCTCGAAATCGATAGATTAACGGCAACTGTCGACAATGAATGCTTCCTCGTATACAGGCTTCGCAACGTCCTGAACTAAAGATACAACACCAGCTAAACACTTTGCACAATACACAATTCACTTCTGACACCTGCCCAGACAGGTCTTACTCGTTCACTCTTCTTTGGCTTCAGCCGAATGGTCAAACCGACGCAATTGCGAGGGTCGTTAGCTATGGGGTCAACACAGATACTAGACTATTACTAGAACGCAATAAGAAGACATGGATAATAAATAAGGGTATATATTAAACAATCATCATAGTACATATAGAGCCTCACCTAGCAAGGTCTGCCACCATAACCACGATACCCCCACAAGGGGTCAGCGACCGCGACGGCCGCGCTTAAAGACGAGTGATCGATTGCCGAAAGAGAATTATTACATGGACGTGACTGGCAATTTAGTGAGTGGGTTTTATAGATTTACTGTTAGAATTATAGACTAAAAATT
The DNA here is from genome assembly GCA_963680705.1 of Rhagium mordax. Taxonomy (NCBI): domain Eukaryota; kingdom Metazoa; phylum Arthropoda; class Insecta; order Coleoptera; family Cerambycidae; genus Rhagium; species Rhagium mordax. The sequence continues at coordinate 29,127,651 of OY796664.1, forward strand.
TAAGGTAATATTCTCCAAAAGGGGTATATGCCGTTAGACGTCTGTGGATATTTCAGAAAGGGGAAATCTCTTCGAATGCTATCTCACAAGGCGGTCACCTGGTAATAATGGGGAAAGCCCCCGGTACCCGTGCGTACCGCCCTGAGGCTTATCCTGGCTTGATTTAATCAAAAATGGCGGATTTCCATTTTGCGAGATCATTGGGAGGTCTCCCACTATATATATAGAAATGACCCGAGACCACTTCATGTCGCCACGTGGCGTCGCAAATTCCGCTATTTCCAAATTTTATTCAGTTCCTAAAATTTCAAAATGGTGCTATCAGACACGATCCCGGTAGAGACGATGACCAATGGGTAGGCGAGGCCAGCTCAACCATCCTTGGAAGCCGTAGGTCACGGACTCACTAGGAATTCCAGAACGCGAGGGTAGAGTGAACCTATGGGTCCGTAGATCAGTGCGACCACGAAGGTGGATCAGTCTATGGTAGATCAGATCAAGAGCTACCAATCTACGGTAGATTCACTCTCGCGCCTTTATGGAGTATTCCTGTGATCTGTTAGACCGGCTTATGAAGATGATTACCTGCGCTGTAATCATCATAATTAAAACCCCAGTCCGTCCATAGAGGATTCGGCACTGGCAGAGGATAATGCATATCCTTGGTCGTCTCTACATGCTGCATCGTGCCTGGATGCGTTCGTTCAAACATGAGATATGGGCCGAAAAAGATAAAGGGAATTTTGGAAACTGTACTGAAAATCGTCTTAAAAATTTTATAAAAAATCCTGATATGCATGGATTCACGCATATCAGGCAAAAAGAAGGAATTTTGGGTTTAGGAACTGACTTGAAATTCGACATATTTTTTGATAAAAAAATGGTGTACATGGAACAGATGTTCCACATACACCATTCAAGCCTTAGCTTGTGTGCTTATGTCTAATTGGGATCTTTTACTTAAAACTACTTTCACAGCATCTCCTGGGTTCGATAACACTCCCCTCCTTTTGAAAATTCGTCTTTTGGAATCGATCACTATTACTCTTTGTCACTGCTTAAGATTACTTAATAATATTTTAAAATTAATTACTTCCATCAGGAAATAAATAAAAGGAATGGATATATGGATCATAGGATTTATTAACAACTCTTGTGGGAATATGGTGGTGGTGGTATGGTTAACATTGATAGATAGAACACAATACAATTTATACAATTATTGGCCGAATGGTAGTATGGGACTGAACATTTAGAATTTATAAAATTATTGGCCTCATAGGTTTAAAAGTAGAATGGATCATAACATTGGTAATTTATAGAATTATTGGTCAAAAGTGGACTTAACATATTTATCGAATGAACATATTAGGAAAACATGATAGTGTCTTTATGCACTGTTTTCTGGGTCTTCTGTCTTGCTCTTCGATCTTCGTCTTCTGTCTTCGTCTTCGTCTTATGTCTTGGGAGTCCATCCTCTTGGAGAATGCTGCACTCCACTGCTTGGCTCGTTCGTCTGGAATCTGCCAACATACCATTGGGACTGGTGGATCATTGCTTTGGGAATTTATGGTTTGGATCTCAGGATAGGATCAGCATGCATCTATTTATGTTCAGGCTGTGAACATAAATCAGTACGTATTAGTTTAAATTGAAACAAAGGATACCGCAGTATCCGACTATAAATTTGGACTTTAAAATTTCTGGACATAATCTCATCACTCTTATTTTCTCCTCGCGTGTGGACAGCGAAAGGAGAGACTTCTCTACGGAACGTCTTTTGGAAAATAACTTGAATTTGGGAGTTTAACATTTGTCAAAGGAATTATGAGTCTTCGCTCTCTCTCGAGATTGAAAGGATTACAGGAATTTTGTGGAATATTTTCAGAAAGGATATTTGCTTCAGAGGAACCCTCTGTAAGCGGAATAGTCTGGTCAGTGTTTTGCTTGGAATCATTGGTTCGAATAGAATTTTGGTCATGTACTAGTGTGGAAATATCGGCATGCGAAGCTGCTTGCGAACTGGTTTCCGGCCCTTCGGAAACGCTACCCTTTGTCTGCTTCGACGCAGGATGCCTCCTTACATTCGAGACAGCTACGCTGGCTGTATTAGGGGTATGAATTTGGACTTGGACGGGAATTGGATCATTGGTATGCTCTGGTCCATCGTGCGGATCGCCCATTGAAGAGTCATCGGAATCGTCTTCACTGGATGCGAATCCTACTTCCTCCGTTGGTTTCACAAGTCTCAGATCGTTCACATGTAATCGGGATAGATGTTGGTCTTTCTGGATAATATAAACCTCATTTGACACTTTCTCTGTCACCCTATGTGGCCCAGTCCACGAAGGTATAAATGCTTGCTTGTCTTTCCGCATATTTTTAGCCATAACTCTGTCTCCAACTTTTAAAACGATAGGAGTGACTGCTTCCTTAGGGGCGTATTTTTGTCTATACTGTTGTGAATTTTGACTTATATTTTGAACGATAGCTGGTCTGGTTAATGTGGGTTGCCTTTCTTGAAAATAGCTTTCTATCTGCCAGTCGCCTGCTTCTGCTAGTTCGTAGCCTAGAACTGCAAAGCTTGGGGTATATCCTGTGGAAGCGTTCCTACGTGTTCTTAAATTGTAAAGCATTTGTACAATGTACATATCCCATGTGTCTGTTGCCTGATTGAACATAAGAGATTTTAAAATTTTCTTGGCTTCTTGAACTTGCCTTTCTATTGGATTTGCTTGTTGATGATAAATGGGCGTATAGAAATTTTGAATATGGTTGCGTTTACTAAACTGAGTATACCATCCACTTTGGAAATGTCCTCCTTGATCTGATATGATAGTCTTCGGCAAGCCAAACCGAGATATCCAGTGCTCCTCCAGAAATCGGACTAAAGTTTCACCATTCACCTTTACGAAAGCTTGCGCTTCGGTCCACTTGGTAAATAAATCGACCGTCATGACTATAAATCGATTACCAGTGTCCTTAGCGCGTTTGTATGGTCCCAAGATATCCATACTGATCACCTCAAAAGGGTATTGAGGTTCATGACACCGTAATGGGGCTTCCGGCTGCACTTGTCGTCCTTTAACAGATTTGCACACTAAACAATTTTGAATATATTGGCCTACTAGCCTGGACATGTTGTTAAAATAATAGGTTCTAGATATGGTCCGAAAGGTTTCATCTCTTCCTGGATGGCCGACACCAGTCTTGTCGTGAAAATGTGATATGCTCTCTTTGATCTTACGCTTAGGTACCACTAAATAAATTTTGTCTGAAATCAATCTCATAAGTATGCCATTTCTCACTTGATGAGTTGAGTAAAATTTCTGGTCTTTAACCGATCTCTCATTTATAGTTCGTTGACTGAGTTCAATCCAACGACTAACTTTCTCCCTGATGTTCGTAGAATCCTGTTGACTTTCTATAATTGATTGATAAAGTTCCAAATGGGTGATAGCCAAAATATTTTCTTTTGATTTGAATTTAGGCGGAAACATTCGCTCTTCATCGAGATGCTCCAAACTTGAATTTTGAGGATTCCTACTGAGATAATCGGCCAAAAGATTTTCTTTGCCTGGACAGTGTTCAATTTTGAAAGAATATTCTTGCAACAACAACGACCATCTTGTAAACTTCGTTTTCTCATATCGGTGCTTATCCAACCACAGGAGAGCCCTATTATCAGTTCGGACGATGAAAGGTTTGTCTGCCAAGTAAATCTTATATCGCTTAACGTAAGTAACCACACTTAGACATTCTAGTTCGTTTATGTGATATTTTCTCTCTGTAGGAGACAAGGTATGACTTGCATAAGATATGATATGTCTTTCACCTCCATCGCCGAACTGATATAAAACTGCTGCCATGCCTAGTAGACTAGCATCCGTCTGAAGAATAAAAGTTTTGTCCAAATCTGGTCTATGAAGTTCCAAGGGTTCTGCTAAGATCTGCTTAATATTCATAAATGCGTTCTGGGCCTCCTTTGTCCATTTATAGCGGACGTCGTTCGAGAGTAGTCTGGTTAGCGGCTTGGTAATGAGGGCTGCATTAGGGATGTATTCTCTTACCCAGTTGCATAGACCGAGAAAACTCTGAAGTTGTCGTTTATTGTTAGGAACAGGATAGTTCTGAAGCTGCAATTTATGTTTATCAAGTGGTCTAGTGGTATCTAAAGTAATCTGATGCCCAAGATAGGTAATCTCATTAGTAGCGATTACACACTTATCCGGAGAAACCTTCAAGTTATGTAGCCTTAATCGTTCAAAAATCAACCTGAGGTGCTCCACATGTCCTTCCAAATCTTCACTATAAATGATGATGTCGTCTAAATAGACTTTACAGAAATGGTGCAAATATCCTGTTAGAACATCTTTGGCCATGAATTTTTGGAATGTGCACGGGGCAGTCTTCAAGCCGAACGGCATAACATTGAATTGATAGGCAGCTCCATCATGAGTAGTAAACGCTGTGTAAATTTTGGATGAATCATCTAAAGGAATTTGCCAATATCCGCTCTTCAAATCAAGTACAGTAAATACTGTAGCTTTCCCCAGGTCCTTGATACTTTCATAGATTTTTGGTAAAACAGAGGCTTCGTCAAGCGTGACTTCGTTTAATCTACGATAGTCGATACAGAAACGCGGTTTCTTATCTTGTCTCTCAATGATGACTGGGGGTGAACTATATGGTGATGTGCTTGATTCAATAACACCGGCTTTTAACGTTTCCTCTATCTGATCATACATGATCTTCTTTTTACTAGGCGACATGGGATATGGCTTTACATTGAATGGATGATGGTCCTTAACGATAATTTTGTGTTTAACACTTACGGTGGTTGCTTGAGTCAATTCCACCGTAAATAGATCAGAAAATTCTTTGAAAAGTGAATTGAAAATGGAGTTAGAAATTTTTAGGGTTTCCGGCAATTCTTCATTAGATGCTCTATCGGTTGCCTGATTCCAGAACACGGTTATACGTCTGTCTATTCCCACATACACACATTTCCTATGATAGTCAAATACGACATGTTGAGAATAAAGGAATGGAGCTCCTAATATGATTCCTTCGTTCAGTTCTTCTATAACTTGAAATGGTACATGGAAACGAACATCCGATATAAAGATGTCTAGAGAAGTAGTGCCTTGCGAATCAATAACTTGATCGCCACAAGCAAGAGCGAAAGTTTGAGGATCTGATAGATTATTCATCGATGAGAGAAATTGCGGATGAATGATATTCCTTGTAGCACCGGTATCAAGAAGTGCGAACACAAGTTTATTATTAACGATAATTTTGATTCGAGGCAAAGGATAAAAATTTGATAAATGGTTAATGGCTTCTGATAGGATTATAGGTTGAAAGTTGGCAGGGTCTTTGGCATATTCTGGGTATTCTGACGTCAGGTCAGGTAAGTGGTCAAATGGGTTTATAGTTTGGGATTGGTCTATTGACGACGAGGCGTACTCGTAGGGCCGACTGGAGGGGGATTGCGGGAATTGCCCTGTTCTCGAACCCCTGAGAAGTTTCCCTGTTGTCGTCTCTTATAAGGATTGTTTGGACAATCGGAATGGTAGTGCCATTGGACATCAGGACAGAATCGACATGGAGTAGGTGGAATTTTCTGATTGTTGGAATTTGGACGGTTTTGATTGCTAGAGGTTGCCTGCTCTTGGAAATGGACTTGTCGGTTCCTGACGTCTTGAGTGTCTCTATTGTTATTCTCACTTTGGGAAGTATGCCAAACACGGCCATTATAGGAGTTGCCAGAAGATGGTTGATTATAATTTTGTGTATATGATTTTGACTTAGATTTATTTTCATTTGAACGCGCCGCAGATCCTTCATCAGCTATATCTCGCTCTACCCTAGATGCTATCGATACAAGTGACTCAGTGTTAAAAATATGTGTTCCGCGTAAGCGAGAACGTATCTCTGGTCTGAGTTGGTCCAGTATGATACTGGCCTTCAGAGCTTCCGGTTTGAAGGGGTCGACCCTATTAAAAAGACATATTTTCTTGGTAATGAATACCGCTGATGAATCACCTGCATGCTGCATCTCTCCATAAAGTTTTGTGATTTCCTGGGTGTAGATATCGCCTGAATCAAATCTATTGCGAAAACGTTCAATGAATACTTCGTACGAAGTAATGAGAGTTCGATATTGATCAAACCATTTTCGGGCTTCTCCTTTTAGTTGCTCAGTTATTAAATGGAATCGGTCTGTACTGTTATTAATTCTTGCTCTGTGGCAATAGTCCTCGAAATTTCGGATGAAAGTTTCGGGACTCTCATGGTCTAAGCCATGATATTCCACGTTAGGACTACGTGGTCGGTCATAGGTAGAAGTTGTGCACTGTGCTGCGTCTTGCATAGCGTTTACAAAAGTTTGCGCCATCTTGGCGAATAGATCTTCCATTGATGGAGGATTTTCAGGGGACCTCAACGAGGGAGAAACATTACTGATCAGTTCCGGCTGCCGCTCCGGCACTACGGAGGAATCTTCCATCAACCCGGTCTCTTGCTCGTAGAAGCCACTAGGGGTCAAAGATATCAAAGGATTGTCGTTCATGACTACGATTTATGCAAGAGATGAGGTCAACCGAAGCACCGCCCCACGCCAACTAAACTAATTTGCTAAGGCTGTGTCAACGTTAGTTAACCATTCGTTATAACCAGTGATAGTGGGAGGGAACGACCGATATTCGTATTAAGTCAACCAACCGCTGTCACCACATCTGATTTAACTCTTGGCCGTTGAATTCAACGCAGGTCGTGGCAAACCCTTAATATATCGAAGTCTCGAAATCGATAGATTAACGGCAACTGTCGACAATGAATGCTTCCTCGTATACAGGCTTCGCAACGTCCTGAACTAAAGATACAACACCAGCTAAACACTTTGCACAATACACAATTCACTTCTGACACCTGCCCAGACAGGTCTTACTCGTTCACTCTTCTTTGGCTTCAGCCGAATGGTCAAACCGACGCAATTGCGAGGGTCGTTAGCTATGGGGTCAACACAGATACTAGACTATTACTAGAACGCAATAAGAAGACATGGATAATAAATAAGGGTATATATTAAACAATCATCATAGTACATATAGAGCCTCACCTAGCAAGGTCTGCCACCATAACCACGATACCCCCACAAGGGGTCAGCGACCGCGACGGCCGCGCTTAAAGACGAGTGATCGATTGCCGAAAGAGAATTATTACATGGACGTGACTGGCAATTTAGTGAGTGGGTTTTATAGATTTACTGTTAGAATTATAGACTAAAAATTTAAGGTAATATTCTCCAAAAGGGGTATATGCCGTTAGACGTCTGTGGATATTTCAGAAAGGGGAAATCTCTTCGAATGCTATCTCACAAGGCGGTCACCTGGTAATAATGGGGAAAGCCCCCGGTACCCGTGCGTACCGCACTGAGGCTTATCCTGGCTTGATTTAATAAAAAATGGCGGATTTCCATTTTGCGAGATCATTGGGAGGTCTCCCACTATATATATAGAAATGACCCGAGACCACTTCATGTCGCCACGTGGCGTCGCAAATTCCGCTATTTCCAAATTTTATTCAGTTCCTAAAATTTCAAAATGGTGCTATCAGACACGATCCCGGTAGAGAGACCAATGGGTAGGCGAGGCCAGCTCAACCATCCTTGGAAGCCGTAGGTCACGGACTCACTAGGAATTCCAGAACGCGAGGGTAGAGTGAACCTATGGGTCCGTAGATCAGTGCGACCACGAAGGTGGATCAGTCTATGGTAGATCAGATCAAGAGCTACCAATCTACGGTAGATTCACTCTCGCGCCTTTATGGAGTATTCCTGTGATCTGTTAGACCGGCTTATGAAGATGATTACCTGCGCTGTAATCATCATAATTAAAACCCCAGTCCGTCCATAGAGGATTCGGCACTGGCAGAGGATAATGCATATCATTGGTCGTCTCTACATGCTGCATCGTGCCTGGATGCGTTCGTTCAAACATGAGATATGGGCCGAAAAAGATAAAGGGAATTTTGGAAACTGTACTGAAAATCGTCTTAAAAATTTTATAAAAAATCCTGATATGCATGGATTCACGCATATCAGGCAAAAAGAAGGAATTTTGGGTTTAGGAACTGACTTGAAATTCGACATATTTTTTGATAAAAAAATGGTGTACATGGAACAGATGTTCCACATACACCATTCAAGCCTTAGCTTGTGTGCTTATGTCTAATTGGGATCTTTTACTTAAAACTACTTTCACAGCATCTCCTGGGTTCGATAACAGACCTTGCTAGGTGAGGCTCTATATGTACTGTGATGATTGTTTAATATATACCTTTATTTATTATCCATGTCTTCTTATTGCGTTCTAGTATTAGTCTAGTATCTGTGTTGACCCCATAACTTACGACCCTCGCAATTGCGTCGGTTTGACCATTCGGCTGAGCCAAAGAAGAGTGAACGAACAAGACCTGTCTGGGCAGGTGTCAGAAGTGAATTGTGTATTGTGCAAAGTGTTTAGCTAGTGTTGTATCTTTAGATCAGGAAGTCGCGAAACCTGTATACGAGGAAGCATTCATTGTCGACAGTTGCCGTTAATCTATCGATTTCGAGACTTCGATATATTAAGGGTTTGCCACGACCTGCGTTGAATTCAACGGCCAAGAGTTAAATCAGATGTTGTGACAGCGGTTGGTTGACTTAATACGAATATCGGTCGTTCCCTCCAACTATCACTGGTTATAACGAATGGTTAACTAACGTTGACACAGCCTTAGCAAATTAGTTTAGTTATTAAACGTTGATATGGCGCCCAACGTGGAGCTGTGCTTCAATTGACTTCATCTCTTGCAAAAATCGTAGTCATGAACGACAATCCTTTGATATCTTTGACCCCTAGTGGCTTTTACGAGCAAGAGACCAGGTTAATGGAAGATTCCTCCGTAGTGCCGGAGCGGCAGCCGGAACTGATCAGTAATGTTTCTCCCTCGTCGAGGTCCCCTGATAATCCTCCATCAATGGAAGATCTATTCGCCAAGATGGCAGAAACTTTCGAAAACGCTATGCAGGACGCAGCACAGTGCACAACTTCAACGTATGACCGACCACGTAGTCCTACCGTGGAATATCATGGCTTAGACCATGAGAGTCCCGAAACTTTCATCCGAAATTTCGAAGACTACTGCCTTAGAGCACGAATTAACAATAGTACAGACCGATTCCATTTAATAACTGATCAACTCAAAGGAGAAGCCCGAAAATGGTTCGATCAATATAGAACTCTCATTACTTCGTACGAAGTATTCATTGAACGTTTCCGCAATAGATTTGATTCAGGCGATAGTCTACACTCAAGCAATCACAAAGCTTTATGGCGAAATGCAGCGTGCAGGTGATTCATCAGCGGTATTCATTACCAAGAAAATATGTCTTTTTAATAGGGTCGACCCCTTCAAACCGGAAGCTCTGAAGGCCAGTATCATACTGGACCAACTCAGACCGGAGATACGTTCTCGCTTACGCGGAACACATATTTTTAACACTGAGTCACTTGTATCGATAGCATCTAGGGTAGAGCGAGATATAGCTGATGAAGGATCTGCGGCGCGTTCCAATGAAAATAAATCTAAAGCAAAATCTAATCAAAATTATAATCAATCATCTTCTGGCAACTCCTATAATGGCCGTGTTTGGCAAACTTCCCACAGTGAGAATGTAAATAGAGAATCACAAGATGTCAGGAATCGACAAGTTCACTTTCAAGATCAGGCAAATCCATCCCGTCCAAATTCCAATAATAATACCAATACTAAAACGCCTCCTACTCCATGTCGATACTGTCCTGATGTACAATGGCACTACCATTCAGACTGTCCTAACAATCCTTATAAGAGACGACAACAGGGAAACTTCTCAGGGGTTCGAGAACAGGGCAATTCCCGCAATCCCCATCCAGTCGGCCCTACGAGTACGCCTCGTCGTCAATAGACCAATCCCAAACTATAAACCCATTTGACCACTTACCTGACCTGACGTCAGAATACCCAGAATATGCCAAAGACCCTGCCAACTTTCAACCTACAATCCTATCAGAAGCCATTAACCATTTATCAAATTTTTATCCTTTGCCTCGAATCAAAATTATCGTTAATAATAAACTTGTGTACGCACTTTTTGATACACCGCGGTGCTACCCGCAATATCATTCATCCGCAATTTCTCTCATCGAAGAATAATCTATCAGATCCTCAAACTTTCGCTCTTGCTTGTGGCGATCAAGTTATTGATTCGCAAGGCACTACTTCTCTAGACATCTTTATATCGGATGTTCGTTTCCATGTACCATTTCAAGTTATCGAAGAACTGAACGAAGGAATCATATTAGGAGCTCCATTCCTTTATTCTCAACATGTCGTATTTGACTATCATAGGAAATGTGTGTATGTGGGAATAGACAGACGTATAACCGTGTTCTGGAATCAGGCAACCGATAGAGCATCTAATGAAGAATTGCCGGAAACCCTCAAAATTTCTAACTCAATTTTCAATCCACTTTTCAAAGAATTTTCTGATCTATTTACGGTGGAATTGACTCAAGCAACCACCGTAAGTGTTAAACACAAAATTATCGTTAAGGACCATCGTCCATTCAATGTAAAGCCATATCCCATGTCGCCTAGCAAAAAGAAGATCATGTATGATCAGATAGAGGAAATGTTAAAGGCCGGTGTTATTGAATCAAGCACATCACCATATAGTTCACCCCCAGTTATCATTGAGAGACAAGATAAGAAACCGCGTTTCTGTATCGACTATCGTAGATTAAACGAAGTCACGCTTGACGAAGCATCAGTTTTACCAAAAATCTATGAAAGTATCAAGGACCTGGGGAAAGCTACAGTATTTACTGTACTTGATTTGAAGAGAGGATATTGGCAAATCCCTTTAGATGATTCATCCAAAATTTACACAGCGTTTACTACTCATGATGGAGCTGCCTATCAATTCAATGTTATGCCGTTCGGCTTGAAGACTGCCCCGTGCACATTCCAAAAATTCATGGCCAAAGATGTTCTAACAGGATATTTGCACCATTTCTGTAAAGTCTATTTAGACGACATCATCATTTATAGTGAAGATTTGGAAGGACATGTGGAGCACCTCAGGTTGATTTTCGAACGATTAAGGCTACATAACTTGAAGGTTTCTCCGGATAAGTGTGTAATCGCTACTAATGAGATTACCTATCTTGGGCATCAGATTACTTTAGATACCACTAGACCACTTGATAAACATAAATTGCAGCTTCAGAACTATCCTGTTCCTAACAATAAACGACAACTTCAGAGTTTTCTCGGTCTATGCAACTGTGTAAGAGAATACATCCCTAATGCAGCCCTCATTACCAAGCCGCTAACCAGACTACTCTCGAATGACGTCCGATATAAATGGACAAAGGAGGCCCAGAACGCATTTATGAATATTAAGCAGATCTTAGCAGAACCCTTGGAACTTCATAGACCAGATTTGGACAAAACTTTTATTCTTCAGACCGATGCTAGCCTACTAGGCATGGCAGCAGTTTTATATCAGTTCGGCGATGGAGGTGAAAGACATATTATATCATATGCGAGTCATACCTTGTCTCCTACAGAGAGAAAATATCACATAAACGAGCTAGAATGTCTAAGTGTGGTTACTTACGTTAAGAGATATAAGATTTACTTAGCAGACAAACCTTTCATCGTCCGAACTGATAATAGGGCTCTCCTGTGGTTGGATAAGTACCGAGATGAGAAAACGAAGTTTACAAGATGGTCGTTGTTGTTGCAAGAATACTCTTTCAAAATTGAACACTGTCCAGGCAAAGAAAATCTTTTGGCCGATTATCTCAGTAGGAATACTCAAAATTCAAGTTTGGAGCATCTCGATGAAGAGCGAATGTTTCCGCCTAAATTCAAATCAAAATAAAATATTTTGGCTATCACCCATTTGGAACTTTATCAATCAATTATCGAAAGTCAACAGGATTCTACGAACATCAGGGAGAAAGTCAGTCGTTGGATTGAACTCAGTCAACGCACTTTACAAGAGAGATCGGTTAAAGACCAGAAATTTTACTCAACTCATCAAATAAGAAATGGGATACTTATGAGATTGATTTCAAACAAAATTTATTTAGTGGTACCTAAGCGTAAGATCAAAGATACTATTTCACATTTTCACGACAAGACTGGTGTCGGCCATCAAGGAAGAGATGAAACCTTTCGGACCATATCTAGAACCTATTATTTTAACAACATGTCCAGGCTAGTAGGCCAATATATTCAAAATTTTTTAGTGTGCAAATCTGTTAAAGGACGACAAGTGCAGCCGGAAGCCCCATTACGGTGTCATGAACCTCAATACCCTTTTGAGGTGATCAGTATGGATATCTTGGGACCATACAAACGCGCTAAGGACACTGGTAATCGATTTATAGTCATGACGGTCGATTTATTTACCAAGTGGACCGAAGCGCAAGCTTTCGTAAAGGTGAACGGTGAAACTTTAGTTCGATTTCTGGAGGAGCACTGGATATCTCGGTTTCGCTTGCCGAAGACTATTATATCAGATCAAGGAGGACATTTCCAAAGTGGATGGTATACTCAGTTTAGTAAACGAAACCATATTCAAAATTTTTATACGCCCATTTATCATCAACAAGCAAATCCAATAGAAAGACAGGTGCAAGAAGCCAAGAAAATTTTAAAATCTCTTATGTTCAATCAGGCAACAGACACATGGGATATGTACATTGTACAAATGCTTCACAATCTAAGAACTAGAAAGAACGCTTCCACAGGATATACACCAAGCTTTGCAGTTCTAGGCTACGAACTAGCAGAAGCAGGCGACTGGCAGATAGAAAGCTATTTTCAAGAAAGACAACCCACATTAACCAGACCAGCTATCGTTCAGAATATGTCAAAATTCACAGCAGTATAGACAAAAATACGCCCCTAAGGAAGCAGTCACTCCTATCGTTTTAAAAGTTGGAGACAGAGTTATGGCTAAAAATATGCGTAAAGATAAACAGGCATTTATACCATCGTGGACTGGGCCACATAGGGTGACAGAGAAAGTGTCAAATGAGGTTTATATTATTCAGAAAGACCAACATCTATCCCGATTACATGTGAACGATCTGAGACTTGTGAAAACAACGGAGGAAGTAGGATTCGCATCCAGTGAAGACGATTCCGATGACTCTTCAGTGGACGATCCTCCCAATGGACCAGAGCATTCCAATGATCCAATTCCCGTCCAAGTCCAAATTCATACCCCTAATACAGCCAGCGTAGCTGTCTCGAATGTAAGAAGGCATCCTGCGTCGAAGCAGACAAAGGGTAGCGTTTCCGAAGGGCCGGAAACCAGTTCGCAAGCAGCTTCGCATGCTGATATTTCCATTCATGATCCAGATCCTTCCACACTAGTACATGACCAAAATTCTATTCGAACCAATGATTCCAAGCAAACCACTGACCAGACTATTCCGCTTACAGAGGGTTCCTCTGAAGCAAATATCCTTTCTGAAAATATTCCACAAAATTCCTGTAATCCTTTCAATCTCGAGAGAGAGCGAAGACTCATAATTCCTTTAACACATGTTAAACTACCAAATTTAAGTTGTATTTCAAAAGACGTTCCGTAGAGAAGTCTCTCCTCCCGCTGTCCACACGCGAGGAGAAAATAAGAGTGATGAGATTATGTCCAGAAATTTTAAAGTCCAAATTTATAGTCGGATACTGCGGTTTCCTCTGTTTCAATTTTAACTAATACGTACTGATTTATGTTCACAGCCTGAACATAAATAGATGCATGCTGATCCTATCCTGAGATCCAAACCATAAATTCCCAATGCAATGATCCACCAGTCCCAATGGTATGTTGGCAGATTCCGGACGAACGAGCCAAGCAGTGGAGTGCAGCATTCTCCAAGAGGATGGACTCCCAAGACAGAAGATGAAGACGAAGACAGAAGACGAAGATCGAAGAACAAGACAGAAGACCCAGAAAACAGTGCATAAAGACACTATCATGTTTTCCAAATATGTTCATTCGATAATTATGTTATGTCCACTTTTGACCAATAATTCTATAAATTACCAATGTTATGATCCATTTTACCTTTAAACCTATGAGGCCAATAATTATAAATTCTAAATGTTCAGTCCCATACTACCATTCGGCCAATAATTGTATAAATTGTAATGTGTTCTATCTATCTATGTTAACCATACCACCACCACCATATTCCCACAAGAGTTGTTAATAAATCCTATGATCCATATATCCATTCCTTTTATTTATTTCCTGAAGGAAGTAATTAATTTTAAAATATTATTAAGTAATCTTAAGCAGTGACACAGTGTAATAGTGATCGATTCCGAAAGACGAATTTTCCAAAGGAGGGGAGTGTTATCGTACCCAGGAGAAGCAGTAGAAGTAGATTTAAACAAAAAGATCCTTTTAGTTATAAGCATACAAGCTGAGGCTTGAATGGTGTATATGGAACATCTGTTCCATATGCACCATTTTTTTTATCAAAATTAAGTCGAATTTCACTTCAGTTCCTAAACCCAAAATTCCTTCTCTTTGTCTGATATGCATGATTCCGTGCATATCAGGATTTTTTTTTAAATTTTTAAGACGATTTTCAGTACAGTTTCCAAAATTCCATTTATCTTTTTCGGCCATTATCCCATGTTTAAACGAACGCATCCAGGCACGATGCAGCATGTAGAGACGACCAAGGACATGCATTGTCCTCAGCCAGTACCGATTCCTCAAAGGACGGACTGCGCCACGACAATGATCATAGCGCAGATGATCATTGTCATAAGCCGGTCTAACGGATCACAGGAATACTTCACAAAGGCGCGAGAGTGAATCTACCGTAGATCGGTAGCTCTTGATCATATCTATCACAGACTGATCCACCTTCGTGGTCGCACTGATCTACGGAAGAATAGGTTCACTCTACCCTCGCGTTCTGGAATTCCTTGTGAGTCCGTGACCTACGGCTTCCAAGGATGGTTGAGCTGGCCTCGCCTACCCATTGGTCATCGTCTCTACCGGGATCGTGTCTGTCAGCACCATTTTGAAATTTTAGGAACTGAATAAAAATGTGAAATCGCGGAATTTTGCGATGCCACGTGGCGACATTGAGTGGTCTCGGGTCCTTTTCATATATATAGTGGGAGACCTCCCAATGATCTCGCAAAATAGAATTAGGGTATTTTTGATTAAATCAAGCCAGGATAAGCCTCAGTGCGGTACGCACGGGTACCGGGGCGCTTCCCCATTATTACCAGGTGACCGCCTTGTGAGACAGCATTCGAAGAGATTTCCCTTTTCTGAAATATCCACAGACGTCTAACGGCATATACCCCTTTTGGAGAATATTACCTTAAATTTTTAGTCTATAATTCTAACAGTAAGTCTATAAACCCCACTCACTAAATTGCCAGTCACGTCCATGTAATAATTTTCTTTCGGCAATCGATCACTCGTCTTTAAGCGCGAGTTATAATTCCTAGTATTGTAGATAATCTTAATCAGAATGCTGACTATGCGTAGCACGTGTAATAATGATGACTATGCGTAGCACGTGTAGTAATGCAATGCAGCAACTGCGATAAGCAAAATTATAAATATAGGTTCTCTAGAAATTAGGACCAGATCTATTCTGTCAACCAAGCTAACACTTTGTAACTGTGAAAAATAAAGAATAATTAATAAAAAGTTTTATTGGTGTTTTTTAAAAACTTAACTCAAATCATCGCAATTTTATCTGGCGCAGTCGTAACGGATTCGTGAAGGCTTCAAATTTAGTTGAAAATCAGTGAACGCCCCAGGGTTAGAGCACATTTATCGTGTATTCCTGATCTAAGAAAGAGCTTTGTGTACAACACTTCATCACGAAGAAACCGAACTTCCATTAGGTGAACAAAGTAGCCTAAAAGCAGAACAAAAGGGTAGAACAAAGAAGAAAGAGTTAGAAGCAGATTGTCACTTTCAGACCGGACCAGATTTATCCTGGAATCTGTTTCCATTACAAAACGACGGAGAAGATTGTCACTTTCCGACCGGACCAGATTTATCCTGGAATCAACTCCTGAAGAGAGCAGCGGAAGAAGATAGACTCCCTCGACGCCTAGAGGTTAAAAGGAACAAACGAAGCGGAAACAAGAAAGAAACAGAAAACAACGCTCAACAACCAAGAAAGAAACAGAAAACAACGCTCAAGAAACAAGAAAGAAACAGAAAACAACGCTCAACAACCAAGAAAGAAACAGAAAACAACGCTCAAGAAACAAGAAAGAAGCAGAAAACGACACTCAAGAAAGAAATGAAAATTCAGAAAATCCACATCGAAACGATTCTTCTAATGTAAGTTCATTTAATTAAAATCATTGTACCGATTAAATTCACATTTAATCTTATTTTACGTTAATTTTAATTTTAACTTATTTTTTGAGTTACTCAAAATTTCATATAATTTTATACCTAGTCTGTGTAATAGAGCACCCCTTAGCATCGCTAATATAAAGTCCCTCGTTACATTAGCAAGGGAAAAGTAATATTTTCTTTAAAGAGAAACTCAAAGAAACGTTATAATAATTCTAAGAAATTTAATTTGGATCAATTCGAAAAATTAAAATAATAAAACTCATTCAATTTGACATTAAATGATAGACGAAATACTAGAAGATATTCTAGTTAAATTTGAAAATCTAACTGTAAATACTGAAAATACCAATCCTGAAATTTTAACTGAAAATTTAAATAAAAAAGAAATGTCTGAAACTAATTATACTCTATTACGATATCAAGCTGATAATGTCCCACATTTTGACGGTAATCCCAAAACGCTACAAAGATTTATAATCGCAAGTGAAAATCTCATTAAAGCTTTTCAAAATGTTGCTAATCCAACAGCACCTATTAATACGTGTTTATTGGATACAATATATAGCAAATTAAGAGGTCGAGCCAGTGATTTAATATGTCCACGTAGTGAACTTAATAACTGGAATGCGGTCAAGGACGTACTTATAGCAAGCTTTGCTGATCAAAGGTCAACAGATTGCTTATTCAAAGATTTGATATCTTTAAAGCTAAATAAGAACGAACCATTGTTAGAATTTGCAAGTCGTATTCAAGACATACGCAGTTTATTAATTACAAAATTAAATCAAGGTTTTGAAAACATCGAGACGAAACTGATTAAAATTAAACATTATGATGAATTATCTTTAAAAACATATATAACTTGTTTACCTTACCATATGCAATTAGCTATCAGAGTTAAAAATCCCGATAGTTTAGAACAAGCCATGAGTTTCACAGTAGAAGAACAAAATTTTATGGAATATAGAAATAAAAATAGTTCAAGCAATATTACTAATAATCAAATGTCTTATCAAAATAGACCCAATTCTAGAAATGTACAAACTCAATCAAGACCACAATATAATCCAAAAAATTATAATTTTAACCCTAATCAAAATAATTACCGTCCTACATTTAATCCAAGTCAAAATAATAATCGTCCTTTACCAAGTTTTCAAAATTACCCAATGAGACAAAATATCTTTAATCATAGCAATTCTCATAACAATAATTTCCAAAGACTTCCACAAACAAACGTTTTTAAACCACAGTCCCAAGTACATAAATTCTTACCAAAACCTACCCCTATGGACACTACATCTGGCCATAGTCGAACAACTAAACCCTTTTCAACTCGATTACATAACCAATTTGTATGTGATTTACCCGACTCTACTAGTCAAGATTATAATGAAAGTAATTTTGAAACTCAAAATGAAAACCAATATTATCAATTTGACGATCAATATGATAACCAATCTAATGATAATTTAGAGCAACAATATCCAGATTCAACTTTCTATTCTTATGATGATGATACTATACCACATCAATGTAATCAACAATATGATCAACAACAGTATACCGGAACTGAACCAACTGACTTTTCACAAATACATTTTCCAACAACTCAGAGTATGAAATTCCCGACATAATAAGTCTTAATTATAATGAAAGTAATTTTGAAACTCAAAATGAAAACCAATATTATCAATTTGACGATCAATATGATAACCAATCTAATGATAATTTAGAGCAACAATATCCAGATTCAACTTTCTATTCTTATGATGATGATACTATACCACATCAATGTAATCAACAATATGATCAACAACAGTATACCGGAACTGAACCAACTGACTTTTCACAAATAAATTTTCCAACAACTCAGAGTATGAAATTCCCGACATAATAAGTCTTAATTATTTTGGACAAAACCTACCATACATATATATTCCAACACTTAAAGCAAAAATTTTAATAGACACAGGTAGTACAAAAAGTTTCTTAAATCCCCAATTAATTCAACAGCACTTTTCTAATTCTATTCAACAAAAAACATTTGAAGTAAGAACTGCACATGGAATCTCTTATCACAACGAAATTATTGATTTAATACTTTTAGCAGACTTTAATATAAATAAATGTCATACCTTTTATTTATTCGATTTTTCTGAAAACTTTCAAGGATTAATAGGCATAGATTTTATTAGTGAATTAAAAGCTAAAATCGACATTGATGAAAAAGTACTAGAATTCCCACAAATTAAGATTCCTATATACTTTAAAAATTCGACTCAAAAGACTAAAGAATCTCCTAAAGTACGTTTGAAACAACCATATTCATTAGTAATTCCATCAAGAACTGAACAAATAGTTATGTTACCTACATTTCAAAAATCAGGTACAGCTATTCTTAATCATATGCAATTTAACGAACTAGAAACACCTACTGCTATTGTAAATATCGAAGACAATTTTGCATTGACAACTTTAATTAATAAAACAGATAATGCTATTGAATTGACATTAACAGACTTTTTAGAATCTGAACCTTTTGACCAGAACGAAATAAATTTTGTCGAAAATTCTGAAAATTCTCTAAGTAATATTGAATTAGATAAAATATATAAAGAAAATTTAAAAAATCTTAGACTTAAACATTGTAATCAAGAAGAATATGATTATACTATCATGTATAAAAAAGGAAAATTAAATACCAACGCTGACGCATTAAGTCGTATCCAATTAAATGGTCTAGAAACAGAATCTGTAATAAACCAACCCGGAAATATAAATGAAGATATTTCGCAATATTTGAGAGAACTTTCTGAAAACCCAATATCTCACCCTGACTTAAATCCTAAACCGGACAAGACTAATAAAAATTTATCTCATAATAGAAATCGTAAAATAAAAATTATTCAAAATATACCTATAATACCTGAAAATCCAAATTTTGAAATACCCGAAATAATAGAAAACGATGACGATGAAGTAAATACTGTTCATACCTCAAGACAACCTGATAATTATGGAATACCAATTTTAGACGAAATAATAAATAATAAACCTATTCAGTTTTTAATACAAAGAAACCCCCACCATGAATTACGAGTAGACACCGAAACTATAGACGGACATGTTATAAAAAATGTCAAAGTTCCTTTGCATTCTATAGAATTAGTTACTGAACTTCTTAGAGACCATACAAATCCAACAAAATCCAATTATATCTATTTTCATGACAGACAATTAATTCCCATTTTTACAACCACTCAGAATTCTAAATTTGACAACTTAAAACTTTCAATATGTACAAAACTTATTAATACTGTCAGAGACAGGGACGAACGATTAACTCTTATAAGAATATATCACGAAGGAAAATCTAACCATAGAGGAATTGATGAAACTTATTCTAAATTAAAAAATAATTATTATTGGAAAAACCAAAAATCAGACATTACCTCGTATATAAATGATTGTGAAATTTGCAAAAGAGCCAAATACGCTAGACACAAACCATATACCCCTCTGGTAATGACCGAAACTCCATCAAAACCTTTCCAAGTACTCCACATAGATATGTTTACTATTGAAAACTTATCATTTTTAACGATTATTGATAAATTTTCAAAATTAGGACAAGCCTTTCCCGCTACAAAAGATTCTATTTCAATTCATGATAATTTAATCAAATACTTTTCATTTTACGGAACACCAGAAACTATTGTTTCAGATAGCGGAACGGAATTTAAAAACCAAAATATACAAGAATTATTAAAAAGCCATAAAATTAATGTTCATTTTGGAACACCAAAACATCACGAAAGTAATAGCCCAGTTGAAAGATTTCATTCCACTCTAATTGAACACCTACGTATATTAAAAGAAAAAGAGCCTGATTCTTCAATTACTAAATTAATGCCTTATGCTATTATTGCCTATAATACAGCAATTCAATCAAATTTAAAATTATCTCCTTTTAAAATTACATTCGGACACACGAATTCACAGAATCCCTTAGAACTCATTGAAACTACATTTTACACCGATTATGCATTAGCCCACAAAAATCGTACCGAAAATCTATATCAATCTATCAATAACAAAGAAATTGTTCAAAAACAAAAAGTACTTGAAAAACGAAATACTAAAGGTGACATACAACATGAATTTAAAATAAATCAAACGGTATATAAGAAATTAGATGAAAGATCAAAAGCAAAAAATAAATTCGCAGGACCCTATATAATTACTGAATTATTAGAATTTAATAAAGCAAAAATTAAAAATCCAAAAAACAATAAAGTAATAGTAATTCATTTAAAAGAACTTCGTAAACCTGTTACAGATGCTGTACGATCTTCACCACCTCTACAGAATCGACAATAAATCTGATAACTATTCTAAATTCAACTATTAAGAATTTTAATGAAATAGCCCAAAATTTATCTCACAATCAAATACTTCTAGAATCCAGAATTCAAGCCGACGTAAATTATTTTGCAAATTATGAAGCTAAACACTATCAATACTTCTTGATGTTTAACATCAATTAACATTTTTGTACCAAATTATCTATGATATATTAGAGAAAATAGGAACAGCCTCAACCTTTGCCAAGTTAAATACGTTGCATAATTCTATTATAAATCCAGTAGAACTTCTACAAGAAATTAAAGATACACAAAAACTCTTAAGTAATACTCAATTACCCTTTGAACCCGAAATCAGTAATATACTTAAATACGAAAAAATCATTAATATCAAAGGATACTCTAAAGATTTTACAGTGGTTTTCATTTTAGAAATTCCTTTAATTGAAAATACAAAATTTCAATTTTTCGAATTATATACATTACTTGTACAATTGAATTATACTTACCAATTATTATTACCCAAAACAAAATTTGTAGCTTTAAGAACAAATAGCTATGTACTAACAAAAATTGTGTATTCTTTGTATGTTTGTTACCTGAAATATTTAAGGAAAAAGGAAACAATGTAAAACTCCCCCTACCAATGAGATTATAGTTTAAATAATTATTTTCGAAAAATTACCCTTTCAGTATAATTTTACTCTAAGGCCGGAGGAGTTATAATTCCTAGTATTGTAGATAATCTTAATCAGAATGCTGACTATGCGTAGCACGTGTAATAATGATGACTATGCGTAGCACGTGTAGTAATGCAATGCAGCAACTGCGATAAGCAAAATTATAAATATAGGTTCTCTAGAAATTAGGACCAGATCTATTCTGTCAACCAAGCTAACACTTTGTAACTGTGAAAAATAAAGAATAATTAATAAAAAGTTTTATTAGTGTTTTTTTAAAACTTAACTCAAATCATCGCAATTTTATCTCGCGGCCGTCGCGGTCGCTGACCCCTTGTGGGGGTATCGTGGTTATGGTGGTAGACCTTGCTAGGTGAGGCTCTATATGTACTGTGATGATTGTTTAATATATACCTTTATTTATTATCCATGTCTTCTTATTGCGTTCTAGTATTAGTCTAGTATCTGTGTTGACCCCATAACTTACGACCCTCGCAATTGTGTCGGTTTGACCATTCGGCTGAGCCAAAGAAGAGTGAACGAACAAGACCTGTCTGGGCAGGTGTCAGAAGTGAATTGTGTATTGTGCAAAGTGTTTAGCTAGTGTTGTATCTTTAGTTCAGGAAGTTGCGAAACCTGTATACGAGGAAGCATTCATTGTCGATAGTTGCCGTTAATCTATCGATTTCGAGACTTCGATATATTAAGGGTTTGCCACGACCTGCGTTGAATTCAACGGCCAAGAGTTAAATCAGATGTGACAGCGGTTGGTTGACTTAATACGAATATCGGTCGTTCCCTCCAACTATCACTGGTTATAACGAATGGTTAACTAACGTTGACACAGCCTTAGCAAATTAGTTTAGTTATTAAACGTTGATAGCACCACCGGATTAATCCTGCACCACATCCGCCTGTCCCAACCAGATCCAATCAAGCAAAGGTACCGACCTCAAAATCCAAAGATGCAGGGAATAATCAATCAGGAGGTAAACGAAATGCTGCAAAATGGAATCATCGAACCATCTAATAGCCCATGGAGTTCACCAGTGGTAATAGTCCGTAAGAAGGATGGTAAACCCAGATTTTGCATTGATTTCCGCAAAGTCAATGACGTTACCGAGAAGGACGCCTATCCCTTACCATACATCAATGCCATTTTGGGCAAACTCCGAAAAGCTCGCTACATATCCAGTATCGACTTGAAACAAGGATACTGGCAGATACCGCTCTCCGATGACAGCAAACCTATCACCGCTTTCACGGTACCCGGTAGAGGCCTGTTCCAGTTCCGTGTCATGCCGTTTGGACTACATTCAGCACCCGCAAAGTTTCAAAGACTGCTTGACCGAATCATAGGTCCAGACATGGACCCATATGCCTTTGCCTACCTAGATGACATCATCGTCCAGTATTTATTTTGATTTATAATATAACCTGTCCTGTTATTAATTAATCCGTAATTAATAAAAGCACCAGATATTTGTAAATAATGTATTTACCGAAATTAATTATTAAAAACCTGTTCTTAACGAAGAATTATGATCTGTACATTATTATCACCTGTACCCAGTTAAATAAGATAACCAGCCTGGCTGTTATAACTCCGAAATTAAGTGAACGCAAACAAAGCACGTTAATATCTACAAGTGAAGTCCACACCGGCCGTTGAAATCAGTACCCAGTCGAGAATCAACGCGGATGGATGTGTGGAGCGCTACAGTAAGTTAGACGCTACCCTACGTCACTCAACACCCAGACGTCCGACGTCCGAAATCGTCACACTGTGACGTAGCGCTACCCCACCACGCATCACGAATAAACTATTGACTCGCACCAGAGAGAACTCAGTCCTGCGTTGGCGACACGAGCGAGCAGACGTCCCTCACCGTAAGTAAGTAGCACTTGGGCCCGGATTTTGGTAAAGTCCAGCAGTGACGCAGTTTATTCACTGCGCTGCTCAGTTGGCGTCATCCCTACTACTATAAATATTTCAGATTAATTATAATACCGTTTGCCGTCTTCGAAACAGTTAGTAGCTGTCCACCGCTGATCCAGTCAAGACGTGCCGAGAAAGCAGAAGTATGTAAGGAGTAAAAAAAATTCAAGAGTAAGGTATTGCAAGGTATCTTTGTGTGAAGTGAGCTAGCCATTGGTCTATGCTGTATATACGCGAATTCTGATATACAGTGTATTCGTAAATAGCGCAACTCACAATATTAATCATAAATTTCTTTCAGTTTGCTGCTGTCCGCCACCTGTTCCGGTAATCATATCTTCTTTCAGCTAAAGTGAGCTAGCTGTTGGTATATGCTGTATATACTCGACCTTTGATATACAGTGTATACGTAAATAGCGGAATTCACGACATTAATCATAAATTTCTTTCAGTCCGCTGCTGTCCGCCACCTGTTCCTGTAATCATTTAATTCTCTTTCAGCTGAGGTGAGCTAGCTGTTGGTCTATGCTGTATATATGCGACATCTGATATACAGTGTATACGTAAATAGCGCAACTCACGATACTAATAATAAATTTCTTTCAGTCCGCTGCTGTCCGCCACCTGTTCCTGTAACCATTTAATTCTCTTTCAGCTGAGGTGAGCTAGCTGTTGGTCTATGCTGTATATATGCGACATCTGATATACAGTGTATACGTAAATAGCGTAACTTGCCATACTAACCTTACAGTTTTCTTTCAGTACTCAAGATCCCGACCCAGAAGGAAGCCCGCTGTTGGTAACCGTTAGTTAACCGCCTGCCCACCTTGCTAGAAACTTGCACTGTCGATCCGTAGTCTGTGCTTTGGAATTGTGCTTTAAAGTAGATGTATATAGTGTAAATAGCTTTTAAGCCCTGACCATTGTAATTAGAATAGAGAGCTTTTAGAGTAAAATCTTAGTATTGTTAACTTATACTGAATAAATCTAATTGTGATATCAAACTGTGCCTTTTAATCCGAAACAAAGTCTAATTTTCCCAACGACCCCCTGGAATGTTCCGTTTCTTCACTGTAGCTGCCTGAGTAGTGGTGTTTCTGCACTATAAACGGAAACTGGCGCCCGAGTAAAGCACCGCCGTCGTCTCGAGTGCCATAGTGACGCTTCGGCCATTTTGCCTACAAACCGAAGTACGTCACATTCTAATAACAAAACTTTATTTTTTTTCTTTAAACTTACATTTTGCACTACAGTATTGAATTCAATGATTCTAAAGCATGAATTGTTTAGTACTGAAACATAAATATCTCTATTCACATTAGAGAAGACAATTACATTTAATCTCAGTTTTCTTATTTAATAGTTTCACGTTTTTAGATATGTCCCTTGGATATGTTCCGAGAAGATCGTGGACGGCAGAAGAGAGAGATGCTGCTAAGAAATGGTTTAAAGATAATATAATAAGCGGGCAATCTCCTACTTCGGAAACATGTAAAAATATCATTAAGAAATGTGATGCCCTATCTTCAAGAACATCTTCTCAAGTTAAGGCATGGGTCAGTAACCAGATTAAAAAAAACACTAGTTAAACATAAAAAAGTTGGGTACACTTATTATTTCATTCTTTTCTCAGTTGCAATAATATACAATCAATAATAAAATATTTTTTGCCTCATTAGGCATTGGCAAAATATTTATATTTACCGTGATATACAGAATGTTTAAGGGCGACGCGACGGTCTGAAGAATATGCTTTTTTAAATATTTTTAAAAAGCGACAAGAATTAAAATTTGGTACGCTTACAAACGCCTCAATTTTCTACAAGATAAACTATAAAAGGTGCGGGTAAAGTTGGGGAAGTTTTTTAAACAAAAATTTACTCTTGTGTGTTTTTTGAGTAAAATTGCGTTAAATGTCGCACACTATACTAAATGCACACCTAATAATAAATAATTTGAACTTATATTTGAAAAACAGCTGCTCACAAGAGAGTTGGCAACATTTTTTCGGTATGTATTCGGCACGTTGATTAATAATAATAATCAAAACTAGGTAGGTATAATTTTTTTTTTAAAGTACCTCAAAATCGTAATTAAAGTGATAAAAATAGCCATTAAATTAATCAATTATTGTACTATTTTTGTAGTTGGCCGAGGTGACAGATAAACGTAAACATAAATTTTTCTCTACTTGTGACAATAATTGTATTGTAATAAAAGGTAAATAAATACAGTTTTTTAAATTCAGAATTATATTATCACTATTACAATTCTTAAAAATAATGATTTTCTTACAAAAAATTATTCCGATTTGGCATTATGACATTTCCTAATGTCACTTAAAATTTTAAATAATAATGACATTTCTTAATGTTACTGAAAATTATTTAAAACATAAAGTTAAATTATCTTAATTTCACAGTTTCTGGATTTAAAAAAAAAATTAATATGCACCTCAGCATTAAAGTTCCTTTTTATCACTCATGTGGTTTATTTGCCTCGGCAACTAAACTCCACGTTCATGATAAAAAGTTGAACTTTAATGCCTTGATACATAAATAACTACTAATTACCTATTTTGTCACGTATCGAATATGTATATTAACGTATATAGGGTATGTACAATTTTGTATTGTGAAAATTTTTCTTCTCTCCTAATGTATAACTTTCATACATTAGTGTTATTTTCTTATCTTTTTGTTCTATAATTATTATTTTACTTTGTTTTTTTTTTCTGTACAATAGTGTACTGCTAAATAATGAAATAATAATAATAATAATATTTATTTATAAAAAAACACAACACAATACAATAACAATATACAATAAATACACAATTTTACCATTATTAACATAATCAATGTATAAATAAATAAATAAATAAATAAATAAATAAATAAATAAATAAATAAATAAATAAATAAATAAATAAATAAATAAATAAATAAATAAATAAATAAATAAATAAATAAATAAATAAATAAATAAATAAATAAATAAATAAATAAATATCAGGTAATCCCACTAGGAAATTCCGCGCGTGGGTACAATTTTCTACATAGATAGAAATGGATAAATAAATAAATTAAATACACTGATTTTTCTCTAAACCGATTGCCCAATTTTAATGTTATTTTTTGTTCTCGCAGGTTAACTTTTCTGGAAAGTATAGACGTGATAATTTTAAGTGAAAACATTTTTTTAAATATAGGGCGTAATAATATGTTTTTTTTTTATTCAAAACACGCTGTGTGAAGCGTCAACAACAAAATTAAACAGTTTAGACCGTCATATTTTCTTAACATTTACATTTTTGGTACACTTTTTTTATATTTGCTATTGAAGTAGATATAGCGGGTATACCAATGTTGGTATACCCTGTATATGATGCAAAAAACAGAAATGTTTTTGTTTTTTGCATTACCACTTTTGTTTCTTAACCGATTAAAATGTTGGCGTCATTAGATGGGCAATTTAATAATGTGGCTGAAGACAGACACGAAATCAGATTCGAGAAACGAATTTTTACAGCGGGCCAGTTCGTTAATGCAAAAAAACAGAATTAATTTGAAAATGTAATTTATTTGAAATTGAGAAGTGACTGTGCACTAAATGAGTAGTACATTACTAAGTGGGTACTGTTAATAAATTAAGATTGTTTTACAAAGGTCGAAATCAAAATGAAATCTGCAAATATAATTGTCACAGAGTTTTTCCTTTAACACCGATGCTTTGTAGGTGTCTAAAGATCTAGAAAATACGATAAAATCGAAAAAATTCAGGGCCTACGAGGGTGAAATGATTTTTTCTATCTCAAACATTAAAAAATTCCCACAACCTACAACTAGCGAAATGTGCGAATTAAAATCTTTTTTGTGGCCGCAGCCGTAGAACGGAATTTATTGATTCTTTTAATAAAAAAAAAGAAAAGGAAAAAATGGCTTCCTCAAGGATCACTAGCGGACCTGTTTTATTTGTATCCTTCATATGCCGCACTAGTCATTAATGGATAGTTTGAAATTGATTCGTCTTTACAGATCGGATCTCCAAATAAAAATCTTAAAATGGACAAAAATAAACGAAAAATTAAACTCATATTTCAATTTGTAATACTAGGTATGTTAAACAATACCAACATTTTTGTAAATCCGCCATCAGATTGGTGCGTGCCTCGCAGCCCACAAGGGATTCCCCTAACAGCTGGGCCAAGCAGGAGTAACGTGCTGTGTGACGTTCCCGTACACAAAACGCTGGTCAAAATGCAGAACACCTCCAGGACCGAGTACTACAAAACGTCCAGCAAAGTGCGGCAGATGGAGTACAACATCCTGGAGGAGAAGTTGCCGAAGCTGGAGAGAACGATCAAGAAGTTGGCGCGGCGAGGCGACACGAAAAGATTCTACGACACGCAGCTGAATAAATCAGGAACCAAGCTGAAGAGCATCAGGAACGGCTTATGGTTCAGAACATCGCACAACGATGGGTGCGACACCAAGTACGAAAGGGTGAAAAGCGCGATAAACAAACTGACCGAAGTGTACCAAGGACACATCGCCGACAGTTTGTCGGATAAGAGTGAGAGCAGTGATGGTGGTAGCGATAAATCTGATTATAGTGATAGCGAATTCATGGCAGACTTGCAGGAGGCAGAGATTCGCGTTATTTTTTAACACTGAGTAGAGCATTTGACGAACAATTTAGATTTAAGTTATTTTATACAGAATGTTGTAAAAAGAAGGAATACATCTTTTTATTGTTTATTTTCGTTTTTCTAACACCCTGTACATCCAACTTATAACTCAATCATCAAAAATAAACAAAACATGTCCATCGATGTGCAATGATCGCGTTCATGTCAGTCTCTTTCACAATTGCTTTATACTTTATATAGGGTGTTTTGGTTTTTAATACCAAGGCTTTACAAGGTTGTAGAAAAAGTTATTTTAGGCAGAATATTACTAGTAAACTTATACTCCAAATCGCTTCCTACAGAATATAATTATTTCTGGCTACCATACCATCTACTCTCTATCACACCTAGCCCCAACTATTTTCCTCACTAGCCAGTAAAAAGTTAACAAGAGAAATAAAAAATACACTCACACACTATCTGCCTGCCTCCGCTAATCCCCTCTGATGGAGATGCGGGGAAACCGGACATACCCGACAAAATTGTACCGGTCCATATAGATTATTTTGTTCCAGGTGTAGACGTACGGGGATCATGTCGAGAGATTGTCCAGGTCCCGTCCATAACCTCCAGATTGGGTCCGCTGCCAACCACATCCTCTCACCAACCGGATATCCCGGATAGACCCAGCCACCGCCGTATCTCGAAGGAAAGACGATGCCATGTCTGCAGACGCCGTCCAAAACCGAGGGTCACGTCCACCGGAACGCAATGTAACCTGCTGCCGTAAGAAGAAGAGCCGCCGTTACCGATGTATTAGAATTTTTTAGTTTGAGGAAAAGTTTTTTTCTAAATTTAATTTCATTCCGAATCAGGAATAATTACCGATTTAATTTCATAATTTTTCCGAAAAACCTGTTTTATTTTCAAAATATTTAAAGTAAGAAGAAAAAAAAGAATCTTGTAATCTTCTTTTTTTTATCCGAAGTAAGAGGGGGGTGTAACGAAGTGATTTTTTTCGTTACTAGTTCCTGTTTAAAATAATATTCTTCGACACACCCCGTATAGAATTTAATTCTTATTTTCCGCATTGTTATATTATTTTCACCTGTGACCAGTATTTATTTTGATTTATAATATAACCTGTCCTGTTATTAATTAATACGTAATTAATAAAAGCACCAGATATTTGTAAATAATGTATTTACCGAAATTAATTATTAAAAACCTGTTCTTAACAAAGAATTATGATCTGTACATTATTATCACCTGTACCCAGTTAAATAAGATAACCAGCCTGGCTGTTATAACTTCGAAATTAAGTGAACGCAAACAAAGCACGTTAATATCTACAAGTGAAGTCCACACCGGCCGTTGAAATCAGTACCCAGTCGAGAGTCAACGCGGATGGATGTGTGGAGCGCTACAGTAAGTTAGACGCTACCCTACGTTACTCAACACCCAGACGTCCGACGTCCGAAATTGTTACACTGTGACGTAGCGCTACCCCACCACGCATCACGAATAAAGTATTGACTCGCACCAGAGAGAACTCAGTCCTGCGTTGGCGACACGAGCGAGCAGACGTCCCTCACCGTAAGTAAGTAGCACTTGGGCCCGGATTTTGGTAAAGTCCAGCAGTGACGCAGTTTATTCACTGCGCTGCTCAGTTGGCGTCATCCCTACTACTATAAATATTTCAGATTAATTATAATACCGTTTGCCGTCTTCGAAACAGTTAGTAGCTGTCCACCGCTGATCCAGTCAAGACGTGCCGAGGAAGCAGAAGTAAGTAAGGAGTAAAAAAAACTCAAGAGTAAGGTTTGGCTATTGCAAGGTATCTTTGTGTGAAATGAGCTAGCCATTGGTCTATGCTGTATATACGCGACTTCTGATATACAGTGTATTCGTAAATAGCGCAACTCACAATATTAATCATAAATTTCTTTCAGTTTGCTGCTGTCCACCACCTGTTCCGGTAATCATATCTTCTTTCAGCTAAAGTGAGCTAGCTGTTGGTATATGCTGTATACAGATAAGTCCAGGATGCTTCGAACACGACAGGGATTGGGACGAATATATGAGTGGCCGACAACTCACCTCAGTTCGAAATTTGTACATTAGGAGTGGGGCGGCAGTGCGCTGTGGCCTCTCACTGCTCGCTCAGCAGTCAGCACTGTTGTTAGTATCTCATTAAAGGCTTACTTAAACACAATGAAAAAATTAAGAGATAGGAAAATGAAATAAGAAATAAGATAAATAATATTCCAAGTTTTAAAAACATAATACTCGATAATCGATAATACATACTATATTATTAGTTCTTATTCGATTTAAAATTCAACTGTCAAATTGTTCCTTTCTTTTCGGATATCATTATTTGTTAATTCTATTCCATATTCTTTATTTCTTATTTCTTATTTTTTTCATTTTGTTTTTCCTTAACCGTGTTGGGATGTCTTAGAACTCATGTCTGAAAGAAATTTGATTTACGTTTCGAAATTTTTCTAACTTCAGTAATTCATCCTAGATAGGATTAATTATTGTTATTTAAAAAAAATCTCAAAACACATTTAAATATTTCCATTGTTTGTATTTTTCACAATAAAAATGTGATTCTACAACCTGTATAGATCACATATTTGTGAAAAAATTAAATAATTCAAAACTTTTTTGTAACTCTATGATATTGGAATATAACATTACAGATCATTTTCCTATATTACTTAATATATATGCAGAAAAAAATGTTGAACAAAAAAGTTATACAAATATTATTAAGAAATTAAACGAACACAAACTGATAACTTTACTCGAAAAGGAAACATGGAACTCGGTATGTACTGTGTATGATCCAGATTTAGCATGCAACAATTTTATATCTATTTTAAAAAACTGCATAAACTTATCTACAACAGAAATTACTAAATCATTTAAATATAAAAAATTAAAGCCGTGGATAACTGTAGGTATTATGAAGTCCATTAATACAAGGGGACAAACTTAAAAAGAAATTAAAAAACAATTATAACAAAGAATTAGTTGAAAATTATAAAAAATATAGGAATAAGTTGAACAAAATAATAAAAAATTCAAAAATATCATATTATAATGATTTATTAGTGGATGCGAAGTCGGATGGCAAAAAAACATGGAAAATAATCAAAGAAATCATAAATGTAAATAAAAATAGTTTGCAACAAATTAACATTACTAACGATAAGAATGATATTATACAGGATGATAAAATAAAAGCTGACACATTTAATAATTATTTTTTAAACGTAGGTTTGGAAATGGCTAAAAAAAATTAATAATGATAATAATGATTTTTTAATTAATGTTCTAGATTCACCGAATTCCATGGTACTATATCCTATAGATCAGAATGAAATAATTAGTATCATTGGATCATTGAAAAATAACTGTAGTTCAGGTATGGATGGTATATCTGCTAATGTCCTAAAAACAATTCATAAATTTATAACTCTTCCATTACTACACATTATAAACTCAATATTTTCTACGGGTATTGTGCCATCACATTTCAAACAATCGGTAGTTGTTTCAATTTATAAATCTGGAGATCATACAAATGTTGCTAACTATAGACCTATTTCGATAATTAATAATGTTGCGAAAATATTTGAAAAATGCATCAAGAAAAGAGTTATTACATTTTTGGAAAAATACAATTTATTGTCTGATGCACAATATGGTTTCAGAGAAGGAAAAAATACAGAAATGCCTATATATGAGTTAATAAATTTTATCAATAATAGCATGAATGAAGACAAAAAATGCATAGCTATATTTTTAGACCTCGCCAAGGCCTTTGATACTGTTTCTCATAATATCCTAATTGACAGGCTAGAAAAATAGGAATAAGGGGTGTCACATTAAAAATAATAATTAATTATCTAACCAACAGAGAACAATTTGTTAGGATTAATAATGCTCTAAGCGAACCAGGTATAGTTGGAATAGGTGTACCGCAAGGCACAGTACTTGGACCTATCTTATTCCTAATTTATTTAAATAGTATAGCAGCTTTAAAAAATAATAACTTCAAAATAATTTCTTATGCAGATGATACTGTACTATTATTTAATGGCGAAGATTGGGATTCAGTTAACAAACAAAGCTCTGTAGGACTTAGTATTGTGCAGAAATGGCTAGATCGAAGTTTTTTTACTCTAAATTATTTAAAAACTAAATTTATTTCTTTCTCTCCCACAGGTGCTGGCAATAACAAAATTAATAATATAATTTTACATAAAAATTATTGCAATAATTATAACAACTGTTTCTGCAGTATAAATATTGAAGGTGTTGATAAAATTAAATACTTAGGTGTTATTATAGATCAGCATCTGAGGTGGAGACACCATGTAGAATTTATAGCGACTAAACTTCGATCTTTGATTCCAGTTTTTTATAATATAAGACAAGTGTTGAATATAAAACAACTAACTATAATCTACAAAGCCTTGGCGGAATCAATAATAAGTTATGGCATTATTATATGGGGTGGATTATATAATAGTACATTAAAAACT
Source organism: Rhagium mordax (assembly GCA_963680705.1). Classification (NCBI taxonomy): domain Eukaryota; kingdom Metazoa; phylum Arthropoda; class Insecta; order Coleoptera; family Cerambycidae; genus Rhagium; species Rhagium mordax. The sequence goes on from OY796664.1 coordinate 29,160,288, forward strand.
TTAGAAATTTGTCAAAACTATATTATTAAAGTAATGTCAAAAAAGTTAAGAGGATATCCTACAAAGAAGCTATATGCCGAAACAAATTTATTAAATATTAAATCTACATATGCTCTACAAAGTTGTATTTTTATTCACAAAAAGGATAAACATTATATTAAACATTCATACCATACCAGAACAATAGCAAATTCTCTTATTGAACAAAAAATATTTACTAAAAGTATATGTCAACATTTTATCGATTACACAGGTCCAAAATTTTACAATAAACTTCCAGGCTATATCAGAAGTGTTACAAATATAAAAAAATTTATCTGTCTTGCCAGAGAGTATATTAGACTCAACTTGTGATAAAATAATAATAATAATAATAATGGTTTGTAGTCAGTCCATCTCAATCATATTTATCTTTTATGCGTCTTCTATGTAAGGTTTTATAACTCTTACATTTGTAAATTGTTTGCTCTTCCCTGTTATACAGGTTTTCTTGCAGTATTTTGTTAATTTATAATAGAGTTTATTGTTAATTAATTTCATTGTAGTTAATATTACTTAAGTGTCTTAGTATTGTACATTACAGGGCACAATACAAATTTTAAAATTTAGGTGCCCTTCTCATGTAATATTACTTATGTAATTGATAATGTTAATAAATGAAATGAAATGAAATGAAATTAAAATTAATAATTGTCGCTGCACTTCGAGTGTTGCAGGTGTAATAACATTTATTATAAAAGAATCCATTAGTAGACGCGAGAGCCATCGGCTACAGCGCGGAGATCTACGATTCCCACACCACTGTGTCCTCTTGCCTACAATGGGCACAAGTAAATCGCGCAAACTAATACCCATGTTCGAACCTCCTCGGTCTTTACTGTATACGCGACCTCTGATATACAGTGTATACGTAAATAGCGGAACTCACGACATTAATCATAACTTTCTTTCAGTCCGCTGCTGTCCGCCACCTGTTCCTGTAATCATTTAATTCTCTTTCAGCTGAGGTGAGTTAGCTATCGGTCTATGATGTATATATGCGACATCTGATATACAGTGTATACGTACATTGAGAATACGTATCGATGTGTACCGAGTAGACCACATTAATTCGCTCCCGATAAAAGTAAAAATTTCTCCGGAAAAAATAAGTAAAATATTAAGTTTTTTATACTACATTAAAGTACAAGTGATAAGTGTAACAACTGTTATTAAAAATGCCGTTCACTACTCAATCGCAAACGCAAGATATTGTGCAAATTATAAAAGCAACAATAAACGAGCTACTAGAAGGCGATATGTTAACAAAAATCGTAGAAAAAGTTCTTGATAAGATTAACATTTCTGAGATAAAAACCCAATTGTCAACACAAGAAGAAAAAATTATCGAACTAGAACAAGAAAACAAAAAACTACTAAACAAATTAAACATTATTGATCAAGAAATAAGACATACAAATATTAGGATTTACGGAAAATGAGGATACAGAAAAAAAGGTTTTAGATGTATTTAACAAAAAAATGAAGTTAAATATTTCAAGTCTTAATATAGACAAGGTACATAGAATTGGTAAATTACCTAGCAAAAAAAATAGAGCTATAATGGTTAGTTTAACCACACATAAAGTAAAAAAAATTATTATTAAAGACAGAAAATTGTTAAAAGGCTCAGGAATTATAATTGCAGAAGACATGGCAGAGGATAAACACCATATACTTAAAGAAGCGGTTGAAAAAATTGGCAAGAAACAAGTTTGGTCACTTGATGGTATCATATATACTCAAATTAACAATAAAAAATAGATTATTAAAACGTTAGACGATGTAACAAAATATTCTCGCCTGTAAGGAATAAAAATTGTAAAATGGGAGCAGTTAAGTGGATTCGAGGATTATAATCAACATTTTTTCAAAACCTTTTTTATTTTTACTTTGAAATATTATAATTAGTTTTATATTTAAGTTTAATTGCACTTTAACGTAATTCACTTATTACATTTGGTGTTAGAATTACATTTTTTCTTTCTTTTTTCTTTTACATAGAGAAAGTTTTTTTTTTTTCTCTAGTACTTATCCTTTTATATTTTATTTTAAATAAAAGATAAACAATACCTAACTCTGGAGCAAAGTGTGCAACTCTACTTGGGCCATCATAGATTAAAAAAAAATAAAGCATTTATTAGGTAAGCATTCTGTTCTATCAAAACATAAAGTATATAATAATTATAAACAATTAAAAATATCCTTAAGTTCTACTACAATAAATTTCAGCGAATATTATCATTATGGATAATTTAAACTTAATACTAGAGGAACTTAATAATTATAATAATATTTACACCACAACCTGTAACGACATATCTGATCTACATAATTTAATCTGTAATACTGGACTAAATTTTAATATTCTACACGTTAATATTCGAAGTATTAATAAAAACTTTGACGAATTTTTGGAAAGTATTAAATATTGTAACGTAGATTTAATTATACTAACTGAAACTTGGAACATATATGACATAAAAAAATACAGTATTGAAGGATATAATGTCTTCTATAACAATGCGAACTTCAATCAAAATGATGGAGTAGTTATATTTGTAAAGGATAAATTGGACAGTAACATAATTAATATCAAATTAACTGAAGTTACGATGGTAAAAGTAACAATAGTAATAGAAAATAAATCATTTAATATAACAAGTACATACAGACCTCCGGCAACTTCAAAAGAACAATTTATAAGCGATTTAGACAATTATTTAAAAAACAATACTTCAAATGACATAAATATATTTATTGGGGATGTAAATATCAATTTATTAAATTTAAATGATAATCTTAATTTAGAATATGCAAATACTTTAGAAAAATATGGATACTTATCATATATTAATAAAATAACACGGAGAGATGGTGATTCTGGTTCTTGCATTGACCATATACCGGGTGACCACGAAATGAGGCTCGCCCTTATATCTTCTTTGTTTTACAGGATATAAATTTCAAATTTGGACACGTCAAATAACGGTTAAATATGCATTATTTCAACTGTTTTCTCACTTTCTGTCGCTTCCGGTTTCACCATAAATGACCCTAACTTTCGTTTTTTAAATGGAACACCCTGTATATTTTTACATTTTTGGATTCAGGAGGTCATTTTGAATACAGTTAAGACATATTGAGATAAAAATATTATTGACAGACATTTTTATGAGCAAATTTAATTTTTGATCTAGGCGGCCTTTACCCCAAAAAAATGTTTTGTTTTGCTTCAATAATTAATCAAAAAATACAATTATGATATTATGTCGTATGACATTTGTGTTATAAGATCTTAAACATTTCGGAAACCGTTTTTCCAGAATAACTCATTTTTTTTAAATGGCACCATGGCACTATGTTATTTTAATAAAGCATTTCATTACCGATGATTTGGTACCAAACACTTCATTATTTGTTCATATTATAATACAGAAAATTACATTCAAGATATAAATGAAAATAAACTCATAATATTTAACACTGAATTCTATCAAATAGGTGCCTTTGAAATGTAACGAAAGAAACAAATGAATAGTTTGACAGCTCAAATGATATTTAAATCTATGAAAATCAGGTATTATTTTGCTGCGTATTAAAAAATTATGGTTTATTCACAAAGTGAAAGTGGATATGTTGATATACGGGGAAAATCTCAGAAATAGTCTGGCAGCCCGTGATTTATATGCAGACGCTATCCACTAAGAAAGAGTAGAACGGGAGCTGAGACAAGAGAGTAGCTCAAGAACACCACTTTGTCACTTTTTGAATAAACCATAATTTTTTAATACGCATCATAATAATACCTGATTCGCATAGATTTAAATATCATTTGCCATTTGAGCTATGAAACTATTTATTTGTTTCTTTCGTTACATTTCAAAGGCTTTCTATTTGATAGAAATTCACTGTTAAATATTTTTATTTTCATTTATATCTTGTTGAAAGTAATTTTTATGTATTATAATATGAACAAATAATGAAGTGTTTGGTACCAAATTATCGGTAATGAAATGCTTTATTAAAATAACATAGTGAGTCACCATGGTGCCATTTAAATAAAATGAGTTATTCTGGAAAAACGGTTTCCGAAATGTTTAAGATCTTATAACATAAATGTCATACGACATAATATCATAATTGTATTTTTTGATTAATTATTGAAGCAAAACAAAATATTTTTTTGGGGTCACGGCCGCCTAGATCAAAAATTAAATTTGCTCATAAAAATGTCTGTCAACAATATTTTTATCTCAAATCTCAATATGCCTTAACTGTATTCAAAATGACCTCCTGAATCCAAAAATGTAAAAATATACAGGGTGTTCCATTTAAAAAACGAAAGTTAGTGTCATTTCCGGTGAAACCGGAAGCGACGGAAAGTGATAAAATGGTTGAAATAATGCATATTTAACCGTTATTTGACGTGCCCAAATTTGAAATGAATATCTTGTAAAATAAAGAAGATATAAGGGCGAGCGTCATTTCGTGGTCACCCGGTATATATAAACCAAAAACAAACTAATAATAACCAACTGACCTATAAGTCTTGTGTACTTCTAACCGATTTAACAGATCATTACAAGACATTTTTAAGCATAAATTTTGATAAAAATAAACAGTCTAGTAATCTTTATCTTAATAATAGTGGAAATCAAAATAAGTATAAGAAAATTGATCATACAAAATTAAATACGTTACTTGAAGAGGAAAAATGGGAGGATATAATACATAATAATCATCTAACCGTCCAAGACTTAACAACTCTATTTTATGATAAATTAAATTCACATATACAAAATTCGACAACAGAAATAAAAGTAAACTGTAAATTAAAGAAAATTAAACCATGGATAACGAGCGGACTAATAACATCGATAAGACAGAGGGATAAACTCAAAACTAATTGGCAAACATTAAAAACAGATAATTCACTACAAGAGTATAAAAAATATAGAAATCATATTAACAAACTCATAAAAATAACAAAAAACGAGTATGACAAAAATCAAATAAAAAATGCAGGGAATAACTATAAAAAAATATGGAACACTATTAACTCAGTCACGAACAATAATTATAAATTAAGAAATCAAATTAGAGAAATAGTAACGGATGAAGGAGAAAATATATATGACACGCAAAAAATGGCCGAACATGTCAACTCATATTTTATAAATATAGGTGAAAAAATAGCGTCCTAACATTGTAAAACCTAACCATTTCAAAGAAAACACAAAAATTCAAAATTGTCACTTTTTATTTAAAACCAGTAAATTCCAACGAAATTATACTTGCAATAAATAATTTAAAAAGCTATAGTGCCCCAGGTAAAGATGAATTAAATTCTAATCTAATTAAAAAAATACATAAATATATAATTTAGTACATATAATAAATAAAATTTTTGTGACGGGAGAAATACCTTTTCAATTTAAAGAAAGTATAGTTGTCCCAATTTTTAAACAGGGTGATAAAACCAAAACTGAAAATTACAGACCGATTTCCATAATCAATAACTACGCAAAAATTTTTGAAATTTGTGTTAAATCAAGATTGGTTGAATTCGTAGAAAAATTTAACTTGCTATCACCTAATCAGTACGGTTTTAGAGCTAAAAAAATACAGAACAGGCAATATCTAAACTAACATCTAACATAATGGAAATGATTAATGACAAAAAAAAATAATTGCAGTTTTTCTCGACCTACAAAAAGCATTTGATACCGTTTCTCACATTTAATTAATTAATTAACAAGCTATCCGACATTGGAATAAGAGGACTTCAGTTAGAATTATTTAAAAATTACTTATCAAACAGACCACAAATAGTAAAATTAAACGATACAATTAGCTCTTCTCAAATAGTCAAAACTGGTATACCACAGGGCACCGTATTAGGACCTATCCTGTTTATATTATATTTAAATAACTTATTAGAGCAAAATGAACATTGTGAAATTATGTCATTTGCAGATGATACGGTTCTACTATGCTCTGGTGAAACATGGGAAGAGGTATACAACGTCTCTGAAAATTGTTTAAACTCTACGAAAGACTGGTTGGATATAAATCTTCTCTCGTTAAACTTAAAGAAAACAAAATATATGACATTTGCTGCTTCAAAGGCTGGTTTACCTATTATACCCAAAGTTATTAATATAAAAGGAATGCCTTTGACAATTGAGAAAACGGAATCATTTAAATACTTGGGTGTGATGGTGGATCAGAACTTGAATTGGCAAAGTTATATAGAATTATTAAACAAGCGTCTCAAAAAAACAATATATATATTTTATACGCTGAGAAATATACTTTCAAAAAAAAACTTAATAATCGTGTACACAAGTCTTATAGAGTCAATACTAAGATATGGTATAATTAGTTGGGGACTACTATACAACAACGCACCTTGTCCATTACAAATAACACAGAACTACATACTAAGAACAATTTTTTCAAAGGAAAGGGTCTACTCCTCAAACCTCCTTTATAGTGAATCTAAAATATTAGACATTAGATCCTTAGCTATTCTTAAAATATCAATTTTTGTGCATGAAATGGAAAAGAAAAATATTATACAACACACTCATGACACTAGACTTAAAACAAGCAATGCATTAAATCTACCCCTGCAAACCAAAACAAAATGTCGTTATAGCTTAAATTACTTAGGTCTTAAAATATACAAACAACAACATACCCACAGAAATAAAAAATTATAAAAATAGTTTCATATTTAAAAAACGTATAAAAAAATACGTCATGAATCACAAGGATACTCTTATTAATTTGTTAAAAAGATGAGTGAATATTATTTTATACTTACATAAAAGGAAAGAAAAATGGGACAGTTATAAAAAACTTATAAAGAAATAATTGACAATGCTTATATGCAAAATAAATTAACGGCACACACAGGTCACTCCAGGCTTAGGTGCTGTATTTACTTAATTAATAAAAAAAAAACTGCATTTTATAATGATATAGAGATATTAGTATGAATTATTACTTTACTTTATACAATTACATAAATTCCTAAGAATAATCAATATATATTTATATATAATGTAAAATAATATAAGTGAATATGTAGTTATGTAGTCATTTAACAACCTTAAATAAATAAAATAAAAATAAAATAAACATAGCGGAACTCACGATACTAATAATCAATTTCTTTCAGTCCGCTGCTGTCCGCCATCTGTTCCTGTAATCATACTTTCTTTTCAGCTGAGGTGAGCTAGCTGTTGGTGTATGCTGTATATATGCGATCTCTGATATACAGTGTATACGTAAATAGCGGAACTCACGACATTAATAATAAATTTCTTTCAGTCCGCTGCTGTCCGCCACCTGTTCCTGTAACCATTTAATTCTCTTTCAGCTGAGGTGAGCTAGCTGTTGGTCTATGCTGTATATATGCGACATCTGATATACAGTGTATACGTAAATAGCGTAACTTGCCATACTAACCTTACAGTTTTCTTTCAGTACTCAAGATCCCGACCCAGAAGGAAGCCCGCTGTTGGTAACCGTTAGTTAACCGCCTGCCCACCTTGCTAGAAACTTGCACTGTCGATCCGTAGTCTGTGCTTTGGAATTGTGCTTTAAAGTAGATGTATATAGTGTAAATAGCTTTTAAGCCCTGACCATTGTAATTAGAATAGAGAGCTTTTAGAGTAAAAAGTATTGTTAACTTATACTGAATAAATCTAATTGTGATATCAAACTGTGCCTTTTAATCCGAAACAAAGTCTAATTTTCCCAACGACCCACTGGAATCTTCCGTTTCTTCACTGTAGCTGCCTGAGTAGTGGTGTTTCTGCACTATAAACGGAAACTGGCGCCCGAGTAAAGCACCGTCGTCGTCTCGAGTGCCATAGTGACGCTTCGGCCATTTTGCCTACAAACCGAAGTACGTCACATTCTAATAACAAAACTTTATTTTTTTTCTTTAAACTTACATTTTGCACTACAGTATTGAATTCAATGATTCTAAAGCATGAATTGTTTAGTACTGAAACATAAATATCTCTATTCACATTAGAGAAGACAATTACATTTAATCTCAGTTTTCTTATTTAATAGTTTCACGTTTTTAGATATATCCCTTGGATATGTCCCGAGAAGATCGTGGACGACAGAAGAGAGAGATGCTGCTAAGAAATGGTTTAAAGATAATATAATAAGCGGGCAATCTCCTACTTCGGAAACATGTAAAAATATCATTAAGAAATGTGATGCGCTATCTTCAAGAACATCTTCTCAAGTTAAGGCATGGGTCAGTAACCAGATTAAAAAAAAACGCTAGTTAAACATAAAAAAGTTGGTACACTTATTATTTCATTCTTTTCTCAGTTGCAATAATATACAATCAATAATAAAATATTTTTTGCCTCATTAGGCATTGGCAAAATATTTATATTTACCGTGATATACAGAATGTTTAAGGGCGACGCGACGGTCTGAAGAATATGCTTTTTTAAATATTTTTAAAAAGCGACAAGAATTAAAATTTGGTACGCTTACAAACGCCTCAATTTTCTACAAGATAAACTATAAAAGGTGCGGGTAAAGTTGGGGAAGTTTTTTTAAACAAAAATTTACTCTTGTGTGTTTTTTGAGTAAAATTGCGTTAAATGTCGCACACTATACTAAATGCACACCTAATAATAAATAATTTGAAATTATATTTGAAAAACAGCTGCTCACAAGAGAGTTGGCAACATTTTTTCGGTATGTATTCGGCACGTTGATTAATAATAATAATCAAAACTTGGTAGGTATAATTTTTGTTTTTTAAAGTACCTCAAAATCGTAATTAAAGTGATAAAAATAGCCATTAAATTAATCAATTATTGTACTATTTTTGTAGTTGGCCGAGGTGACAGATAAACGTAAACATAAATTTTTCACTGCTTGTGACAATAATTGTATTGTAATAAAAGGTAAATAAATACAGTTTTTTAAATTCAGAATTATATTATCACTATTACAATTCTTAAAAATAATGATTTTCTTACAAAAAATTATTTCGATTTGGCATTATGACATTTCCTAATGTCACTTAAAATTTTAAATAATAATGACATTTCTTAATGTTACTGAAAATTATTTAAAACATAAAGTTAAATTATCTTAATTTCACAATTTCTGGATTAAAAAAAAAATTTAATATGCACCTCAGCATTAAAGTTCCTTTTTATCACTCATGTGGTTTATTTGCCTCGGCCCTACGGGCCTCGGCAACTAAACTCCACGTTCATGATAAAAAGTTGAACTTTAATGCCTTGATACATAAATAACTACTAATTACCTATTTTGTTACGTATCGAATATGTATATTAACGTATATAGGGTATGTACAATTTTGTATTGTGAAAATTTTTCTTCTCTCCTAATGTATAACTTACATACATTAGTGTTATTTTCTTATCTTTCTGTTCTATAATTATTATTTTACTTTGTTTTTTTTTCTGTAGAATAGTGTACTGCTAAATAATGAAATAATAATAATAATAATAATATTTATTTATAAAAAAACACAACACAATACAATAACAATACACAATAAATACACAATTTTACCATTATTAACATAATCAATGTATAAATAAATAAATAAATAAATAAATAAATATCAGGTAATCCCACTAGGAAATTCCGCGCGTGGGTAGAATTTTCTACATTGATAGAAATAGATAAATAAATAAATTAAATACACTGATTTTTCTCTAGGTTAACTTTTCTGGAAAGTATAGACGTGATAATTTTAAGTGAAAACATTTTTTTACAGATCGGATCTCGAAATAAAAATCTTAAAATGGACAAAAATAAACGAAAAATTAAACTCATATTTCAATTTGTAATACTAGGTGTGTTAAACAATACCAACATTTTTGTAAATCCGCCATCAGACTGGTGCGTGCGTCGCAGCCCACAAGGGATTCCCCTACAGCTGGGCCAAGCAGGAGTAACGTGCTGTGTGACGTGCCCGTACACAAAACGCTGGTCAAAATGCAGAATACCTCCAGGACCGAGTACTACAAAACGTCCAGCAAAGTGCAGCAGATGGAGTACAACATCCTGGAGGAGAAGTTGCCGAAGCTGGAGAGAACGATCAAGAAGTTGGCACGGCGAGGCGACACGAAACGATTCTACGACACCCAGCTGAATAAATCAGGAACCAAGCTGAAGAGTATCAGGAACCGCTTATGGTTCAGAACATCGCACAACGATGGGTGCGACACCAAGTACGAAAGGGTGAAAAGCGCGATAAACAAACTGACCGAAGTGTACCAAGGACACATCGCCGACAGTTTGTCGGATAAGAGTGAGAGCAGTGATAGTGGTAGCGATAAATCTGATTATAGTGATAGCGAATTCATGGCAGACTTGCAGGAGGCAGAGATTCGCGTTATTTTTGAACACTGAGTAGAGCATTTGACGAACAATTTAGATTTAAGTTATCTTGTACAGAATGTTGTAAAAAGAAGGAATACATCTTTTTATTGTTTATTTTCGTTTTTCTAACACCCTGTACATCCAACTTATAACTCAATCATCAAAAATAAACAAAACATGTCCATCGATGTGCAATGATCGCGTTCATGTCAGTCTCTTTCACAATTGCTTTATACTTTATATAGGGTGTTTTGGTTTTTAATACCAAGGCTTTACAAGGTTGTAGAAAAAGTTATTTTAGGCAGAATATTTCTAGTAAACTTATACTCCAAATCGCTTCCTACAGAATATAATTATTTCTGGCTACCATACCATCTACTTTCTATCACACCTAGCCCCAACTATTTTCCTGACTAGCCAGTAAGTAAAAAGTTAACAAGAGAAATAAAAAATACACTCACATGAAAAAAAAACGCGCAATAAGTTAATATTTGGTAAAATTTGAGGTCAAATAATTTTTTATTTTTAGTTCAATTTTCATAATTTTTCTAGCAAACTGTAGGCAAAATGGCTAATTTCAACTTGCATATCCAGTCTTTTGTTAAATGCTGGCGTTTTAGTCATTATACAGAGTTAATTAAAAGGTTGTTGTATAACCTAATTTTAAAACACAATAATTTCGTAACCAAATTCTTTCAAAATACCAATTTTTGTAAAGAGCCATTCCGTTTCTACATTTTGTTTTTTAGTTCATGTTTAAAGGTGCATTGGTTCATTTTTAAGAGCAAAATGAACTAGTCTTCAACAGTTTACTGTGTTACTATTTCTTGCTTCTGCTTCAAAGCACTGCACTTTGCTGACAAAGGTTTTTTCCTTAACAATCTGGAAATTTTAGAAATTTTTAGGTCATTTAAAGATAGTCAACAAAATACTGTTAATGCACAATTAAATTACGATTTCACACCTTTAATTGCAGCCTTGTTTAGATAACTAATTTCTTTTCAGTTGGTTTGACGCCACTTCATGTCCATTTTTGGTTTTATAATAGTGATTATTTTTTCAATATACTTTTACACTAAAAATATTAAATAAAAATAAAAAATACATTACTAATAATTTCATTCACATGTACCTTTAGACATATCACTGTTTTTCTTCCAATATATTCTCAGATTTACTGGATATTATGAACTCTCTCACTTAATATAGGAGATTTTACGTTCGTTTGACATTCATTTGTAGGATATGACGTTTTACTATATTTCCTTTGGTGTGTATAAATACTTAATATGATAAATCCCTAGATTTCTTGGAGGGTTTTTTAAAAAAAGACAATAAAACCAATACAAATTTCTATTTCGTTGTATGTTTTGCTTTTCTGACATATTACTATTGCCCACTAGAGGGTGCTATATTACCATTTTATTATAAGACATAATTCTATTTTTAGAATATTTTATTTCACTTCAACAACATACAATAGAGGTAGACACTTACATATTTCTTAAATAATATAAAAACTCCATACCGATTAATCATTTTTATGTTATCTGTTAAGATAGCTACATGTTGTTTGTTATTAAAAAGTAGTTTTATACAATTTTAATTGTTTCTGTATACAATGGTTTTGGTTCAATTGAATTTTGACAAACCTCTTTTAATTAATCACTGTAAGTATATTTTTTTAAATAACCTTTATTAATAACATTTTCCTTCAGAATTTTTGTCAAAAAGAACTAAACCTAAATTATTAGAACTTTTAATTTTTCTAAAAATTATGTTATTATTTTTGATATAATTATTTTATACCGTTTTATATGTTTTTACATTTTTATATTTATGTACATTTTTCATGTTTGTTTCTCATATATAAAAAATGATATCCTTTATTTTGTATCTAGCCGAAGCCTGAAGATGGAACTTAAATAAAGGTTCCGAAACCGGAAGCTTGCTAAAAAGGAGTTGTGAGATTCAAAACTGTTATTTTACACCTTCCCATTACTTACCAATATTTTCCTAAATTGCCGCAATAAATGCCATTAACAATTTAAAGAGATAATAACCTTTTCAGAGAACTAATAAAATTTACTCTGAGAACTAATAAAATTTACCTACTTAATCCCTTGTTAATCCAGTTAAACACACACACCAATAATATAAGCAATTATTATAAGTAGGTAGGTAGGCGGCAGGTCATGTAATAACTACATAATCCTTTTATTGACCCCTCACCCCTCCCTAAACAAGGTGTGGTAATTTGCGCTGGGCAAGTATGAATCGTTTATTGAAACATATTGCAGAAAATATTTTAGTTTCAACCCAACTGTGAAGCGACAAACACATTACGCGATGGATCACCCAAAAGTTGAAGACGGTTGCAGCTTGCAAGACGCCGTCGGCCTGGTGCGTGCGTCGTCGCGGCCTAAGAATGATATACCTACAAGTACGCCAAGTGAAAACCAAGAAAGTGCCTCAGCCGGGCCAAGCAGGGCTAATAACGTGCTGCGTGACGTGCCCATATACAGAACGCTGGTCAAAATGCGGAACACCTCCAGGACCGAGTACTACAAAATGTACAGCAGAGTGCGGCATATGGAGTACAACACCCTGGAGCTGGAGAGAAAAATCAAGGAGGAAGCGGGGAAAGGCGAAACAAAAAGTTTCTACGACATCCAGCTAAAGAAGAACATATCGAGACTGGTGAGCGATAACATCAGGAGCCGCTTGCAGTTCAGAACCTCACTCAACGATTGGTACGACACCAAGTCCCAAGGGGAGAGGTGCGCGATAACCAAGCTCATCAAAGTGCACCAAGGACACATCACCGACAACTTAACATCGTCGGACGAGAGTAGTGATAGTAGCAGTAGTAGCGATGAGTCTGGGGATAGTGATAGCGATAGCGATAGTGATAACGATTTCATGGCGGACTTACGGGAGGCAGAGTCGCGCATTATTTTTGAATAAGTGTAAAGCATTTGACGAACAATTTAGAGTTAAGTTATCTTGCCAAAATTTTGTAAATAACTAGATGAAATACATGCATTTATTTATTGTTTATTTGTGTTTTTCTAACACCCTGTACATCAAACTATATAATAACGCACTCATCAAAAATAAACAAAACATGTCCATTATGTTCATGTCAGTCTCTTTCACAATAGCTTATATAACTAACTGACCTCACCTGTCATCATTTAAAAAACGAACAATTATTTGTTACAATTATTGCTGTGTACTTCTGCCCAGGTTTTAATTCCTAGAGGCATTCCAGTGCTTTATGTGGCTGAAGACAGAATCAGAAATAGAAACAGGAAATTAATTTTTACAGTGGACCAATTGAGTTATGTACATGAATTAAAATGCCCAATAATAAGTGAATATCAACGAGGATTCGTAAATCTGTTAAATAACTGATAATATAAAAGGTGTAAACTGGAAAAATAGAACTTGCAAGAGTGCGACGTTCTCAAGTCTTTTTTTTAACACGTAAAGTGTTAAAAAAAGACTATTATAGCCAAATTTTTTTATGCAAAATTTTCATTTTGTTTTAGTAAAGTATTAAGGTTTTTGACCACTTTCATTCCAAATCACAATATTTTCTAAAAAAATGCCCATTTATGTTGTCAGACAGCGTTGATCCCCCACGGCCAGAGAGCAGGTACCCGCCTTTCGGGCCGTGGGGGGATGAACGCGACCGACGCAACTTCCTGTTGACACCTGTTTCTTCTGCTTCGATTCAGTTTGCTACTGAATTGCGTTGCGATAAGTAGTGTCGACTGTTTCTTGGAGTGAAGTTTATTTGTTTATAAAATGAGTTCTTACGAAAAGGAGCAAGAAAAATTGAATAAATTGTGGGATGAAGTTCTTTCTGCTAGCGAGGATGATTTTTCGCCTGATGTAAGTGTATATGAACCCTCGGATTCTGAACTATCAAGCTCTGAAGAGGACCCTGAAACACCCAGGAAGAAAATAAGAATTTCTCAATTGCCAGAGGGAAAACTTCAGTGTTCACAAGCATCAGAACCTTTGCCTAGTACTTCAGCGAAGAGAGTAGTGTTTTCGGATGTCTCAAGTTCAAATGCCGAGTTGCATAGAGTTTCACGGTCAGCGACAAATATAGATGAAATTATTGAACAGGTTATTCAACAAAATATAAATTACAATGACGAAAGTAACCTAGAAGAAGCTGAGCCTGAAAATACGAACGAAATTCTTACTTGGACGGATATAACCGGTATGCATATAAAAAAAATTCCATTTACCGTAACAAATCCAGGCATTTGCACGTCTGCTTACGAATTATATGAAAAATTGCCATATGATTTTTATAAAATGATGATTACCGATGAAATATTTGATTTGTTTGTAAAAGAAACAAACCTGTATGCCGAACAACAGAGGAATACACAAGGACAAACACCAAAAGCTCGTATTCAAAATTGGAAAGAGACAGATCGTAAAGAAATGGAACAGTTTGTCGGCTGCCTAATGTGGATGGGTCTAGTGCAGCTACCCTCAGTGTCATCATATTGGTCAAGAAGCAAAATCTACAATAATTTTATCAAGACAGTTATGCCAAGAAATCGCTTTCAACTGTTGCTCAAAACTTGGCATTTCTCAAACAATGAACACGTTGCAGAAGACGACAGGCTATATAAAATAACACCTCTTGTGTCAAAGCTGTTAGACAGTTTTCAAACACCAATTGTACCAGGCGAGTTTATTTGCATTGATGAGACCTTAGTGCCTTTCAAAGGTAGACTAAAATTTAAACAGTATATCAGTAACAAGCGTCATAAATTTGGAATTAAACTTTTTAAACTGTGTCTCGAAAATGGCTACCTTTACGATCTTTCTATTTACTGTGGACAAGAAAAAGAACCAAATCAGGAACAATCCTCCAATATTGTTTTGAAGCTAACAAAAAATTTATTAAACCAGGGCCGCACAATCGTCGTTGATAATTATTATACATCTGTCGAATTAGCGACTGCTCTACTGAAGAAAAAAACTTATATTCTGGGTACTTTGCGAAGTAACCGAAAGCAAAATTCAAAGAATGTAGTTCAAAAGAAACTAAAACGAGGGGAACACATCGCCGAAGAAAGCAATAGTGGAATATTCATAGAAAAATGGAGAGATAAACGAGACGTTCTCATGTTGACGACCAAATTTGTTCCAGAAATGGTTACTCAGAAAAAAAGATCAGGAGATATCCTCAAACCAAAAACTGTTATTGAATACAATAAACATAAAGCATATATCGATATATCGGATCAAATGAAATCCTACAATTCTTCTTTGCGCCGTGGGGTTAAATGGTACAGAAAGTTAGCAATAGAATTAGTAATTGGCTCAGCAATCGTAAACGCCTTTATATTGCATCAGCAAATAACTAACAACAAAATGACCATTACTAAATTTCGCGAAGAAGTAATCAAAGGACTTCTAAAATGTAACGAAATCCCAGTATTTGAGAATAATCAAAAAGAAAGTCATGAACTTGTAGATACTGGAAAAAAGAGATCCTGTAGTGCATGCTATGCTAAAATTTCTGAAGAATCCGGACGTAATATTGCCAAGAACAGGACCCCTAAAACTAAATTTAGGTGTAATGCATGTCAAAAACACTTTTGTTTGGAATGTTTTTTTATTGTGCACGTTTCATACCCTAAATAAAAAAGTTTAGTTTAAAAAAAAATGGTTTGCCTTTATTTCACCTTATAAAATTTGTTTAAATATATTTACACCAAAACCAAATAGCCTCATATTCTGCTTATAACTTCTATAATACCGTTCTATATAAATTCCATTGAAATGTCGCATCGATGTAGTGTGCTGCGGCCACAAGCAATTTCAGGTTTGACGGATAGCATATATCCCCCACGGCCAGAACGTATCGAGAAGTTGAAACAATATGGGGGATAGGGTTGATCCCCATGGCACTTTACGTGTAATAGTTTTTATTCACTTTTTCATAATCTTACATTTAATAATTTAACCAATAAAATCAACATAATTGTAGGTACCTATAAAAATACTATCTACTGGATGGTGAAAAATGAGGGGTGGAGGGTGGATGACTTTAATTGAATTAATCAGATTTCCTTGAAATTTAGTATGTGGTGTATTTGGGATGGCTTTAAAAAATAATTACAAATAGGTTCTACAAAATCCAATATGGCGGCTTTGGATATGAATTTAACAGCCCTTAAGCTTTTGAAAATTTCATAGTCAGAGGAAGTTTGTTCATATTTAGTGCAGCACTGGATAACGACATGAATAAGAACGTATATGACAGAAGCCTTCGAATCCAGAGCCTAAAGGGTTGGATGTAAAGTAGAATTCACATTTCTAAGGCAGACAAAAAATTCCCGACAAAGGTGCACGTGCGGCGGCTCCATTGAATCGTTAAAGAGGCCGCCTTTCTGCTTTGTAAGTGCGGCATTTTTTATCTGCTTTAGAAATGTGAACTACACTTTACCATCGAAATTTCAGGGGTTGAGAGGGTCAAATTTGCCATCGAACTTTTAAAAAAATCAATATAAATCGGAACTTAAAAAAAATTCGTAATAAATCAGTCCGGGTTTGCTACATGTTCATATTTAGTGGAGTGAAAAGTAATTTGTTTTTCAGTAACAAAAAAATTCAGAGGGTGAGGGGGTCGAATATGATGCCAAAATTTAAAAGAAAATCGTAATAAATCAGAATTTGCCACAGATTTATGTTAATTAAAGAACAGATAATGATATTGTTACATGACGCTGTGCTAATGGGCTCATTTAGTGATATTTGCTTTTTAATTTATTTTAGAATTTTCCGTAAGTATTTCATCCTCTAAGTATATAGTGAAAAAATTAGATCGCTAGCGTTAATATTAACCCTAATATTAGATTTCAAATTCGTAAATTTGAAACGGCTATGACGTCACACCACCCGACTCCACTGGTAACTCGCCGGTATGAAACTATAGGAAACAAGCGAGCGGCCGACCGCTACGAGTGGTGTGACGTCACAGCGCTCTATTTTCATTATTTATTTTGAGGAAGAAGCAGTTGAAAAAAAAATTTAATATTTTGCACATTTACTAATTACAAGTAGTACTTTCGAAATATGAATTAAAAAATATTTCCTAAATGAGCCCATTGCTATACGCCAAAGCCAATGAAATGCTGACTATATATAAAACATAATGTATAAAAAATATATGAATTCTGATGAAGCAAGGTATAGTGACGTGGAAAAGAACCCATATTTAAATAATTCATAAACTCGGAAGATGATAAGGTTTAGTTGGTCCTTGAACTTTAAAAGAAATCGGACTCATATTTTAGTGATGGTGAATTCGTCAAAGTGGCAGTGCTTTACCTTAAGTCATGTCTCGCCCAGCTCTTTTGATATTTGGTCCAGTGTATATGATGTTGGGCAATCAAAGTTAATTTCGTTAATGTCATACAGTGTTTTATATTGTTCAATTATATTTTTACTATTTCCTCTTAAACCCTCTCAACTCCTGAATTTTTGCGTTTCTAAAATACACATTATTTTTCACGCCACTCTGAGTTGCTCCACCAAATGAACCTGTAGCTAACTCGAACTGATTTATTTCGAATTTTTTAAAAGTTCGATGGCAAATTCGACCCTCTCAACCCCTGAAATTTTGCGATTCTGAAATACACATTATTTTTCACGTCATTCTGAGTTGCTCCACCAACCTGTAGCAAACTCGGACTGATTTATAATGATATTTTTTTTAAGTTCGATGGCAAATTCTGAGTTGCTCCACCAAATATGAACCTGTAGCAAATTCGGACTGATTCATAATGATTTTTTTTTAAGTTCGATGGCAAATTCGACCCTCTCAACCCCTGAGTATTTGCATTTCTGGAATACACATTACTTTCACGTCATTCTGAGTTGCTCCACCAAATGTGAACCTGTAGCAAACATCACTATTTCATCTCCAGTGTTTTATTCGAAAAATTTAAGCCCTTTTCTAAAACGTTAAATATAAAGATATACATTCGGTTACATAATTTTGAATTACCCAATACAACGTAGTCATTTTCTGGGTATTCAATATAATGAAGGCGGATAAAATATCTCTTGAAGCAAAATAAGACCTTTTAATAGCGCATGTCGGTGAGTTTTATCTAAAAAACATAGAAGAGAAGGAGTTTTTTATGCTTGCAGTAATAGAATGCGGGAACTTTCTAGATTGGTAATAGAATATAGAAAAGCAATGAATTCTGAAAATATACCATTTAAAAATTTACTTTTTCCCAAGAATTTCGATAATATAATTTCCGTTATGAGAACTTTGTCGGGTTACGATCCTTTAAAAAAAAAACATTTAGAGCGCCCAGTTGGGCAATTGGTATGTGAAGAGTTAATACATCTAATATTGAAAGAAAGTAAAGGTTTTTCAATGTGCATTACAAGCCGAATTGCGATTGTGGATCGACAATATAAATGACTTCAAAAAACTTGTTAAATCCAGATGGAACATCGTGTAACCGTGTAAGCTCCGATCATCATTATAATCCTGATGTGAGGGAAAAATCGGAGTTTGAGCTATTCACCCCGTATAATGACCGAAAACAAATATTTTTTTATAGTGGGCCTTCTCTGGAGCCTTTGCAATCAAATTTATGAGGAGGTAGGCCTGTTATCGAACCCAGGAGATGCTGTAAAAGTTAATACCAATGAAATGAGAATGTGATAAGATCCGTTCATCAACCCCGTTTATGGAGCTAGATAATCAAGGTGTTTGCGATTTGGATATATCCGATAACCTTTTCGTTATGACGAGACTTCCCGTTCTACCTGAAGTTGGCATCAACTCGCTTATTTTAGATGGAATATAATACTTTTTATTCCATTTTTGGATTCTACATCGAAATTTAGGGTAAATCTTATAAGCATACCTTACTTAATAGTTTTCGAAATAAACTGGCGCACAATTGAAGTGGATATTGAAAAATGTGGGCAATATTTAAACTTTGTTGGCCAATTCTGTTGCTGGACTGGTAAAAGAGGAAACCTAAAAGTCTCGAATTTAAACATGATTGATATTATTGGAAGTAAGTTAATTTTGTAATTCACTGGAGTATTCAAAAATATTTCATTCAAATTCTACATGGTAAAACTCTTGTTACCAGACTTAAAAATAGTACATTATTACGGGTATTTTTTAACATTTAATGTTTAATTAAATGTTTTGTCAGGAAAAAATATTCTTCCTTGATTCGTTAAACTAAAACATCTATCTTATGCTTTTAGGAGCCGTTAGAGTTTCTTATCCTCAAATGACGGATGATTTTTTTGAAAAACAAGTGATGATATGGTTCCATCATTCCAAAACTAGATTTCACCGCCAAAGTAAGTATTTGCCTAGAAAATATAAACTGCAAATTTATTTCAATGTATTCACAAATTTTATGAAATATTTTTTCTGAAACTGAAATTTTATTTTATACTAAATCTAAAACTAATTAAATTAGAAATTTTCTATAGAACATCCACCAATCCCAGTTTACTGATTATTTCTTTCTACTACCAATGTCAAAAATATGCCAGTTTTAAACTCCTTAAAGTGTCAAAAGTACATCATTTTTGCAAGCTGTGTAAAAGAGAATCAAAAAGATTGATTCAAATTTCCCCATTCATTCATATGACTGATGGTCGAGATGGTAGAGTACCTGCCTCTCACCCAAAAGTTCCGGGTTCGAATCCCGGTCGTGGCAATGGAAAAAATACTCTGAGAGGGATTTTTCCATTATACATGGATATTGGATGTGTGTCCCTTGTCTTTAAATGTGTAGCCCCCTCCCGCACAAGGCTCTTCTAGAGCCTTCTGGGATAAAGGGGGTCGTAATTACATGTGGTGTATTTATTTATTTATTATTTATTCAGCTCAATCAAAATAAATTAATAAAATTCATTTTTTAATAAATTTATGATTTTGAAGATGTTTTTTATTTTATTACCAAACTAAAGTTCTACATAACAGAATGAAATTAGTAGAGTACATAATCTTGCATTTTAGAAACATTATTCAAGGTCTTGTTTTTGACGTTTTGTGTGGTTTTGTTATAAAATTTTAAAAATTAAAATACAGAACTTTTTCAGTGACATTTTTTTTTCTTTCAGATGCACCGGACTGAAACTCGGGGAATTTAAATATATATATGTATTTATATAATATAAACAAATAATAAATATCAATAGTTTTAATAATTTTATTATTTCTAAATTCCTTCATACACTCGAATTCAAACTATTGTGAAAATTAAACTTTCCAAAAATTATTATTAAGATTACTTCTGTGAGTTCTGTGTATGGATACTTTAATTTTGCCCAAAAACTAATATTATCAGTAACATTATTCACGTAATATATTGTCTGAAGTTAATATGGATATAGTAATTTTGGTTTATTTTGTAACCATTTTGTAACCACTGTTTTTTCTCACACGTATAGCTGATAATTTTTGTCCATATGTACTGTGTTTGAAGAAGAAATACACCAGTTTATTTTAATATTTCCTTTTAATAGGTATAGAGTGGCCATTTTAGGTGTCTTAACTTTGAAGTTTTGATTTAGGAGGAAAGATTCTTTTGTTTGAGAACTTTTTTCCTAACTCGAAATGAAATCTCCAAGTTTGAGGCATTTAATGTGACCACCACTGTAACTATTAAGATACGTATTAAAGTAAACTATCAGCAAATTATATACATGAACTTTCTGAGCATTTACTTTTTAAATTTTCTTGAAAGTTACAAAAGATAATTCGCAACAAGTCAAGTAAATTTACCGCACGTTTCCAACAAGTTTACATGGTAATTTGCAGTTAGATATCAATTGCAAATTTTGCTAATGTAATAACTATGCGTGGCAGATTCAAGCTTGCAGCAAATTTGCTTTAGGTTCATGTATTATTCTCTATTAAACTTACATTTGCATTTGAAAATTTGTATTAAATTTGCCACAAAGTTGAATTGCTTAGTGGGTGTATATAACTAAAATATTTTTATAAATACCTACACTACACTACATATGTCTATTTCCAAGGTTTACACGATAGGATTGGTTTTGAGATATTTTCAAGAAAAAAGTTAAACATATGAACCTATTTGCTTTGTATTGAAATATACTATATCATTTAAAAACTTTTTTTAAAACGCTTATTATTAAGTAATATGAAATACGTGAACTTGGATTGGGGACATTTTTTTATGCGGGCTTGCTTACAAAACCATGTAACCAAGCTAGATATATCAAAAGCAATATTTTTTTTTAAACTGTTTCCACGTTGCTCAGAACAATAATGTCTGGAAAAATGATCTTACTCAAAAGACTGATTGCTGTAATTCTGTTTTAATTAAAAAATCACAGCAAAACGAAGAGAAAAAAGCCAACCGTTCCGCATCTCAAAATATAGAAGGAGGTAATTA
Source organism: Rhagium mordax (assembly GCA_963680705.1). NCBI lineage: Eukaryota > Metazoa > Arthropoda > Insecta > Coleoptera > Cerambycidae > Rhagium > Rhagium mordax. The sequence goes on from OY796664.1 coordinate 29,182,196, forward strand.
ACTTTTTTCTTTTTATTACCCTATTTAATTATGTTGTTTTGAAGTACAAATGGTTTTAGTTTGTTTTTTACATTTAGAAACTAAAATTTAATTATAGTGTATCCTTCTAATTTTTATCATTTGACTGTGTTAAAATAGTTTGGTTTGCATGTTTTGACTGAGGAACTTAACTTTTCTTACAAGAACTACAATTATATCGTTTTTAAGTTATTTGTTGTGTATGTGTGGAATACTTTGTTAGAATAACTATTTATGGTAGTCTGAATTTATTCATTCTAAACCCCATTGTTAAATCGTTAAATATCATTGAAAATATAAACATTCAGCATAATTTTTCTATTATTTTATTTTTAGTTTTTTGTTTTAATAATCCATGTTCATAACCCAACAAAAGTGCGCAGCAAATAATGGCAAATTGTATTTAAAAGTTTGTGTGTAATCTCAGTCATTCCTTTTTTTTATATAGGTATGTATAAATTTTTGAATTTTTTTGGTAATTATTTTTCACATTTTATTGTCATTTTTCATGTTTCTCATTTTGATGCGATTTGTAGGTATTAATCAGTAATTACAATAACGCTTAAAGTACAATACTTCAAACTTAGAAATTTCCTATAGTTGCCGAAACAATAGAAAAAGAAACAAAACAGAAAAGGCAATTTTTCCAATACTTTGAAGAACCAGTATATTTATTGTGTATTTGAAGGTGCTTGAATTTATTTTCAAAGTCGATACGTATTGAAAATGTTTGACGCAACTAATTTTGAGACTTAGATTTAGTTAAATTTTTATGGTGCAAACCCTTTATAGTTATATAAAGGAACCTTTTAGGTTACAATTTAAGACGAAAATTAGACTACATTCTTTTAAATAAAATTTGCCACTTCAAGTTTAATAAATATAATTCCATACAAATAACCTTTTAACTAACACGAGAACATAAAAAAAATCTAGAATTCGTTTGGGAACTTTACCACAAAAACACTGTTGTTTGACATTAAAATAAAATTAAAGGTAGATGCTGTTCCCGTATTTTTTTAACTTCCCGACACACCTATAGTAAGCTGAAACCCAACCCATCATTATGATTTTCTCTGTTCCATGCAAGGCATACTACGCTGACATCGTCAAGAGCAATCCCATGGGCCAAATGTCAGGTACAGGTCAGTGTAATACTAATAATTAAATACAAAAGACGGATGTTTTAGAATAAAAATCTTTACAAATAGAGAAAATGCTGAAAAAAATTAATATAATAGTTTTTGGGTTAGAATAGAATGAGCAGCATGAAAATCTAGTTGGATTTACAATACAACAACTCAATAAATACCTAGAGCCAAATTTAAACATCGGTCATATAAATAATATATACGATATAGGGAAACCGCAAAAAACTAAACCTATTATTGTTCAGTTTATATCGTTCCTTAAGATATTACAGGTTTTGAAGCAATGCAGGAAGCTCAAGGATACCAAAGTCAGTATATCAGAAGATCTAACAAAAGGAGACATAGTAATACGTACATGACTTCTGAAACATCAGAAAGAAGCAAGACAGAAAAATCTAAGATAAGAGTTAATAAATTAATAGTAAATGATGCCATCTTTGGTGTAGAAGATCTTGAAGTTATAGACAATGATGAAGAATATGAAGATATAGAAATAGAAGAAATTGAGGAGAATAAAAAACATAAAGTGCTCCAACAACCCCAGTTACGTTAAATAATAAAAAAGTTGTTAATGATGTTAAGGAAAATGAAAATTTAGATGACGAAATAGAAAATAGTAGTCATTAAGAAGAGAAAAATTAATGAAACGGAGATAAGAAACATTAGACCAATCACTAGAAGAATTGCAAAAGAACGGAAAATTCCATCACCAAAAAAAATTAATCATATCTCGAATAACCTATCACCTTCACCATCAACTAGTAAATCGAAAAATTAAAAACATATTCTACTTAAAATCATAATTATTGTTTCATATTGTTAGACTTTTAAATTTAATTTATTCTATATAAATAATTATAGTTATTGTTAATTTGCTTTAGGTTACTTGGTTTCGAACTACTACTATGATTGCAAAAAACTAGAAAACGTAGATGCTGTTCCCGTATTTTTTTAACTTCCCGACACACCTATAGTAAGCTGAAACCCAACCCATCATTATGATTTTCTCTGTTCCATGCAAGGCATACCACGCTGACATCGTCAAGAGCAATCCCATGGGCCAAATGTCAGGTACAGGTCAGTATAATACTAATAATTAACGGTACCATCAGATTATACAGTTCATATGGTGTAGAAGATCTTGAAGTTATAGACAATGATGAAGAATATGAAGATATAGAAATAGAAGAAATTGAGGAGAATAAAAAACACAAAGTGCTCCAACAACCCCAGTTACGTTAAATAATAAAAAAGTTGTTAATGATGTTAAGGAAAATGAAAATTTAGATGACGAAATAGAAAATAGTAGTCATTAAGAAGAGAAAAATTAATGAAACGGAGATAAGAAACATTAGACCAATCACTAGAAGAATTGCAAAAGAACGGAAAATTCCATCACCAAAAAAAATTAATCATATCTCGAATAACCTATCACCTTCACCATCAACTAGTAAATCGAAAAATTAAAAACATATTCTACTTAAAATCATAATTATTGTTTCATATTGTTAGACTTTTAAATTTAATTTATTCTATATAAATAATTATAGTTATTGTTAATTTGCTTTAGGTTACTTGGTTTCGAACTACTACTATGATTGCAAAAAACTAGAAAACGTAGATGCTGTTCCCGTATTTTTTTAACTTCCCGACACACCTATAGTAAGCTGAAACCCAACCCATCATTATGATTTTCTCTGTTCCATGCAAGGCATACCACGCTGACATCGTCAAGAGCAATCCCATGGGCCAAATGTCAGGTACAGGTCAGTATAATACTAATAATTAACGGTACCATCAGATTATACAGTTCATATGGTGTGGTGTGTGTGTCTGGCTTGCTTTAGACTAATATATTGTATATGTGTGCTCATCAATAAATGATGCTAAATCAGTGAGAAAATATAAAGTTAATTTATAAAACTAAACAGTGTTTGAAACTAAAGTGAAACGAGTCTACTAACTAGCAGGTAGGTGGTAAATCTGTAAAATTATAGAATATCACCTAAGAAGTTCATATTGTACCATCGAAACAGTGAATACTCTTATCAGTTAAAATTCCGATACCAGTCGACAAAAAAGTAAAGGCAACCATACAATAAAAGTTAGATATATAAATAAGGATATGAGTGGAGATAATGAGGAATTATTTAAACGATTAATACAATCAATTAAGGAGGAAAATGAAAAACAAACAAATATATTGAAAAGTGAAATTAGGACTGAGATTGCAGAAATAAAATCAGAAATAACACAAGTAAGGGCAGCCATAAAAGAGGAATCAAAGAATACAAAAAAGTTAGAGAAAAAGACGGATGTTTTAGAATAAAAATCTTTACAAATAGAGAAAATGCTGAAAAAAATTAATATAATAATTTTTGGGTTACAACAGAGTGAGCAGCATGAAAATCTAGTTGGATTTACAATACACCAACTCAATAAATACCTAGAGCCAAATTTAAACATCGGTCATATAAATAATATATACGATATAGGGAAACCGCAAAAAACTAAACCTATTATTGTTCAGTTTATATCGTTCCTTAAGATATTACAGGTTTTGAAGCAATGCAGGAAGCTCAAGGATACCAAAGTCAGTATATCAGAAGATCTAACAAAAGGAGACATAGTAATACGTACATGACTTCTGAAACATCAGAAAGAAGCAAGACAGAAAAATCTAAGATAAGAGATAATAAATTAATAGTAAATGATGCCATCTTTGGTGTAGAAGATCTTGAAGTTATAGACAATGATGAAGAATATGAAGATATAGAAATAGAAGAAATTGAGGAGAATAAAAAACACAAAGTGCTCCAACAACCCCAGTTACGTTAAATAATAAAAAAGTTGTTAATGATGTTAAGGAAAATGAAAATTTAGATGACGAAATAGAAAATAGTAGTCATTAAGAAGAGAAAAATTAATGAAACGTAGATAAGAAACATTAGACCAATCACTAGAAGAATTGCAAAAGAACGGAAAATTCCATAACCAAAAAAAATTAATCATATCTCGAATAACCTATCACCTTCACCATCAACTAGTAAATCGAAAAATTAAAAACATATTCTACTTAAAATCATAATTATTGTTTCATATTGTTAGACTTTTAAATTTAATTTATTCTATATAAATAATTATAGTTATTGTTAATTTGCTTTAGGTTACTTGGTTTCGAACTACTACTATGATTGCAAAAAACTAGAAAACGTAGATGCTGTTCCCGTATTTTTTTAACTTCCCGACACACCTATAGTAAGCTGAAACCCAACCCATCATTATGATTTTCTCTGTTCCATGCAAGGCATACCACGCTGACATCGTCAAGAGCAATCCCATGGGCCAAATGTCAGGTACAGGTCAGTATAATACTAATAATTAACGGTACCATCAGATTATACAGTTCATATGGTGTGGTGTGTGTGTCTGGCTTGCTTTAGACTAATATATTGTATATGTGTGCTCATCAATAAATGATGCTAAATCAGTGAGAAAATATAAAGTTAATTTATAAAACTAAACAGTGTTTGAAACTAAAGTGAAACGAGTCTACTAACTAGCAGGTAGGTGGTAAATCTGTAAAATTATAGAATATCACCTAAGAAGTTCATATTGTACCATCGAAACAGTGAATACTCTTATCAGTTAAAATTCCGATACCAGTCGACAAAAAAGTAAAGGCAACCATACAATAAAAGTTAGATATATAAATAAGGATATGAGTGGAGATAATGAGGAATTATTTAACCGATTAATACAATCAATTAAGGAGGAAAATGAAAAACAAACAAATATATTGAAAAGTGAAATTAGGACTGAGATTGCAGAAATAAAATCAGAAATAACACAAGTAAGGGCAGCCATAAAAGAGGAATCAAAGAATACAAAAAAGTTAGAGAAAAAGACGGATGTTTTAGAATAAAAATCTTTACAAATAGAGAAAATGCTGAAAAAAATTAATATAATAATTTTTGGGTTAGAACAGAATGAGCAGCATGAAAATCTAGTTGGATTTACAATACAACAACTCAATAAATACCTAGAGCCAAATTTAAACATCGGTCATATAAATAATATATACGATATAGGGAAACCACAAAAAACTAGACCTATTACTGTTCAGTTTATATCGTTCCTTAAGAAATTACAGGTTTTAAAGCAATGTAGGAAGCTCAAGGATACCAAAGTCAGTATATCAGAAGATCTAACAAAAGGAGACATAGTAATACGTAAATGACTTCTGAAACATCAGAAAGAAGCAAGATAGAAAATCTAAGATAAGAGGTAATAAATTAATAGTAAATGTGGCCATCTTTGGTGTAGAAGATCTTGAAGTTATAGACAATAATGAAGAATATAAAGATATAGAAATAGAAGAAATTGAGGAGAATAAAAAAACATAAAGTGCTCCAACAACCCCAGTTACGTTAAATAATGAAAAAGTTGGTAATGATGTTAAGGAAAATGAAAATTTAGATGATGAAATAGAAAATACTAAAGTCATTAAGAAGAGAAAAATTAATGAAACAGAGATAAGAAACATTAGAACAATCACTAGAATAATTGTAAAAGAACGGAAAATTCCATCACCAAAAAAAATTAATCATATCTCGAATAACCTATCATCTTCACCATCAACTAGTAAATCGAAAAATTAAAAACATATTCTACTTAAAATCATAATTATTGTTTCATATTGTTAGACTTTTAAATTTAATTTATTCTATATAAATAATTATAGTTATTGTTAATTTGCTTTAGGTTACTTGGGTTCGAACTACTACGATTGCAAAAAACTAGAAAACGTAGATGCTGTTCCCGTATTTTTTTAACTTCCCGACACACCTGTAGTAAGCTGAAACCCAACCCATCATTATGATTTTCTCTGTTCCATGCAAGGCATACTACGCTGACATCGTCAAGAGCAATCCCATGGGCCAATGTCAGGTACAGGTCAGTATAATACTAATAATTAACGGTACCGTCAGATTATACAGTTCATATGGTGTGGTGTGTGTGTGTGTGTGTGGCTTGCTTTAGACTAATATATTGTATATGTGTGCTCCTCAATAAATGATGCTAAATCAGTGAGAAAATATAAAGTTAATTTATAAAACTAAACAGTGTTTGAAAATAAAGTGAAACGAGTCTACTAACTAGCAGGTAGGTGGTAAATCTGTAAAATTATAGAATATCACCTAAGAAGTTCATATTGTACCATCGAAATAGTGAATACTCTTATCAGTTAAAATTCCGATACCAGTCCACAAAAAAGTAAAGGCAACCATACAATAAAAGTTAGATATATAAATAAGGATATGAGTGGAGATAATGAGGAATTATTTAAACGATTAATACAATCAATTAAGGGGGAAAATGAAAAACAAACAAATATATTGAAAAGTGAATTTAGGACTGAGATTGCAGAAATAAAATCAGAAATAGCACAAGTAAGGGCAGCCATAAAAGAGGAATCAAAGAATACAAAAAAGTTAGAGAAAAAGACGGATGTTTTAGAATCAAAATCTTTACAAATAGAGAAAATGCTGAAAAAAATTAATATAATAATTTCTGGGTTAGAACAGAATGAGCAGCATGAAAATCTAGTTGGATTTACAATACAACAACTCAATAAATACCTTAAGCCAAATTTAAACATCGGTCATATAAATAATATATACGATATAGGGAAACCACAAAAAACTAGACCTATTACAGTTCAGTTTATATCGTTCCTTAAGAAATTACAGGTTTTGAAGCAATGTAGGAAGCTCAAGGATACCAAAGTCAGTATATCAGAAGATCTAACAAAAGAAGACATAGTAATATGTAAATGACTTCTGAAACATCAGAAAGAAGCAAGACAGAAAAATCTAAAATAAGAGGTGATATATTAATAGTAAATGATGCCATCTTTGGTGTAGAAGATCTTGAAGTTATAGACAATGATGAAGAATATAAAGATATAGAAATAGAAGAAATTGAGAAGAATAAAAAAACACAAAGTGCTCCAACAACCCCAGTTACGTTAAATAATGAAAAAGTTGTTAATGATGTTAAGGAAAATGAAAATTTAGATGATGAAATAGAAAATACTAAAGTCATTAAGAAGAGAAAAATTAATGAAACGGAGATAAGAAACATTAGACCAATCACTAGAAGAATTGTAAAAGAACGGAAAATTCCATCACCAAAAAAAATTAATCATATCCCGAATAACCTATCGCCTTCACCATCAACTAGTAAATCGAAAAATTAAAAACATATTCTACTTAAAATCATAATTATTGTTTCATATTGTTAAACAATGTACTAATATATTTAAAAATAATAACTCTAATAACTTTAAGATATTTCACATGAATATTAGAAGTATAAACAAAAACATTGAAGAATTTAAAATCCTAATTGATGCACTAGATATAAAATTTGATTGCTATATATTATCGGAGATTTGGAAGATATGTGATCCTCTACTTTTCAGTATCGACGGCTACACATTAATATATAATGCAGGCGAATATAATCAGAATGATGGTGTAGTGGTATATATGAGAAATGACATACATTTTAAAAATTCAGTTATTGATATTGGTAATTTAAAATCTGTACAACTGTCATGTAGCGTAAATAATAAAACCTTTTTAGTAACTGCACTTTATAGGCCACCAACAAATACAAAAAGTGAAATATAGATTTTTAATGAAAACCTAAAAAAGTACTTAAATACTCCAAAAACATATTACGATTTTCACTTGATGGTAGGTGACATAAACATAGATATCTTAGCAAATACAGAGGTCACAAATGATTATTTTAATATTCTTAGCTAAGAAGGTTTCTCATCGGCCATTAATAATTATACTAGGGTCGAGGGACACACAAAATCGTGGATAGATCATATTTTTATTCAAAGTAAATTACAAAATAATGACAATTATAACTGTATACCGGTCATACTTAAATCAAATATTACGGACCACTATTCCGTCTTGATGCAAATAGTTCTACCTGAAAAGAAGAAAAATATTACTAACAAAAAGGTAACATACAAAACATTCTTAAATAAAAACAATTTAACTAAAGAGCTAAATAAAGAAAACTGGATTGGTGTATATTCTGTAAATGATGTAAATGAGGCCACTGATATTTTCATTAATAAGGTAAATCATATATTCATAATTCCACAAAAAATATTAAAATAAAAAATAAATGCCAAAAGAGAAAAACATGGATAACAACAGGTTTAATCAATTCCATCAACAAAAAAGATGAACTATATAAAAAAAATGAAAGCAGATCCTACTATAGAAAATCAATGTGAATTTAAAAAATATAGAAATAAACTACATGAGTTAATAAAGAAAACTAATTTAGCTACTACCAAAAAAATATCAACCAAAATAAAAATGTCTTTAAATTTATGGAAATGTATAAAAGAATTAACACATGATGTTAGTAAAAAACAAGAAATATTTAAAATAAAAATGGAGGACGGGTCTTTACTTGCAGATCAGAAACAAGTATCCAATGCTTTTTGCAAGTACTTCACAGAAGTAGACGCAAAATTAGCAAAATTCAACATGATGATCGTGTAACACAATCACTAAATGACTACACAATACCTAACTCAATAAGCGCTTTCCTTCTGCATAAAATCTCAGAGAATCTCAGCTCATTTCAACATTTTTTTTTTTATCTTATTTCAGTTAATTGGAACTGAGAATTTTACCTCACCCCTTACCGATCAAGCACAACCTTTGTTGGTAGCTCTTCAGCTGAGAATAAATTTAATTTGATTGGAAGGGATAGAAACGGTTAGGAAACACGAAGACAGAAGACAGAAACCACAGAACAGAAACATTCTGTGAAAGTGAAAGTTGCGCCATAACGGACATTTACGGTTGTCTCTGTCATCTGCCATAACCTCTAAATATTTATATATAATATAGCCATTTAAGTTAAAGCTCAAGATGCCTTTTGAAATCCAAATGCGAGGAAACGAATGGATTTTAAATAGTGAGGGTGATCTGTTGGTGGAGGATACAGGTAATTTAATATTTTTAATCGTAAATATTTGATAATTTGTCAGTTACTATTATTCCTTTCATTGCAAATACAGACCCCAAGACAATGATATGGGTGCCCCAAAATATTATCACGTTTGATAACAAAAACAATGTTTGTTTTCATCAAGCTGAACATCAAGCAGATCAAGATGAATATCAACCTTCAACGAGATCAGGTGGGAATAACTCTGGCAATGAATATGACAACGATTCGGAGGCTGAAAATACTATCAGAAATGTTTGGTCATACAACATAATATTACTGTCCTATTCACGATCAATCGTGTTACACAACACTGGGGTGTTTTAAGGTTGCGTGCAAGTTCATGCAAATTCATATAGTACGAATTCGTATAGTACAGCTTGTACGTATTCTTAAAACTACCGTGTATTGCATAACATGGTTGATCATGAATGAATAAGCCCTTTAGTGGGCGTGGTTGAGTAATTAATTGTTCAAAATAGAATGTTTTTTTTTCAGTTTTCAGAAAAAGCTTGCCAAAAAAGATGGTTAAATTTAGTACGAACGTATAAGTCTACAAAAGACAACAAAAAAAAAGGCAGGCAGAGGACCCACAAGATTTCACTTCTTTGATAGACTAGATGAATTGCTTGGTGATTCTCCCACTAATTGCAGTCCTCACTCCATTGATGTTTCGCAACTGGAAATGCCACAAGATAGCATTGATTTAGAAAAAGCTTCAACTTCTAATACTACTGAAACACAAGAAAAGAAAACAAGAAAAAATCCTACAACGGAATATATAAAGATAAAGAAAAGGTATTACGATAGAAAAGAGCAGGAAGTTGTAAGACGTGAGGAGCTGCAATCAAAGCTTGCAGAAAAATGTTTAGAAATGAAGCAAAGAAGTTAGAACTGTATGAAAACAAATTGGAAATAGAGGAAAGAAAGGTGGCAGCATTAGAAAAACTCGCAAATGAAAAAATGTGAAGTTTAAATTTTTTTATTTGATCCTTAAAACTACTTACCTACGCTATCCTAAATTCTGCAGATTAGTTGATTATCAGAAATGTATAAAATGTTTTTTAAAAAATGTATTTGGTTTTTTGAAATAAACACTAAAAATTATTCAGTTTCTTTTTATTATAAATATTGTCAGATATAATTTTTTTTACAGATTAACTAAACATTTTGCTAAATATTTCTTCCCTTTTAGAGAATCTTTGCATAATTCCACTAATATTTCTTATCATCTCCTCATCATTGTCTATTCTAAAATCTTCCTCATCGTCAGGTTCAATCTCGTCATTATAATCTATACATATGATATGAAGTACACAGGCAGCTACTACACATTTTGCAATAAACATAATATCATAATTTTCAAACTGGCGCTGAGCTAATGATTTTTACCAAAATCAAAGCCAAAATGTAATTACTACTACTACTACTATAATTTTCAAACCTTTTCAATCTTCTAAATCTCCCTTTTAGAAGGCCAAAAGCATTTTCTATGACAATGCATACTGAAGAATGACGATAATTAAAAATCTTTTGGGGCAGCGAGCGGAGAACTGACTTGACTCACTTCATAGCGATATGAAAAGTTAAGCAACAGCTACCGCGTTCAGTACTTGGATGCTGACTATCCACGGACAGACGCGGTCTCGTTTCCCTACTTCTAGCGGCTTGTATATGAGCTATATCGCAGAAGCAATACAACTGTAGGCGAGAGGTGCATTGAGGATATACCATCCTTCGGAGAGGATGTAAAGCAGTCGGTCCCTTGTCTATTAAATGTTAGGCAAGTAAAAAATCCCTACTCTTAGTAAGATAAGAGGTTCGGCAAAATTTCCAGGTTGGGGGTTGCTCGTCTCCTGGCGGCGGTGATAGGCTCTGGTAGCGGAAATAGGCCGACGTTAAATAAGTGATTAAAAAAAAATCCTTTGATTTTCACTTAAATAGCGATTATCTTTGAATGGCGGAATTAACCACTCTAAACAAGGATATGCCGAATCTCCCAATAAAAAATTATTACCTAATAAACCGTTTAAACATTTTTCATAAAGAGATGATTTTTTCAATAATCTGGAATCATGGATAGAACCTGGTTCGCCACAGAATACATCGATAAATCGTTTTTTATTATCACATACACCTTGTAGTAGAATACTGTAATCCCCCTTCCTATTATAATAAACATGTGAATGTTTTGACCGTGGCCTTTTTATGTTAATATGGCAGCCATCAATGGCCCCAACTATGCCATTTATTGCTTGATGTTTTTGGAATTCTGCTCTTATTTTATTTATTTTTTGTTCATTAGGCCACGTGATGTATTTAGTGCTATGATTCACTAAATAATTTACTACTCTTAAAATAGTACGGTACGCTGAACTTTTTGTTACATTAAACCGATCAGAAATTTGTCGATATGTTTCTGTATTTCCTAGATACCAAAGAGTTAAGTAGAATGCTTTCTTTGCTGATATATTTTCTCTTCCATAATTATGAACTGGTAACACTTTGTCTTTTTCAAACTGATCTACAAACACATGACATTTTAATCAACGTTATTCCACAATAAATGCACATTTACCAATAATAACTTGACAAGTTGATCTTTTTATTCGAAAATGTTCCCTAAACTCATCTTCATCGTACTCTTTACTATTTCCATATACGATGTAATCCTGTGTAATTTTCTTCTGGGTGTGTACGAATTCGTCGAACTATCAGAAGAATTTGTATCTGGATAGTAGACATCTAGAGTCGAATCTGTACTAGTACTACTGCTGCTGTCGTATTCGCTCTCATTGAGATACTAATAAATATAAGTTTATTACAAAAACATTACTTATAAAATAATGGTTAGTTATACTTACTGATAATACTTTATGGAAATCCATTACTTTAAAAACGAAATGTTTTGGTTTTTACTAAACCACTTTTTAGGTTAGTAAAGTAAGGTTAATTTGACAGTAGTCAGTAGTGCCATTTTTACATTTTGCTCACTTGCGTTCCTTTTAAAAAACTAAATTTAGAAAATTTTGTGTGAGTTGAGATTCTCATATTGTAACGAAGTGATTTTGCCGTTACTAGATGCTATCAATAATCTATTACCCGATACACCCCGTATATAAATTTATTTATTTGTTTTCTAAAGCCTGTAAGTTATTTTACCGTTATTATTATATTGTAACCTGTATTTAAAGAAATAAACGATACCTTCCGTTTACACAAATTTCGAGGTAAAAGCCAGTAGTTCATTGTTAATTTAAAAACTTGTAAAGCACCATATATTTGCAAATAATATAATCCCGAAACTAATTATTAAAAACCTGTTCTTAACAAAGTATTATGATCTGTATTCTGTTCATTATTATCACCTGTACCCAGTTAAATAAGATAACCAGTCTGGCTGTTATTTAATTAATAAATACCTCAGTAATTAAAATGAGCACAAACAATACAGCGCTAACATCTATCTCCGGCAATGCCTAGCAAGTGAAAAGTAAACCCTCGCCGAAGCGAGTCAGCAGTCCTGGCTAGACCGCCAGCGAGGATGGATGTGTGAACGCAGAGCGCTGAGCGATTTCGACGCTATACTACGTCAGTCCCAGCGCCAAGACGTCAGCGACAGCACACTGTGCCGTAGCACTACCCCACCACGCATCGCGGATAAAATATTCCGACTCGCAGCAGAGAGAATTCAGTCCTGAGTTGGCCATGTTATCGTACCCAGGAGACGCAGTAGAAGTAGATTTAAGTAAAAGATCCCAATTAGATATAAGCATACAGCTGAGGCTTGAATGGTGTATATGGAACATCTGTTCCATATGCACCATTTTTTTTATCAAAAATTTGTCAAATTTCACTTCAGTTCCTAAACCCAAAATTCCATCTTTTTACCTGATATGCATGATTCCGTGCATATCAGGATTTTTTATAAAATTTTTAAGACGATTTTCAGTACAGTTTCCGAAATTCCATTTATCTTTTTCGGCCATTATCCCATGTTTGAACGAACGCATCCAGGCACGATGCAGCATGTAGAGACGACCAAGGACATGCATTGTCCTCAGCCAGTACCGATTCCTCAAAGGACGGACTGCGCCACGACAATGATCATAGCGCAGATGATCATTGTCATAAGCCGGTCTAACGGATCACAGGAATACTCCACAAAGGCGAGAGAGTGAATCTACCGTAGATCGGTAACTCTTGATCAGATCTATCACAGACTGATCCACCTTCGTGGTCGCACTGATCTACGGAAGAATAGGTTCACTCTACCCTCGCGTTCTGGAATTCCTTGTGAGTCCGTGACCTACGGCTTCCAAGGATGGTTGAGCTGGCCTCGCCTACCCATTGGTCATCGTCTCTACCGGGATCGTGTCTGCCAGCACCATTTTGAAAATATTAGGAACTGAATAAAAATAGGAAATAGCGAAATTTTGCGATACCACGTGGCGACGTGAAGTGGTCTCGGGTCTTTTTCATATCTATAGTGGGAGACCTCCCAATGATCTCGCAAAATGGAAATAAGGTATTTTTGATTAAATCAAGCCAGGATAAGCCTCAGTGCGGTACGCACGGGTACCGGGGCACTTCTCCATTATTACCAGGTGACCGCCTTGTGAGATAGCATTCGAAGAGATTTCCCTTTTCCGAAATATCCACAGACGTCTAACGGCATATACCCCTTTTTGAGAATATTACCTTAAATTTTTAGTCTATAATTCTAACAGTAAATCTATAAAACCCACTCACTAAATTGCCAGTCACGTCCATGTAATAATTCTCTTTCGGCAATCGATCACTCGTCTTTAAGCGCGGCCGTCGCAGACGCTGACCCCTTGTGGGGGTATCGTGGTTATGGTGGTAGACCTTGCTAGGTGAGGCTCTATATGTACTATGATGATCGTTTAATATATATCTTTATTTATTATATCTGTCTTCTTTATTGCATTCTAGTATTAGTCTGGTATTTGTGTTGACCCCATAACTGACGACCCTCGCAATTGCGTTGGTTTGACCATTCGGCTGAGCCAAAGAAGAGTGAACGAACAAGACCTGTCTGGGCAGGTGTCAGAAGTGAATTGTGTATTGTGCAAAGTGTTTAGCTAGTGTTGTATCTTTAGTTCAGGAAGTTGCGAAACCTGTATACGAGGAAGCATTCATTGTCGACAGTTGCCGTTAATCTATCGATTTCGAGACTTCGATATATTAAGGGTTTGCCACGACCTGCGTTGAATTCAACGGCCAAGAGTTAAATAAGATGTTGTGACAGCGGTTGGTTGACTTAATACGAATATCGGTCGTTCCCTCCAACTATCACTGGTTATAACGAATGGTTAACTAACGTTGACACAGCCTTAGCAAATTAGTTTAGTTATTAAACGTTGATAGCCACACCAAAGGGAAGACGTACTCATCAAGAAAGTAAGTACCACTTGGACCCGAATTTCGGCAAAGTCCAGCCGTGACGTATCCGATTCGCTGCGCTGCTCAGTTAGCGTCATCCCTACTACTCTGAATATTTCAGAATAATTATATTACCGATTGTCGACCTCAAAACAGGCAGTAGCTGTTCACCGCCGTTCCCGTGAAGACGTGCCGAGTAAGCATAAGTAAGTAAGGTAACTAGGTGGGAGGTGTAAGTTGCAAACTTGGCTATTGTAAGGTATTAATCACTGTCTCTTTTTAGTTTGTACCAGTCCAGCGTCCGTGCCAGTCATCGTATTATTTTCCTTCCGCAGCTAGGCTAGCTATCCATCTGGGCTGAATAGGGACGCGAAGTAGTTCCTCCCTAGCCAGTGTATTATTAATTAATGCTTTCTTTCAGTTCACCGCTGTGTCAACCTCCATTCCTGTAATCCATCTTTTCTTTCAGTGGATAGGCTAGCTATCCATCTGGGCTGAATAGGGACGCGAAGTAGTTCCTCCCTAGCCAGTGTAGATGCGCATAGCGTAACCTGTATTAATAATTAATGCTTTCTTTTAGTTCACCGCTGTGTCAACCTCCGTTCCTGTAATCCATCTTTTCTTTCAGTGGATAGGCTAGCTATCCATCTGGGCTGGATGGGCACGCGAAGTAGTTCCTCCCTAGATAGTGTAGCTGCGCATACCGTAACCTGTATTAATAATTAATGCTTTCTTTCAATTCACCGCTGTGTCAACCTCCGTTCCTGTAATCCATCTTTTCTTTCAGTGGATAGGCTAGCTATCCATCTGGGCTGGATAGGGACGCATGGTAGTTCCTCCCTAGACAGTGTAGATGCGTATAGCGTAACCTGTACCGTAGCCATCGGGAATACTAGAGGCCTCCACCAAGGAATCGTGACCTCACGATACCCGTCCGCGAGATAGAACAGTGTATATGGACATTTCCATGTTTTTACAAGTAAAAATGAGTAAAACCCGGTATTTTCACTTACTTACGATAAACTAAATGGAAAGAGGTTTCCACACCACCCATGGTGATACTCTAATCGATGCGTTGGCTCTTATAGGAGGCCGCGCCAGTAGCTTTATCTCCATTAAAATAGATATAAATTGATTAATACTTAACTAGGCATGAAATTTCATTAATGTTTTATTTGATTTAGCTTTATTCTGAGTATCAATTTCATTGTTCATTAATTTTGAGTAGTTATTAAGAAATACATTGGAAATAATATGACTGGTTTTAAATAGTATTGATCTTAATATTTTGTTAAATGTAATACATTTTTCGTTCATGTCCCCGATATAATTTTCTAGTTTTAAAATTATCAATTCTCGCAAAATAATTCTTTGTTTACCCCTCTTTAAAAACTCAGCTTCATACTTATCTGATATAAGCTCATTAAATATTTGATATGACTGAACAGAAACTTCAAAAAATTATTCAGAGGGTTGTTTTAAAGCACCTCTTGTTAAATTTTTGAGATATTTTTCTGACTCGAGGACTTGTGTCATTGAAACGTGAAAATTTAAAGGTTTACTTGTAAAAATTCGGCAGTACCATTGACAATATAATTTTGTTATATTGATTCAAAGCCTCAATGTTTTTTTCGTCGAATAATCTGACCGCTAGCTGCACATTTTGCCGTTCTAAAGTGGATGGATTTAAAACTTTTTTAGAAAGAGCTGGACAATTTGATTAATTCCTCGGAATATAATTTTTCCAAATCAGATATATTTGCGAATAAAACTAGATATCTAGATAAAACTACTATCGAAATGACGAAAACCAAACGAACGTTCTTTATTTTTTTGATTTAACCAATTATAGCGAATCGACTTTAATAAACGCACAGTATCGAAAAGTAAATACATTCTCTGTTGAGTGTCAGAGGGATTATGAATAAAGCAAGGTAAATCACACCTTTGTTATTTATATTACCCTTGTATTAAGAATACACAAGGATATTACTTAAAAGTCGATAACAAGTTCGGTAAGTTCGGTTCATTCTGTGATTGTCACAAATTAAAGAAATGACTCGAAAACCGATCTTTTCTGGTATTGTCGTAATTCCTTGAACAATGGTACGCAACATTTATCACAGGCATAATGAAATATAAATTAAAAGAAATTATGATTTAGCTACCTACTACTCGTTTTTAAAACTTACCTTAGTATTGACTGATAAATAATATCCTTCTAAAATATTCCTTAGTTATGACACCTATACAAATGTTTAACTAACAGCTCTTTTTACAAGTTTTTATTTATTACGCCGTAATCGTACACGTAAAACAATGGCCGGTCACTACACTGATTTACTTATTCCGTTTTCACTAATATTTTACGTATTAAATATGATATTGGACACACAGAAGGATTTCTTCACAATAAGATATGATATTAACGACTTTAAACAAATAAATTAAACACTTTCTTAAAAAATTTGGTGAAAATACACGAAAGAAACACACATCACAATCGGCGTGCAATACTAGACTAGATCCAACCACGCGTAGATCGTATTGCGTCGGTTCGTGTAGCCACGATATGATTCTTTGAAAACAACCAATAGGAATTGAATATTTTCAAATACTTCATTTTCATTGGTGCTCGAATGAACACGGCCGTAACCGACGCAAATCGGTTTTGATACAGCACTTGTTGCAGGGCGTAGCCTCCCTTAGAGGTGGCACTGTGGCAGCTAGTCTCCAACTAGGCGCTAGCCGGGTAAAGTGACGTCACGTCAAGGTCATATTCGATTTTGGGGGCCTGTAATTGCGATGGCTACGCCTGTACTATTAATTAATATTTTCTTTCAGTCCACCGCTGGGTCAACCTCCGATCCTGTAATCCATCTTTTCTTTCAGTGGATAGGCTAGCTATCCATCTGGGCTGGATAGGGACGCGAAGTAGTTGCTCCCTAGACAGTGTAGATGCGTATAGCGTGACCTGTGCTATTAATTAATATTTTCTTTCAGCCCACCGCTATGTCAACCTCCGTTCCTGTAATCTATCTTTTCTTTCAGTGGATAGGCTAGCTATCCATCTGGGCTGGATAGGGACGTGCAGTAGCGTAACCTGCACTCGTACTAAGGATACCTTGTTTTCAGTACCAGGAATCCCGAGCTTAGAGGAGAGCCGCCTGACAATATCACTAATCTTTAATATTTTCTTTGTTTAGCTCATACTGCGCAATAAGCCAAGTCTTACACTGCACATATCCTGTTTTAATATTTGAATACTTTTGGTGTTTGCTTCTGCTGATCCTGGTATCCGTCCACCGCTTTGCTACTAGCCTGTCTGTAACCGTTTAGTTAACCGCCTGCTCGCCTTGCTTGATATTCGCACCGCTGTAGTTTGTGCTTTACTGTAGTTTTATATAGTATTACTAGCTTTTAATCCCTGGTAACTGTAAATAGAATAGAACTTGTAGAATAATATCCGCAGCTAATCTTATTCCTGTTAAAATATGTTGAATAAATCTAATTGTGATATCCAACTGTGCCTTTTAATCCGAAACAAAGTCTAATTTTCCCAACGACCCACTGGAATATTCCGATTCTTCACTGTAGCTGCCTGAGTAGTGGTGTTTCTGCACTATAAACGGAAACTGGCGCCCGAGTAAAGCACCGCCGTCGCCTCGAGTGCCATAGTGACACTTCGGCCATTTTGCCTACAAACCGAAGTACGTCACAATATCAGCAATTCTCAGTTCACTTTAAATGCAAAAGGAAAGCTGCTAATATTCCTTGCGGACACAGATAAAGAAGAAGTAATAAAAACAATACAAATACAAATACAAATACAAAACAATTTATATTTGACTACCCTATTTTATTTTTATAAAAATGTAAGTACATAATCTTTCTTTAATTATTAATAATAAAATCTTAAGAACTATTTTATTTATTTCATGCTATAATTTACTAATATAATCTTTGTTGTTTATAAGTTTTGTTAAGTTTTTTATATTCTTAATTTAGCAATGTTATCCTTTTTTAAGATTCTTTAATTGGTTTTTATAGTCAAAATACATATAGTCGCTTTCTATGATTTACTTTAAGGTTTAGTTAATTTTCAATATTTTAACAATTGCATTATATTACCTCCTAATATTGTATTATGCCACTTTGTTAATTTTCTTTTATTAATTGTAGTTCTTGTGTCTGATGATGTGAAGCAAATTTGTTCACGAAACCGGTCACATTAATAAAGAAATTTTGTGAGAATTATTCTTTCCCTTGTCAATATGAAAAACAATACTGTCCGTAAACAACAAAAAGGCTCCTGGTTTAGACAGCTTAAGGCCAGAGCAAACGAAATTGCATCACCTTTGACATTCTTAATAAACGAGTCTTTTCGAGCCGGAGTATGTCCGTCAGCTTTTAAAGTAGCTGTAATTAAACCGTTGTTTAAAGGGGGGGACAAATTGGATGTGCCTAACTATAGACCAATATCGTTAATTTCAAATTTAGCAAAAGTTTTCGAAAAAATTTAAAAAAAGAGAATTGAAAGTTTTTTAAATACATATAACATTTTATCCAACAAACAATTCGGTTTTAGAGAAAATAGGTCTACACAAGATGCAATTGCACATATAACATCAAAAATAAATAAATATATAGATAATAAAAAAACCCGTAATATGCGTCTTTGTAGACCTTGCTAAAGCTTTTGACAGAGTTAGTCACGTCCAACTACTGCAAGTATTAGAGAGAGTGGGTTTTAGAGGAACTACATATAATCTAATGCATAGCTAACAACAGGAGTTAAATGACGTTAAAAGCGATATGCAAACAGTGCAATGTGGGGTTATTCAGGGAACCGTACTGGGACCGATTCTTTTCAATATTTACTTGAATGATTTGTTTAAACTGAAAACAAAGGGCGATATCATAAACTTTGCTGATGATACTGCAATTCTTTATAGTGACGATGATTGGGAATTATTAAAAGAAACTGTAGAACAAGATCTGCCTGTTATATTCTCTTGGTACAGCAGTAAACTATTAACAATAAACTACAACAAGACTTACTATATAGCATTTACTTCTTATAATAGATGTCTGCCGAATTATAACACGATAGTAGTTCAATTACACCAATCAAGAGTAAATATCTCATCCATTTAAATAAAAAAGTACCTCTAGACGTTTTTGGCAGATTTTTTATTAAGGCTCTCGAACGAAAGTTACGGGGGTTACTTAATAAAATTTTGAGGCATTTTACTTTAAAGTTTATCATTATTTAGGTGAGAAGCATTTAAACAAACCTTTTAGAAACTATCTGTCAGAAACGCACTTGATTGTTTGAAATTTTAATTGTTGTATTCAAAGCCTACCTATCAGAATTTAAAATTTTTAAAATAATGTGTAAATCTGTTGGTTTTAATTGAATGGTTGAATACTTTTCAGAACTTACGTGGTATGAATGGTTTTTTTATTGAATATGAAAGTTTCTATTAGTTTGTAGTCAATTACAGAGAAAAAACGCTATTTTGTATGAGATAGTCGGTTCTTAGTTTTGTAAAATTTCCTTTTATCAAAGAAAATAAATAGAAAAAAGAGACGAGCTTTGAAAATGTACTTTATTTGCCTTATTTTTCGATGCTCTTTCCGACTCTTAAAACATATTTTTAAAACTTTCGATACAGGGTGTTGTTTTTGAGATTTAACAATTCGGCAATTTTTTTCTGTCCGATCCTGTATTTTGATTCTGCTAAATTGAGAAATCGATATGGCTGATTGAGTAAAACATACATACCAAATTTTACTTTATTATACCTAGTGGTTCTAAAGTTATGGTCCAAGACAAAAATACGCAATATCAATAAAACACCCTGTATCTTGGTAATTAAGGATTATTGACCCACTAACCATAGGTGATATGGAATCATCCAAGTAACCTACATATGCAGGTAAACTATACAGGGTAATTCTAAAATGTATGGCCAAATTGATACAGCGTCATCAGGAGACCAAAATAGGTTGATTCAACCCAATTTACCTATATACAAAAATGCACCCCTAAGAAGTTACAAAAACTTTAATTATTAATTATTATTATTTAATTATTATTATTTAATTATTAATTAATTATTAATTTAATTAACTGTTAACCAGCCTACTTGTACATTAAATAATAATATTACATATTTGCTACTGAGGTTAAAAATAGTTCGATGCATCTTCTTCATTTTTCTTGTTTAATTTGCAAACTATTGATATTATCAAAAAAATAAAAGAGAGAAAAAAGTTCCCAAATTAAATTATCTATCAAATGATACTGGAAAATCGACTATACGTTAACGCACAGAAAAATAAGGGTGTGAAATAAAGGGTGACTGCCCCTAAATTACCCCATCCCTTTAATGTATTTTATTGCTGTTAATCTCAAAACATTGGCGTTTATTGGTAATGAATGTACACTGAATTAGAAAAAGATATCTACAGCCATTTGGGAATAATCAATAATTAAAGTTTTTTTTATTTGAAATTTAAAGGGCTGTAACTTCTTAGGGGTGCATTTTTGTATATAGGTAAATTGGGTTGAATCAACCTATTTTGGTCTCCTGATGACGCTGTATCAATTTGGCCATACAATCACCCTGTATACGGGTGGTTCGAAGTTTACCTGACAAACTTCGGCAGGTGATAGAGGGACTTAAAATAAGTGGAAAAGTTCCTATCAATTTATGTCTTTAGGTGATTGCTAACAAAGATACAGGGTGTTAAAGTTTTGTGAAAAACAAACCATTTTTTTAATAACTCTAAAATTATGAAAGCTATTGACTTGAAATTTTAGGGGCGGCGATGTTTTTTAAGCCTCAATTGTTTTACGGAATCTTGCCTTTGTACTGCCTCCAGTGGCGCCGTTACGGGGTGGGGGAGTTAAATTTTTCGCCTAAACTATGTAACACCACTGCTTTGTACAGTTGATTTTGAGATTTCTCTGCTCAATTTAGAAGAAAAAGGTATCTTTTAATTTAGTCGTACAACGCTACCTTTTCGAGTAAAATAGCAAAAAGAATTTCCATGCCTAAACTTTATTGCAAATTTATCATTTATTTCACATTGCTGAACAATCTTGGCATCTTGATACCCAACATTAACACTATAAAAACTGACAGGGTGACAGGTCAAACATTGACTGACAATAATGTTTCATTGTTTACCACTAGGATTATTAATTTTATTATTATTGTAGTAAAGGTTTTAGTGTTTTAGTAGAGATATAAAGCAAAAACAGTCGTTTTACTCGAAAAGTAAGCGTTGTACGAATAAATTAAAAGATATCTTTCTTCCAAATTGAGCTGAGATTCGGAAAATCTTAAAAACAACCGTACATAGTTTCGGCGAAAAATTTAACTTCCTCACCATGTGACGGCGCCACTGGAAACAAGATCCCGTAAAACAATTGAGGCTTAAAAAACAACGCCGCCCCTAAAATTTCAAGTCAATAGCTTTCATAATTTTAAAGTTATTAAAGAAATGGTTTGTTTTTCACAAAACTTTAACACCCTGTATCTTTGTTAGCAATCACCTAAGGACATAAGTTGATAGGAACTTTTCCACTTATTTTAAGTCCCTCTATCACCTGCCGAAATTTGTCAGGTAAACTTCGGACCACCCTGTATATTTACAAAGGGGATGAAAAGGGCTATCTAAATATCTAAAAATCTACAGGGTGTTCTGTTTAAAAAAATGTGACTATATGACGCTCCCTGTATATTCTTTAAGATAGATGCTGACTCATATTTTATATGCTACAGATCTATTTTTTACTCTTTTTTCTAGCTATATCTTTTAGGCAAAATAGAAGGGTTTAAAAAGTAGAATTTGCAAAGGATCACCCTTTATGTTCTGTGTTTCAGAAATTACAATTTATTGGAGCTTTCGCTCGTTGTACAGGGTTTTTATTTCAAAACTAGCCGCTTAAAATTACTCTGGATCTGAAACTTATCCTAACTAGTGAGAAAAAATTCCCTTACATCACCAGTTAAGAAAAATAAAGAACTCTCAAGAAGAAATAGAAACAACGTATATTCAAAACATAATACAAGTTTATAGAAATTATTATAAATCTTATACAAAGCTCATATCCCATATTTGAAAATGAGAGATTATAATATTATAATCTCAAGAATCGAAATCATTTTAATTATTTACTTGGTTCAGTAAATTGGACTTTATGTACAATGACACTGATGTTAATAAGGCCTATAACTATTTTCATGAACTTTTTAACAACTGCTTTAATCAAGCTTTTTCTATTAAAAAAAATGACGTGATCCCAGGTCCAAGCGCAATGGCTGGATCACAAAAGGTATAAAAATATCTTGCCAAAATAAAAGATGTTTATTAAATTTTAAAAAATTTACGATAAGATTATAAACAACTGAAATGCACTCTGCAATTTACTCAAAAAAATGGTTCAAGTCATATCTAGAAAATCATCAAATAACGGTTGAGGTGTGCTCACAAGATAATTTTCTCTCGAAACAAACATTAGGGAGTTATCGCAAACTTGCGACAAACAATACGGTAACGTTAAATTTAAAATATTATAACCATTATTGGTTGATTTACCGCAATCTATCCAATAGACTTGCAATGTTTCAAATTTAGCGTTACCGTATTGTTTAGCGTAAGTTTGCGATAACTCCCTATTATTCCCAAATGAAACATATAAATTATGTAGTTCCTCAGGGCTCTCTATTCTTGGACCAATACTGTTTCTAGTATACATTGATTTGGTCTATAATTATCCATCATTAAAATTTTCACTGTATACAAACGACACAATCATCTAATTAAAATACTTATTTTAATTAGAGATTCAAATATAAATAACTTAATAAAATCAATATTATAAATAACTTAAAATATAGAGCCGAAAGATTATCAGATGACAGATTCCATCAAAAAAAATAAAAATATAATAAAGAACTTCTTACACAGAAATAATTACCCACTAAGTTTAATTAATAAAACTCTTAATAACAACAACCAGAATAATCCTAATGAAGTTCAAGAAAACAACAACAAATTATATTACAAAATTCCTTATGTAAGAAACCTGTCGGAGAAGCTTAATCGCATTTTAAAAAAAAGCGATACAACTATTACGTATAAAAGTGAGAACACTATTGGAAAAAAGTTATTTACTAAATTAAAAGATAAAACACCAAAAGAACTAGAGTCTAATGTCATATACGAGATTCCATGTTCAGAATGTAATGGAGTATACATAGGTACTACGGGAAGATATTTAAAAAAAAGATTATCTGAACATAAAGCTGACTGCAGAAATTTTCATACAAAAAAAGAATCCAACTCAACTGGTTGAACATTTTATTGAAAAGGGCCACACTTTTGCATTTGGTAATGCTAAAATAATTGCAAAAAATAACAATTACAAGAAGCTAATGTTTCAAGAAATGATTTGTATAAAAAAGAACCAAAATAGCATAAATAAAAGAACAGACATCGAAAACTTAAATAGTTCTTACTATAATATTATTGCCCGCATAAAAAAGTATTAAAATAAATATCAAATCGCCAAATGAGTTGTATCTGTCCGTATATACATGTCTATTTTGTGTGTTTTCTTTTTATGTTGTTTCTGTGCAATTAATGCATCAATAAATCACCTACCTAGTATGTCCGGTGGATATTCTAAATTATTGACAAACAAGATTTTAATTTAAACGTAAGTTTTCTGTCATATTTTGTTTTTTAAATGCTTTTACTATATTTTAAATCCGTTTTGATTTTTAATTTACTTTAAATTTGAAAATGCCTACTTAATGTTTTTTTATTTATATACAATATTGTAAATAACTTGTTTTTTTTAATGTGTTTAATTGTGTAATTTATTTTTAATTTTTAATGTTTTGTTTGTGTGTTTTTTTTTTAATCTCATATCTAATATTACTTTTTAGTAGAAGTCAATATAATAATAAATAAATAATAAATAAATAAATACACCACATGTAATTACGCCCCCTTTATCCCAGAAGGCAGAGCCTTGTGCGGGAGGGGGCTACACATTTAAAGACAAGGGACACACATCCAATATCCGTGTATAATGGAAAAATCCCTCTCACAGTATTTTCCATTGCCACGACCGGGATTCGAACCCGGGACTTTTGGGTGAGAGGCAGGTTCTGTACGATCTCGACCATCAGTCATACAAAACGAAACGTCGACAAGTTTGAAAAAAGAAATTTTGTTTTAATTTTTATGATCCCATCACCCACTAAAAAAATTATTGTAGTAATAAAAAATCCAAATAATTTAGAAAACAAAAATAGGTATAAAATATATAGAAATACAGTAACTAAATTAATCAAGAAGACTAAAACGAATTATTACACAGAATAATTTATTGATGCTAAATATGATACAAAAAAAACATGGGAATTAATCAAAGAGTCTACAAATGAAAAAATAGGTAAGAAAGAAAATGAGAAACATCAAATAAAAACAGATGAAGATAGAGTGTTATTGAATAGTTCAGAGATTGGTAATGAATTTAATAATTACTTTACGAATATTGGACACAAAATGGCACAAGATTTAAAAAATTCTGCTGCAGAAACGAATTATTTAGAAGAAAACTTAGTAAAGAGTACAATTTTTTTGTATCCAATATCCGAGAGTGAGATAAAAAATAGTATAAATAATTTGAAAAATAATAGCTCTTGGAATTGACAGGATACAAGTTAAAACAATAAAAAAAAGTATAAACTACATAATAAAGCCACTACAACAGTTGATAAATTTAAGTTTTCAGCAAGATAAATTCCCCAATATTCTCAAAAAAACTATTGTAACACCCATTTTCAAACAAGGAGATAGAACTAATATACCCAACTATGGACCGATATCGCTTATTAGTAGTATTGCAAAAATTATAGAAAAATGCATTAAAATTAGAATATTAGAACACCTCAATAAATTCAAAATTATATCATCTCAATTTGGTTTCAGAGAAGGACTATCAACAGTTGATGCAACAT
Source organism: Rhagium mordax (assembly GCA_963680705.1). Taxonomy (NCBI): domain Eukaryota; kingdom Metazoa; phylum Arthropoda; class Insecta; order Coleoptera; family Cerambycidae; genus Rhagium; species Rhagium mordax. Next base: position 29,207,874 of record OY796664.1, read on the forward strand.
ATAGTTTATCCAGTAGATTATATCAGGCAATAAATGAAGATCAACGGCCTTCAGCCATTTTTTTAGATTTGGCGAAGGCCTTTGACACAGTTACGCATTCTAAACTAATAAAAAAACTAAATTCTTATGGAATCAGAGGTATATGTGGTGATCTGCTCAGGGATTATTTGTCTAACAGACAGCAAGTGGTCTCTATAAATTCAGAACATGGTGAAGAAAAGCTAATAACAATTGGAATTCCACAAGGAACAGTCATAGGGTCAATCCTTTTTCAATTATACATTAATGATATGCTAAAATTATACATTCCTGGGAGGATTATCTCATATACCGATGTTACAGCACTGGTATTTTCTGATCCCAGTTGGGAGGGTGTCAAACATAAAGCGGAAATGGGTTTATTTACAGTAAGAAATGGCTAAATCAAAATAAATTGACATTAAATAAATCAAAGACAAAATTTATTACTTTTTCATTACACGTTTCAGGACAATCAAATATACAAATTTTACAACTTCATCAATTTTTCAAACTTAAATACGCCTACTATGATAATAAAAAAATTGGCAAAAATTAGGAATTTATATTGGCGATTGAGATAGGGTTTTTGTTTTTACAGATTCTTGTTCAGTATGACCTAAAACGCCTGTATACCAAATTTCGTTAAAAAATATTCATTCCTACAGCTATTGTACTCTTGATTTCTAAATTTATTTCTAGATTTATCTGTTAATTTGTTTCATTATTGATACTTTTATATAGTTGTTAAAAATAGTTGATTTTCTATGAACATTACAATTAAATTAAAAGTAGGTCTGCTAGCTGTAACTAATTAAAATATGATATTTTTATGAAATCATAAATTATTTTGCACAAGACAAGCTCTCTATGAGCAAGTGCACTGATTTATATATTACCTATCTGTAAACAGAAGTGTTTGTTTTTGATTTATAAATAAATATTGTTTATTATTAATATTATTATTATTCAGTGGAACGCAGGTAACTGATTAAAAGAAATTAACAAATAATGTGGTATTTAGTTCCAAACAAATGGAAGAAATACAAAACTTTAAAACTTACCTGTATTTTTCTTATTTAAAGCTATGCTTAGAATTCGTTAACATATAATTAATAAATGGTAATTATAACCAATAACTGAATAATACAACATCGGTAGTCAAAGAAAGGAATAGTGATGCCACTTTGTACGATTTCGTTAACCTGTGTAATATTATATAATATAAAATGATCGAAAATATGTACGGCTATTAATATTAACAAAGAAAGCGCTGACACCCGAAATACCAAGTTTCTATTTTAGATAAAGCTATTTTAGCAACAATTCCCATTAACAATACAAGGAAGTCTTTCTTGCCGCTGTATATATTTACATATTCAGAATATACAAACGATCGACATCAGCACCATCACGTGGAGGTTTCATCGCACTACGATGTATAATAATATCAGAAATTTGATAAAATTGGCTTCCACATCATTTGGTGTTTTTCTGTTAGATGGCACCATAATACTGACAATGTAAATTTCTAATATAAGTTGCAAAGTGGACTCCGTATATTGGAAGCCACTTTGTCATGGAGGCCACTCTTACCGCAACTTTTACATGACAGGAGGTCAATGTGTGCGCTAACTATATACAAGGTCCGGCAACAGGACTGAATGGTTTTGAAAAGGTTGCTGTGGAAATACTGTTTATTTGACAAACGTCAAATAGTGATAAAATTGTATTTTATTATTGAAGGTTTTGTGTTACAATGGCAAATTGGCCGATTAATCAACGGGTCTCTGCTGTAAAATCATTTATCCTGACGTTACTATTTTGATGAAAACGACCACATCGTTACAGTCAATTCATTTCGGTAGGTACGTTGAGATGTTGGAAACATTTGTGGCTGTGGAACTTCAAAGAATGGACCAACAGGACGGCGCCACGCGCATACAGCTAAAAGGGCCAATGCTGTTTTACAGCGTATGTTCCCGAATCGCCAAGGTTTGGAGACTTTGCATGGTCCGCAAGATCACTGGACCTGACGGTCCCAGATTTTTTTCTGTGGGGTTTCTTAAAGTCCAAAGTGTACTCTACCCGTGTCCAAACATTTCTGGAACTCAAAGAAAGGATTCGTGAATAGATAAATTCGATAAACGAATGTGTACTCAGACGCGTTATATGGTAAATTTCAGGAACAGATTGCAGCAATGTGTAGAAGAAGACAGTGGTCATCTTAGGGATGTGATCTTTGCAAACTAAAAGTGTCATAAGATATTTCCAGAATTGTGTGTTTACTTGTAATAATAATTAGTCCAAATATATTCTTTGTTTCTTAACAGTGACCTATTAAAAACCGTTCAATCCTGTTGCCGGACCCTGTATACATTAGGTGTTTTCCTTTTACCATAATTCTTGTCTTACCTAACTTTTGTTGTCTTAAGTTATCTAAGCTGAACTAAGTTTTAAAAGGAACTGGTGAAAGTCTACAGACTACAGAGTTCCGATTGACAGTTGATATAAACTCAAATATTTAAAGTTTTCAATTTTGATCATGAGCCTAAACAGTGAAAATATTGATAATGATGATTATATGGAGGATGCTATATAACGTAAATAGTAGAAGTAACATAATATGTTATTTTAGGTTTTTTTTATTGGAAATGCTGCTAGAAGAACAAGATCATTTATTTAGTACATCGAGCTCAAGTAGTAGCAATGATAGAGCTAGTTCCGAGTTCGATTCCACAGATTCCTCTGCAGATAGAAATTCAGAAGTGGAAAGGAGAAAAAATGTCCGTTTAAAAAACTTTATAGAGGCCGCAGTCGTTAGGTACGATGTATATGAATTCCGAGAACATTTTAGAATGAGCAGAGAAACAGCAGATTTTTTAATAGGTAGGTGAATTCAAACTATTTTACACAATATGCAATAACAAGTTGTCTTTTAGGTAAAATTGCAACGGCGGGTGTTTTACCTACTCATTATTATGGAAGAGAAAAAATTTCATCTAAAAAGGCATGTTTAATGTCATTATGGTACCTATCCAATAATGAAACATTCCGTCAAGTATCTGATAGATTTAATGTGGCTAAAAGCTCAGCGCACAGAATAATAAAAAAAATTGTAGAGTTTTTAGTGTCATTAAGTTCTGAATACATTAAATGGCCCACAGGAGAAACAGCTCTTGAAGTTGTCAAGGGTTTCCACGAAAAAAGAAAGATTTTTGGAGTTATAGGTGCCATAGACTGTAGCCACATACGTATTAAAAGACCATTGCATGATCAGGAAGCATACTACAATAGAAAAGGATATCATAGTATCCTTCTTCAAGCTGTATGTGACCACAGGAAAAGGTTTACATATATTTTTTGTGGAGAAGCGGGATCTCTTCACGATGCTAGGTGTTTAAGAAAATCTAGTATATTTGAAAAGTGCGAAAATAATCAACTTCCAATAGAAAATTACTTTCTATTGGGTGACTCAGCTTACCCAGTTCTTCCCTGGTTAATTCCGCCTTTTAAAGATAATGGCAACTTAACGCACAATCACCATTTATTTAACTATCGTCATTCAGCAACTAGAATTGTAATAGAAAATTCGTTTGCTCTTCTAAAGGGCAGATTTAGAAAATTGTTACATATATTTGAAAACATGGACATAGAATTTATTGTTTTATGTATTGTTGGTGCTTGTGTACTACATAACATATGTATTAATCATGATGATTTGGACATAAATATAGAAAATTATGATGCAATTGATGATAGTGACAATAGTAGCACCCATGAGTATACAGTTGACATGAACGGGATTAGTAAAAGGGATGAAATATATAATCAGATGTTTGGTTAGACATAAGCATACCTGAGCTGTCACTGATTTCAATCAATTTGTTATTAAATTTGCATGGTTTTTCAATATGTTTGGCCCCCTTTCAGATGTGCAATGAAATCTTACAGATTGTTAAATATTTTGTTTGAATATAACATATGCCTTGAGTTTGTTTGTTTTTTTTTAAACTTTTTTGTTAATTAAAAGAAAAGAAATACTTTGTTTTTAAAAATTTTATTTATACAATAAAATTCATAATATAAAATAAAAGTAATAACAGTCATATTATTGGGCAATAAGAAAATAAACATTTTTTTTAACGTCTAAATAAAAACACAGAATACTAAAGAAATAAACTTATTAAGACTTTTTTTAATCTTTTACTTTTCTTTCTTCTATCTCTAACTTCTTCTCCATTAATTTAATTTTTTGTTCAAATTGTTTATCTTTTTCCTCGTTCCTTAGTTTTCTTTCTTCTTTCACCTTGTTCCATTCCTCTTCCTTTTTTTCAAAAAAAGTTTTTTTTATCTTAATATATTCTAATGTAGTGTTTTTACGTTTTTGTTTATTATTTTTAAAAGATGTTGGAGTTACATTTTTTGAACTCGTAGATGGGAGTATTTCTTGTTCAGTATCTAAATTATTTTGTGTAGGACTAGTAGGATATACTACATTTTCCAATGGTTGTGCAGTAACAGGCGAGTTATTTTCTTTATTATGTTCTACAATTTTTCCTACGTCTAAAGTGTGAGGACTGCAGTTACTTGGTTTTTGTCTCAAAATATCATCAATCTTATCAAAGAAATTAAAACGTGATGGCCCTCTTCCTGTTTTTCCTTTTAAGTCTTTTGCCTTGTTATACGATTGGACTAGATTACTCCATTTTTTTTTACATTCTGTTAGACTTACTATAAACGCACTACTGGCAAAGTCATTTATAATGTTTTCCCATCCTCGTTTTTTTACTTTAGGGTTAGGGTGCATTAATTCTTCATAATGACTTTCTACTGACGCTATAAGACATAAAGTTTCATGATATGACCATATATGCCTTTGATTCTGTTGTCCATCGTTTTCTCGGTGTACTACAGTGTCTTCATTAATATTACCATCGTCGACGTCTTGGTCCTGATCCTCAAAGCAAACTTCTGTTGAATTTAAATCTATGTCTCTATTTTCTCTTATCTTGCAAGAGTCTAAAAGCTTCTGCGCAAAATAAATATCATCTTAAAAAAACAAATTCAGATTAACGCAATTTATTAAGCTCTTACGTGTTTTTCCTTACCTTCAGCTCTTCGAGCATCCTGTATAGATACGTCTACTGTAAATCCTTTATTAGTAGCAGAATCAATCAAAGTAATTAACATTTTTGAAACCATACATTTGAATTGAAACTGATTTAAAGCCAAACATAACCAACAATAATTCTTTGACATCTTGACCAAAACTGACCTTGAACAAACTTAGGTGAGATTTGCAAGTAAGCAAGAAATTAGGTAGACTTGGCGTAGGTAAGGGAGGAAGTAACATACTTGGTTAAACTAATATAATCTTACATCCGAAGGAACAGTCACTAAGTAAGATTATGTTAGGTTAGATAAGATTAGTAGTAAAAGGAAAACACCTATTACAAGCAGGGTTTAGGGACCTTTTCAGATATGCCATGCATGATTTAAGCACCTGTGCAGGGTTTAAGGACCTGGTGCATGATACAAGGACCAATTAAATTAGAGGATTTGGGTACCGGTATTTTTTGTGTTTAATCACATTTTCATCAGGAAATTTTTGTTTTTCATATTTTTATTAAAACACTTATTAAGTTTCTAACAAGCGATATCACTAATAGCCACATATAACTGTTGACTTTATTTAAATTTCGTATTTAACCACCAATTTCAAAAACTCCTGCTATCTTAAGACTTTAAAATGTAGCAGCTATTAAAATAGCGTACAACTCTGAACCAATGGTGTAAATTGGGAGTTAGCAGCCTTCATCTCCACTGCTGATATTAGTTCGGATCGGGTTCTGGAAAAAGTTCAAGTTGAATTGATCTACATATATAGACAAGTACCTATATTGTATTTCCTATATGTGAGAATTGCCATGAGAGGAAATTTACTGCGTTCGGTTTTCACATATCTGAAAGCTAGCTTTGCTCGTTTACCTCATTTGCCGTTCGATAATAGACAACGCATGCTCTTTTAGATCTCCTCTGCGTTCGGTAAGTAAATACGAGCGGTTAGCGCTACCTCGTTTAGCTCGACTTCAAGTCGAGCAAACAGATTTTTTAGCTGGTTCTTCTGTCATCTGTCCGTGTCCATCGTAAAGAAAGTACAACATAACCACAAGAATGTCCTATGAGATTGGGAGTATTGTTTTTATATGTAACATTTGTGACCAGAATTGTTTAAATGCAGAGGATATGATTAATCATATGCAACAAAATCATAATTTTACCGGTAAGTTTGGTAATTGTTAGCTTCAGTGGCAGACGTGAAACTCCCTTTGGCACCACACATTTGATAAGAAAATCTAGAAATAGTTTTTGGTCATCACATACGCCTTTTAAAAGAACTGAATGATAATTTTTTCTATTGCAGTATGAGTTGGCATGTTCTTTGGGTTTTATTATCCTAATGTGGCATCTATGGCTCCAATAACTCCTGTATAGAGAAATTGTTAATTTTACAAAGATTACTGTTTTTTGGGGGTTTTCCATTTAAATTTTGATGACTGCTTGCCATTTCAACTTTCTTATTATAGTCTCCTTAAAGTGAAGACTTTGACAAGATTCTGAATGGTGATACTTAAACCAAGATTTATTTAAAATAAGTACACTACCAGCGGTGGTTCTAGAGCAGGACAGGCGTTCTAATCCAACAACAAACTGAGAAAGAAACTACTGGCTTTACAGGAAAGGGGTGCCATCACAGGATCTTGCCCCTCGGGAAAAAATCCCTAGAACCGGCACTGTACAGTGTACACTACTGATATTATATAAATCATTGTTTAAAAACTTACCTGGAAATCCATTAATTCTTTGAAATTGTTCCTGAATTTCTCCTGCACGTATTCTGTTTGGCCATATTATTATTTTATATTTTTTGTTAATTTTCAACAAATTTTTGCAATTTCTGTACAACACATCCCAACATGTACACTTGCTAATGCCAAATCTATCAGCAACTGATCAGGAAATCCAAAATAAGTAGATTTAATTTAGGTACTTTCAAACAGTTTTTCCAATAAAATAAAATATGTTTGTAGTTTGTTTCCAAATTTTATTGGCGGTACAGGAAATAGCTGACCATCAAATTTTATCTTTATTGAAACAATTAATAGGATTTGGAAATGCATAGAGCAAAATTCAAAAACCTGGTGTGTATCTGTTAACGGACCTAGCATAAGGCTAGATATCAATTTTAAGCATAAGTACAAACAGCAGGTTTGTTATGGTGTATGTGGAATATGAGATTCCATATACACCATTTTCTTTTTACTATTATTTTTGTATCACAATTTTCACATCAGTTCCAAAACCCCAAAATTCTATTTTTTGTCAGAGATTTCGTGCATATCAGGATTTTTTATATTTTTAATCGATTTTCAGTACACTTCCCAAATTCCCTTTATCTTTTCGGCCATTAACCAATACTTGAACAAACGCATCCAGGCACCATGCAGCATGTAGAGACGACCAAGGATAGCGACTATCCTCCGCCAGTACCGAATCCTCAATGGACGAACTGCGCTTTTAATTATAATTGTAATTATTGCTCTAATAATTATTGTCGTAAGCCGATCTAACGGATCACGAGCGAAGACTCCATATAGGCGCGAGAGTGAATCTACCGTAGATCAGTGTCTCTTGATCATGTCTAATCATAGACTGATCCACCTTCATGGTTGCGTTGGTCTACGAAGGCATAGGTTCACTCTACCCTCGCGTTCGTGAGTCCGTGACCAAAAGCTTAATGGGAAGGTTGAGCTGGCCTCGCCTTACTACTATTCATCGTCTCTACCGGGATCGTGTCTTGGGGAGCCATTTTAAATTTTAGGAACTGGAGTGAAAATCAAATAGTCAGACAGGAAACGACTGGTGGGTATCCTGAAAGGGTATCGGGTCGTTCTGGTATTAAAAATAATAATAATAATAATAATAATAAACGTCTTTATTTATTACCACAGTAATTACAGATATAAAGTACTTATTACATCCAGGGTAAAAACAGAAAAATAAACAAATAAATACTGTGGCACAAATAGGCGAAGTTCAGTTCCTACAATACGAGTATTGCAGAGCTGTTCTTAGTACCAAGTGATCGCCTCGTGAAATCACATTCGGAGAGAAATACTTTTCTGAAAGTTTAACGGATTAATTACGATACAATTTTGGAGAATATTACAATAAATTTTAGTAAAGGTTTTCACCTAATTCATACAAAAATCCCACTCACTAAATTGCCATTCACGTCCAAGTAATAAAATTCTCTTTGGGCAATCGATCACTCTCCTTTACGCGCGGCCGTCGTGGTCGCTGACCCTTTGTGGGGGTATGTGGTGTGGCTATGATGGTAGACCTTGCTTAGTAAAACTTTGTGGATCGATGATGATTCAATATAGAAGGTGTTCATTAAGTATGTACAATAAATTTAACAGACGATTATTTGAGTGATTTTAAGACAGAAAGGGCTTCGTTTTCAAGATACAGGGTGTTAAACTTTTTTAAAAAATTTGGTTTTTCGTAAATATCGTGTATATCCGTTACCCAAATTTATTGTAATTTGGCAATGTTATTTGTAGTGCTGAGGGGCTAATTACGCACTAACTTGATACAATTTATTAAGTCCTGTGGCGTCCCGAGCGGCACCAAAAAAATATATAGGGTAAGCAGTACAGTGATTGGTCACGAGGTAGTGATTGGCCATCTAAACTTCTAAATAAAATATTAACGGTCCCATAATTCTTTAAATTTGAAAATAGCTAGGGAAATAAACTTCATTAGGACTAGTTTACTCCCCCGTACTTCCTCCAGAGGGAGCTGCTGTGTAAATATCGCGAAATTATTTAGTGTGAGGTGCACGTGTTTTGCTTAAAACTATCATTTTCTTAAGAAAAGGCTAAGGAATATAGCTCAACTTTGGTAAGTTTTTCTTAATACCCTAATAATGTAGTATTGTTGTATTATTTTACTGATTATATATTGCATTAAAGAGTAGTTTAAAAGCAATTTAGAGGTTAAAATCTGAAAATATAATTCCAATCACTATCTGCTGGATTCAGATAAAAAATAGTGATTGACCGGGGGGGCTAATCACTATTTAAAATGAGTATAACATAAAAAACTAGATTTGCATTTTTAAAATCCAAAAAGAGTATTTTAGATTCCATATTTTTCTTCAAACACTTGTTTAAACTAGTCTAGACAGTGGTTGGCAGGGGCCAATCACTGATTTTTGAGGACGGCCAATCACTGCCAGACGTAATTAGAAAGTAGTATAATTCCAAATAAAAAATAAATAATTTTGTTTAACAATGTGTTTTATACCTAATACTTTTAAAACATTACCGCCTTTATTGTCCCCTATAGATTTGTGGGATTTCATTACATTACACATAAGAATTACGATAGTACATTTGTTTTGAAGCTTGTTTATCTTAGTGGGTACTTAGGTAATAACTTTTACTGTTTTTATCCGTTTACAGAATAGAATAGAATAGAAAATCCATAAAATATGCCTAAACCACCAAGGAACCACAATTACGAAAAAAAATATACAGAAACTGAACTACGAAATGCCTTAGAGTCGATAGACAAGAAAGTGGAAAGTGGAAGAAAATATATTAGTACAGTGGCTTAAAGAAAATGCCTAAAAAGGTTTTCCGAGAAGAAAAGAAGATGTGCAAATATCTGTAAAGTATTTCCTAGATAAAATTCCAAGAAAAAATCCATTTAAAAATAATCTTCCAAATGATGGGTGGTATAAAGCCTTTCTAAAACGTCACCCAGAAGTAGCAGTACGTATTCCAGAAGGTGTAACATCTGCTAGCGCAAACGTTACAGAGAAAGATATAAAAACGTGGTGTCAAAATATTGAATGGGGACGAAACTTGTTTCAATTTATGCCCCAAAAACACGAGAGTCCTTGCCCCAGTAGGATCTAAAAATGTATATGAGGTAGAGCACGCTTCGTCCAAATACAGTATAACAGTTATGTTCACTATGTCTGCAGCAGGCTTATTAACGCCTCCCATGGTAGTTTTTCCCGGAAAAAGATTGCGGAATGATATTGCGAATTCGATACCAACAGATTGAGGAATTGGTCTTACGGAAAACGGATGGATGAAAGCTGATGCTTTCCAGAATTATGTTGTCAAATTTTTGCATCAATTATTTTAATTTGCCTTTACCCAAATTCTACCCGCATACTAGAGCCTGCCGATGTGGCCGCATTCAAATCCATTAAGACCGGCTGGAAGAAAGCCCATTTAACATGAAGAAGAGAAAACTTGAATGAAACCCTCACAAAAGATAAATTTGCACCGATATTAAAAAAGGTTGTGGAAGAGTTCGGAAAGGAAAATACAATTAAAAGTGGGTTTAAAGCAACAGGATTGTATCATTTTAATCCAAATGCTGTAGATTATAAGAAATGTTTGGGTCGTAGTAAAGAAAAATTAATGGAGGATAATGAACCGAAATTCATAGATTATGATACATTTAAAAGGATTGTGGGTGACGATAAAATTTTACAATTTGAAAATAACACGCATGTTACCGCTGACGTTGCTCCAGATACTATTTTATTGTATTGTATTTGGAAAGAATTTATGAAAAATGAGAAAAATTATTTAAATGGAACAATGGTAATGTCAGAAGACACTCTTGAAATATTGGATATGGACGAAACATTAAAAAAAGAAAATGAAACAGAGAAAGAAATAGAAACAAATAAAATAGGAGCAGAAGAAGAAATATTAGATTTATTAGAAAAAGAAGCAAATAATCCGGCTGATAGATATGAAATTGATGAAGGAATACAGGAAATAGAAATAAGCGGTCCAGAACAAGAACAAGAAAACGAAATATTTAACATAGAAAATATCCCAATTGTGTTTGGCAATTCTCAGAATATTAACTCAGATTCACGTATAATTATTGAAGAAATTGTTGTAATTCAAAATTCAACCTTGGAAAATATAAATGAGAACACAGCTGATGTTCATCCGAAGAATTTAAATGATACATTAATGTATGCGAAAACTCCTGTTAGAAAAGGTATTAAGATTTCTGAAATAATTCATTTGTAATAACAGGTACTGAATGGAGAGCTACGAAAAGGATGCAGGAAGAAGAAAAGCTGCAAAAAGTACTTGAAAAAGAAGAAAGAAAGAAAAAATTACCTGAGTTACAAACAAGGAAAACAAATGAGATGAAAGAAAAAAAGAAGAGGAAAATCGAATCGCAAATAAAGAGAAAAAATGAGATGAAGGAAAAACAGAAAAAAAACGTTAATGTGAATAGAACTTATCAGAAGTCGCTTAATGAAATCGTAGAGAAAAAAGAAAATAACCAGAGCCTAAAAGAAACAGCTGAAATAACAAAAATAAATGAAAATCTAGGCGAAAAACTTAAAATCGCTTCCAGAAACTTGTTTCAAGACAACGAAAATTTAGAATGTGTGACAACTGTTTCCACTCTAAATGAAAATGAAAATCTTATGATTGAAGTAGGTCTTTCAGAAGAGACTAATGTAATAATTAGGACAGGGCTATGTTTCAGTTGCACAAATAATGATTCTTGGTAGTTCAGTCCTAAGTTTTGGCCTGCTTGCAACCTTTAAATTAAAATAAGTATCTCAAAAACGAAGCCATAAATACAAAATTTGTAAGGGTAATTTTTTTTTTCTAAATTAAGGGAATCCAAAAATTGAATCTTTTTTGTAAAATATTCAGTGGCGCCGAGGATTGGGACGGGAGAAGGGGGTGCCGACCACCGGTATCTACGCCACTGGAGAATTTCTTTAAATGAGCGATATGAAGTTAAGCAACAGCTATCGCGTTCAGTACATGGACGGGCGACTATCCGGGGGAAGGACGCGGTCTCGTTTCCCCACTTCTAGCGGCTTGTATATCAGCTACATCGCAGAAACAATACAACTATAGGCGAGAGGTGTATTGAGGATATACCATCCTTCGTAAAGCAGTCGGTCCCTTGTCTATTAAATGTTAGGCAAGTAAAAAAATCCCTACTCTTAGTAAGATAAGAGGTTCGGCAAAATTTCCAGGTTGGGGGTTGCTCGTCTCCTGGCGTCGGTGATAGGCCCTGGTAGCAGAAATAGGCCGACGTTAAACAAGTGAATAAAAATAAAATCATTGCTTAGAGATGTACTACGTTAGTCTGTGTGAGAAATTTGATGAAAATCGATTGAGTGGTTTGGAAGTTATGATGAGAAAGCCAGATTTCTTTTACAACTTTGACACCCTGAACCTTTGTTAGGAAACATTTTTTAACAAAGTTTTCTTATGAAAGTCTACTTTTTTTTTAGTTGTTCTATCATCTATCAAAATTAATGACGTTTAACCTGGACCACCCTGTATAAACCTAAATTACAAGATTTATTTTGATAAGTCACTCTCTCAATTGGCATACGGCCGCGGTGTGTCGGTCAAATCGGGCAAAAAACGCCGCCAAACGAATTTAATAGGGTATCACTTACCCGTACGTATGCAAGTCGACCACATAAGTAACCGGCATACATAAAACGATATTAACTGATGCTTTCATTGACATAGCATATGACCCAGCACTGTCTATTAAATTCGTTTGGCGGCATTTTTGCCCAAGTTTTTAAGTGTTTCAATGTTAAATAGAAAATTGCTGTCACTCTCCGTGTTGGCGTTACACATTCACCGTTTGTTTCCTCTTTTTAATTCACGCTTTTCGTACTATAAACCCGTCTTTATTTCCAAGTTGAACATAAAATTTTGTGGGGTACTGTATATCACACAAGTAAAACTAGTAAAGTACGATTTTAATCACAATTTATTCGGAAATTATTGCAGTAAATCTGTAAAAATAATATTTCGTTTTTCTTCATTATTGATGGCAGTCTGTGGGAGCCGAGTTCAATGTCCCGTATATGTAGCCAGCACTTTGTAGGGGGAGAAAAATCAGAGCATCCTCGCAGCCTTGCATACCCTCCAACAATATTTCCGGGAAAATATTAATTACAGCAAACCCTATTCTTCTATATCGTCGGTGAGCTAACCTGCCTGGAGATTAATTAATTATGAAAGAAACAACACACTTTCCTCTAAAATTGATTCCACTTTGTCACAGGATGATTTTAATAATTACTTTAGTACCGTTGCTGACAATATTCTAGCGTCGCTTCCAAATAGTGACATGGAAAAAATTCCTGTTGTAACTGAATCATTGTTTCTCTTACCAGTCTCTACATTTGAAGTTTCTAATGCAGTAAATGCTTTAAAAAACTCTCCCTGCACTGATGTCTATGACTTAAATAATAGAATAATTAAAGAAACCATTGATATAATTTTACATCCTCTAACTATATTAATAAATAGATGTTTCAGTGAGGGAATTTTTCCAGATGCATTCAAAATAACAAAAGTCATACCACTTTTAACAAAGGGTGATATGGCGCTAGTGGATAACTACCGCCCTATCTATTTCTATAACCCCTGTATTTGGTAAATTAGTTGAAATTCTTTTGAAATGGTCACTGACTCAGTACTTTGAACGTAACTTCGTAATTACATATTGTCAATTTGGTTTTCGCTCCAAGTTGTCAACAACTCAGGCTGTTCTGCGAGTGGTGAGTGACATCGTCGAGGGCCTTGAGGAGGGAAAGCATTCTAGTATTCTGTGTCTGTTGTTAACAAAATTGTCCTATTATGGTGTAAGAGATTTACCTCTATCTTTGCTTAAGTCATACCTAAGTGATAGACAATGCGCCTGTATGAATAATTTAAGCTCAGACTTTAACGACGTTAAACATGGCGAGAAGCAAAGGTTCTGTTCTGGGACCACTGTTGTTTATTTTATTCAACGATATTTCCTACTTTATTCATCCTCACAAATAATAATAATAATAATAATACGTCTTTATTCATCCAAAAAGTAAATACAAATATATAAAAAGATAAAATAAAGCCGAAGTGGCAAACATATAGAGACTTGTCCGGTTTTGATTACGATCTTTTTACTCACGACTTATTAGAAATCCAGTGGGATTATATATTTTCTCTGGATAATGTAGATGATATGATTCACTTTTGGAATGATGCTATTTTACATAGTAGAAGGGAAATGACAGAGCTGTGACAGTTTTGTGATCATGATCATGTTCATGTTCAAGGTGGGGTTAATGCATATATATTGTTACACATCCGGCGGTGTCAAATTAATGTGCTCAGGTTACATAGGTCAATGACACATATCCGGTGGTATCAAATTATTGTGCTCGGGTTACATAGGTCAATGACACATATCCGGTGGTACTTTTCTTTTACTACATTGAGCCACTCCTCCTCGAATCCCCGGTCAATAACTCATATCGGGTTAATGCACACGTGTTACATATAGGGTTTCCGGCGGTGTCAAATTAATGTGCTCGGGTTACATAGGTCAATGACACATATCCGGTGGTATCTACGGGTTACTGATGGTATCAAATGAATGCACACGTATGCATATTTCCGGCGGTATCAAATTAATGTGCTCAGGTTACATAGGTCAATGACACATATCCTTTGGTATCAAATTATTGTGCTCAGGTTATATAGCTCAATGACCATGTCTAGTTTCCGGTGGTGTCAAATTAATGCACATATAGGGTTACATATATGGTTACATAGACCATACTCCCACCCCCCTCAAAAACCACCCCTCAAAAACTACCCCCTCAAAAACTACCCCTCAAAAAACTACCCCTCAAAAACCACCCCCTCAAAAACTACCCCCTCAAAAACCACCCCCTCAAAAATCCACCCCCTAAAAACTACCCCCTAAAACTACCCCCTCAAAAACTACCCCCTCAAAAAAAACCACCCCCTCAAAAACTACCCCCTCAAAAACTACCCCCTCGAAAACTACTGCACATATAGGGTTACACATCCGGCGGTGTCAAATTAATCGGGTTACATAGGTCAATGACACATATTACATACACGTGTCACATATCGGGTTACACAGGTCAATAGCTCGTATCGGGTTACATACACATGTCACATATTGGGTAACAACTTGTCGGGACAAGTCTGTATACATGTCTAAATGGCATCCGGTTTATGCACAAAGATGAAATGACCTTTGCAATGAATCAGCATAAAATTGATATTCTATAATTCATCCGATGGTGTCAAATTAATGCACATATAGGGTTACACATCCGGCGGTATCATATTACACACACGTGTCACATATAGGGTTTCCGGCGGTGTCAAATTAATGTGTTCAGGTTTCATAGGTCAATGACACATATTACATACACATGTCTCATATCGGGTAACAACTTGTCGGACAAGTCTGTATACATGTCTAAACGACATCCGGTTTATGCACAAAGATGAATGACCTTTGCAATGAATCAGCATAAAATTAACATCCTGTAATTCATCCGGCGGTATCAAATTAATATACATATCATGTTACATAGGTCAATGACTCTTATCGGGTTACTGGTGGTATGAACATGTAAGCATATTTCCGGCGGTATCAAATTAATATACATATCGTGTTACATAGGTCAATGACCCACATCAATATACACGTGTCATATATCTGTTAATAATGAACAGGTGTGGCGGATCAGGTTACATAGGACAATGACCCATGTCTAGTTTCCGGTGGTGTCAAATTAATGCACACGTGTGGGGTCAATGTATTCATGTCTAGACGACATCCGGATCATATAACACATGTTCAACACATCAAATGATCACGCGTGGAACAGATGTTACAACCGATCGCTTATGAAACACATCTCTAGTGGCGGGGGAACTGCATATATAACTCACGACATATTCCTAGCATGTATTAGTCTTCAAAATGTCAGCACCTTTAAATTTCTTCTCTCACTATGTGACTCAGCTGGAATCTTCACCAAGTTTACCCGAGTTCAAGAAAGAAGATAATACTCCAAAAGTAATTGGTGAGAAAAAATATAACTTGAATAAATCCAAGTGCAAGTTTGTTTCGGTGGGAATTTCATGTGATTTTGGTTATGTACCTTGTATAACGTTATCTGGAAACAAAGGTGACCAAGTGACTTTCAATGAAGCTGATTGGAAGAAATTTCTAACTCATCAAGGAGTAATCATGAATTTCCTGTATTACAATGAAAAACCAGATACAGTACATGAGGGAAACATTTGCATACATTTCGATCAGTTTTCAAATGCTCGAGTAATCAGGATTTCAAAAGAAGATAACTACATATATTTGGCATATGAAACGGTATGTTGTTTAATAGAAATACTACCCCTAGTGAAGTACAGAATCGAGATGATAAAAAATCTACAATTTGAAAACTATTTCAAGATTTTACGAAGAGGATTACAAAGTCAAAGCGGTGACATTATTGAAAATGCTCTAAATATACTTAAACCTGAAGATAATCCAAAAAGTGAAAATATCTGCATGATTCTGGAATTAATTTATACTTACCCTGATGTCTTTGAAAGTGTATGTAGTACAACAGTGTAATGAAGAAAGTAACGTTTAATGAAAAGTGTAATAAACTACATCATCTAATTACATGGAGTTTTGCTTATAGTATGGCTAGGAAAAAATATTGGGAATTTTTGGCAGTGGACAGATTTCGCTTTTGTAGAAGAATCGAGACAGCCTCAAAGTTACTTGATCCTATTTTAGATACAAAATACAGATGTAATATATTTAATGAAAGATTTGAAATAAAAACAACATATATCAAATAAAATTTGTTTTATGTAATTAGAATGTATTATCCGTAAATTGTGCAGATCAATAATGAATCCGTGATTGTCATTATCTAAAACCATTCACATTATTTTCAATTTTACTTAACATGATAGGTATTTATAGCTAGTATGGAACTGTAGAGATAAATTACTTTAACTTATATAGTTCTGAAACATCCCAACACATCCTGGTACATTCCGGAACAACCCATGCATATTAATAGCTTTTTTGAATTGGAAACTTGCATAAATCCACTCTTAAATGATTTTTTAGAAATATTTGTTTATTAAACTACACTATGGCAGCAGTAAATTCTAATTTATCTTTTTCGTTACGCCTGCATTTGTATTAGTTTCACATACTACTACGTTTGTTTCTTGCGGGGATAATTTTAAATTTACACGTAGACACAATGCTTACGATAACAAATGCCGAAAATAAGAAATATCTCGCTAAGTGAAAATATTCCTATCTTATATGCCCTATACTTTTGGTGCTATTACTTCATTGCCACCACACATATTAAAATATTATTTAATTTTATTCTAATGAATTTCCAGAGTTATTACCATTATGATTTTACTTCTGTTATGGCACAAAGGACTTGCTTTCCCATATTACTAAAATATATTTCACCATAACACAACTTGTAGAGTACCGAAAACGTTTTTCTTTTACGTCACAGAGTTAAAGTTATTATGTAGCCAAGTGGAATTAAATTAACATACATTTTCTTTACTATTTCAGGGTACGAAATTCAATTCAATTCAATTTATTTTCTGGAAAAATTACAAATTGGTATAACATAATATATAAAAATATAAATAATAAAAAAAAAATACAAATACAACAAATTTATGAGTATATACCTAACAATATATATATTTAGTATAATATACTACCGAGACATATTTGTGATACTGATTTAATTTAGACTACTGAAAATTGATGCAATAATCCGCGAGCAAAAGCACAATAAAATAACATATATGATGACTATTACTTTAAATAGTAGAAAAACAAATAGGTAAGTGAAATGTATGTATGTATGAAATTCCTTGATATTTCCAGGGTTTTCCAGATCGACAGACAACACGATACGTAAAAATCTGATAAAATGACCCATGACAGGGGTTCAATACCTTAAAGATAATTTCATGTACATATATCATGCGATTACAAATACTCTACCTATTGTATAGAATAAAACAATTTAATTGTGGTATATTATTTAAACAAAAAAAATATATATATTTAAGAGACATAAATGAAATAACGGGAACAAAAAAAATAACCTTTCAAGTAATTTAATATAGCAGACGACATTATAATATACATATTACTCTTTATGGCATCGGCTTTCAACAATACGGTAACTAAAATATTCATATTAAAAGTTCAAAGAGACATTTTTAAAATAATTTCAGGTTTATCAATATGTTCATGATTATCATCACATCATCTTATTTAAAAAATATTGATATGATAGATCTATAATAAATTAATTATTTGTTCAGCGCCCTGTTATAGAAAAAATATATAATATTATTATGAAATATGATTGATACAGGATATCTCACATTACACGTATATAATATTTTAACTTCCTTTTAATAAATTAATGCATAAATCATGATAAAATTAATGTTTACGTCTTCAAAAAAGAACATTCTGCTTCACCTACCAAAAAATAAGTGTTTGCTTTTCATTGGTTCTAAAAATATTAAGTAGGATGTACTGGTCGTAATGATAATTTTAGTTAGTGGGATATGCACTATATAAATCCAGGAGAGGAATTTAAAATCAGTTTATTAATTCGAGCTACTTACCAAGATGAAAGTTAAAATTTCTGCTGGTACCTCAAAAAATATTCAGAGACCGGCCAAATCCATTAAAGTATTATCTCATTTAAATATCATACTAAACAATATTTTATTACTTCCTTACTATACTAAATCGTCTATGACAAAAGAATACCATTTTGAACCTTTACAAATATAAATGTATATATTAAGCATTGTTACGAAGGTGGCGATATTTTATTTCAATTCACATGATATTATTTTTTGGGTTTAATATAAAGTTAACGGTATTTTAATTTGCAAAGATCAATTCTTCATAAACTGAAACAGATGGCATTAATTAAAATACATATATTACTTAAATTCTTTAATACAATAAAATTAAATATGTTAAAATAAAAAACTATATATTTTTGTTTAATTGCCATTGATAACTCAATGTTGCGAAATGTACCAGAAATAGCAATTAAGTAATTACGCATACTAAATGCTTATACTGCAAATTTCTTATGTAATGTGACTCGCAGCAGATGAATGAACGTAAATTACTATCAGTTTAACACTTCAGAGAAGTCAATAACTTCGCATTATTTTATTACTTAAATTCTTTAGTACAATAAAAATTAATATGTTAAAATAAAAAACTATATGTATTTCACTTAATTGTCAGAGTTTAGATCTTAGGAAAGTAACATAGGGGAAGGAGGGACAAAATCGCATAGTGGGGCAAAACCGACAGAATTTATTTTGAGAAATTATATTTTTTTTTTTACTTCTACTATATTATCTTGAAAGAGTTGATTTTTTGTAATCTTCAATAAACAACTACTTGCTATATATACATATTTATTTCTATCTGCATGACCCATTACAATATCTAAAAAAATTAATATAAACCTTAAGGGTGCGGTTTTTACCCCACTCTCCCCTATTACATTTGTAACTATATTATCGAGTATAAGGATTACACAACATACAGAATTCTACTAGGTGAATTTGGTACAAATTTAAGCTACAAATACTACAAACAACACATTTCTCAATGAGTTCATTGACACTGCCAGTAAAGTGTTGGCTGACATGCTGACCATCAATGCTTAAGTCCACCCCCGAAACTACCTCATAGAAACAGGTTAAACAGAGATTGTTACCATTCAAAACCAAAACATATTGACTAATACACACTTTTTGATGACAGTTATAGTTCAAAAATTTTAAATTACTTATCGAGACACTTTTATTTGCTTTAATATCAGTTTCTGCACTGTCTTCTTCTATGCCGTCATCAGAAAAACCATTATTAATTTCCATGTTGAGTCGACGACGACCACTCCTTTTATTTTAGGTCCTTTTCTGCACCGTAATCTATTTCTTTTTGAAGTTTTTCTTCTTTATCTAGCTTAAGTAACCTTTCTCTCTCCGCTAGTCGGAATTTCTTCTTGGCTTTTTTAGACTTTCCAATCACCGAAACAGCACTTCTCAAAATATTTCTTGATTGTATATCCTGTAGAGGATTATAACTTGGATACTGATCACTGTCCCAAGATTCGCAGTTAGTATCGTTCATAGTAGTTAACTGATATAAATAGAAAAACCCCTACTATTTAAAGGCAAATTCTCCCCAGCAGAAAAAAACTAATGAAACAGCAATATGACCAGATCAGGTTACATATTCGGCATTAATGCACATGTAAGCACGTAAACATCCGGTGTATACACCTGGTTCGCATATGAAGAACACCCTGTATATATGTTATATGATATGATATGAAAACAGGCTAATGTTAGGTTAGGTTGGGGAAGGCGCGCGCGTCTACCCCAACCTAACCTAACATTAGCCTGTTTTCATAAGTAAGGATAAATAAGGAATTTTAAGGATAATTAAGGTTAACTAAGGATACAAATAAGGATAACTAAGGATAAATTAAGGATAACTAAGGATATAAATAAGGATAACTAAGGATAATTAAGGGTAAATTAAGGATAATTAAGGATAACTAGGGATACAAATAAGGATAACTAAGGATACATTAAGGATAACTAAGGATATAAATAAGGATAACTAAGGATAAATAAGGATAATTAAGGGTATATTAAGGATAAATTCAATAATTAAGGGTATAGTCAGATGTGGTTTAAGGATACATGTGGATAAATACGGTACTGCTGAAGGATAAATAAGGGTATCTGATAGTTATGAATCAGTTGAAGCTAGTTGATTAAGCAGACATAATAATAACGTTCATAATAATCGTTCTCTCCAATGTGAATCTTGTAATAAAACATTTAAACGAAAAGACAACTTAAAGGAGTATATACGAAGGTTACATAGCAAGGCACCTTCCAATAACATGCAGGAAACCTCAAGAAATGATTTAGATTTATTTAGAAGTGAAAATATATCTCCACAAATAGAATCAGAACATAGTAAGCCATTCGCAAGTTGTTCCGAGTTTGATGAAATATTACAGCGGGGTTCAGATATTGATCCCAATGATTTAGTCAAAATGATACGAATTAGTAATCGTCTAGGCCTTAACTATCAGGTGTACAAAATATATTGCAACTTATGAGTATAATTGCCCCTATCAACGGATGATATGAATTCAATTTCACCCTCATAACTGGAATCGTCCTGGGAGAAAACATATTACTATTAGATGATGACAATAAACAATGAAACTTGTAAAACTTAAATAAAAATAGTAAAAACTTAAACAGTTTTTTCACTTTACTATTTACTCTGTAATCAGAGATATTGCAGTATTCTTAAGCTTCTGTGTGTCTGCATTAATATTTCTTATTATAAAAGAAACCATTATTATTATTTGAACTGAGCATTTTATCTTTATGAAAATTTTATGTCATAATTACACTCAAATAAAAATTAAATTTTTTATTTATCAACCAACAGGTTAATGAAACCACTGATTTGCCCTAAATGTCCTAATTTTTAGTATCTTGATACATATTATATATTACATATTATAGTTAGATAACATATATACAGGGTGTTCTTCATATGCGAACCAGGTGTATACACCGGATGTTTACGTGCTTACATGTGCATTAATGCCGAATATGTAACCTGATCTGGTCATATTGCTGTTTCATTAGTTTTTTTCTGCTGGGGAGAATTTGCCTTTAAATAGTAGGGGTTTTTCTATTTATATCAGTTAACTACTATGAACGATACTAACTGCGAATCTTGGGACAGTGATCAGTATCCAAGTTATAATCCTCTACAGGATATACAATCAAGAAATATTTTGAGAAGTGCTGTTTCGGTGATTGGAAAGTCTAAAAAAGCCAAGAAGAAATTCCGACTAGCGGAGAGAGAAAGGTTACTTAAGCTAGATAAAGAAGAAAAACTTCAAAAAGAAATAGATTACGGTGCAGAAAAGGACCTAAAATAAAAGGAGTGGTCGTCGTCGACTCAACATGGAAATTAATAATGGTTTTTCTGATGACGGCATAGAAGAAGACAGTGCAGAAACTGATATTAAAGCAAATAAAAGTGTCTCGATAAGTAATTTAAAATTTTTGAACTATAACTGTCATCAAAAAGTGTGTATTAGTCAATATGTTTTGGTTTTGAATGGTAACAATCTCTGTTTAACCTGTTTCTATGAGGTAGTTTCGGGGGTGGACTTAAGCATTGATGGTCAGCATGTCAGCCAACACTTTACTGGCAGTGTCAATGAACTCATTGAGAAATGTGTTGTTTGTAGTATTTGTAGCTTAAATTTGTACCAAATTCACCTAGTAGAATTCTGTATGTTGTGTAATCCTTATACTCGATAATATAGTTACAAATGTAATAGGGGAGAGTGGGGTAAAAACCGCACCCTTAAGGTTTATATTAATTTTTTTAGATATTGTAATGGGTCATGCAGATAGAAATAAATATGTATATATAGCAAGTAGTTGTTTATTGAAGATTACAAAAAATCAACTCTTTCAAGATAATATAGTAGAAGTAAAAAAAAAAATATAATTTCTCAAAATAAATTCTGTCGGTTTTGCCCCACTATGCGATTTTGTCCCTCCTTCCCCTATGTTACTTTCCTAAGATCTAAACTCTGACAATTAAGTGAAATACATATAGTTTTTTATTTTAACATATTAATTTTTATTGTACTAAAGAATTTAAGTAATAAAATAATGCGAAGTTATTGACTTCTCTGAAGTGTTAAACTGATAGTAATTTACGTTCATTCATCTGCTGCGAGTCACATTACATAAGAAATTTGCAGTATAAGCATTTAGTATGCGTAATTACTTAATTGCTATTTCTGGTACATTTCGCAACATTGAGTTATCAATGGCAATTAAACAAAAATATATAGTTTTTTATTTTAACATATTTAATTTTATTGTATTAAAGAATTTAAGTAATATATGTATTTTAATTAATGCCATCTGTTTCAGTTTATGAAGAATTGATCTTTGCAAATTAAAATACCGTTAACTTTATATTAAACCCAAAAAATAATATCATGTGAATTGAAATAAAATATCGCCACCTTCGTAACAATGCTTAATATATACATTTATATTTGTAAAGGTTCAAAATGGTATTCTTTTGTCATAGACGATTTAGTATAGTAAGGAAGTAATAAAATATTGTTTAGTATGATATTTAA
Source organism: Rhagium mordax (assembly GCA_963680705.1). Taxonomy (NCBI): domain Eukaryota; kingdom Metazoa; phylum Arthropoda; class Insecta; order Coleoptera; family Cerambycidae; genus Rhagium; species Rhagium mordax. The sequence continues at coordinate 29,231,137 of OY796664.1, forward strand.
ATGAGATAATACTTTAATGGATTTGGCCGGTCTCTGAATATTTTTTGAGGTACCAGCAGAAATTTTAACTTTCATCTTGGTAAGTAGCTCGAATTAATAAACTGATTTTAAATTCCTCTCCTGGATTTATATAGTGCATATCCCACTAACTAAAATTATCATTACGACCAGTACATCCTACTTAATATTTTTAGAACCAATGAAAAGCAAACACTTATTTTTTGGTAGGTGAAGCAGAATGTTCTTTTTTGAAGACGTAAACATTAATTTTATCATGATTTATGCATTAATTTATTAAAAGGAAGTTAAAATATTATATACGTGTAATGTGAGATATCCTGTATCAATCATATTTCATAATAATATTATATATTTTTTCTATAACAGGGCGCTGAACAAATAATTAATTTATTATAGATCTATCATATCAATATTTTTTAAATAAGATGATGTGATGATAATCATGAACATATTGATAAACCTGAAATTATTTTAAAAATGTCTCTTTGAACTTTTAATATGAATATTTTAGTTACCGTATTGTTGAAAGCCGATGCCATAAAGAGTAATATGTATATTATAATGTCGTCTGCTATATTAAATTACTTGAAAGGTTATTTTTTTTGTTCCCGTTATTTCATTTATGTCTCTTAAATATATATATTTTTTTTGTTTAAATAATATACCACAATTAAATTGTTTTATTCTATACAATAGGTAGAGTATTTGTAATCGCATGATATATGTACATGAAATTATCTTTAAGGTATTGAACCCCTGTCATGGGTCATTTTATCAGATTTTTACGTATCGTGTTGTCTGTCGATCTGGAAAACCCTGGAAATATCAAGGAATTTCATACATACATACATTTCACTTACCTATTTGTTTTTCTACTATTTAAAGTAATAGTCATCATATATGTTATTTTATTGTGCTTTTGCTCGCGGATTATTGCATCAATTTTCAGTAGTCTAAATTAAATCAGTATCACAAATATGTCTCGGTAGTATATTATACTAAATATATATATTGTTAGGTATATACTCATAAATTTGTTGTATTTGTATTTTTTTTTTATTATTTATATTTTTATATATTATGTTATACCAATTTGTAATTTTTCCAGAAAATAAATTGAATTGAATTGAATTTCGTACCCTGAAATAGTAAAGAAAATGTATGTTAATTTAATTCCACTTGGCTACATAATAACTTTAACTCTGTGACGTAAAAGAAAAACGTTTTCGGTACTCTACAAGTTGTGTTATGGTGAAATATATTTTAGTAATATGGGAAAGCAAGTCCTTTGTGCCATAACAGAAGTAAAATCATAATGGTAATAACTCTGGAAATTCATTAGAATAAAATTAAATAATATTTTAATATGTGTGGTGGCAATGAAGTAATAGCACCAAAAGTATAGGGCATATAAGATAGGAATATTTTCACTTAGCGAGATATTTCTTATTTTCGGCATTTGTTATCGTAAGCATTGTGTCTACGTGTAAATTTAAAATTATCCCCGCAAGAAACAAACGTAGTAGTATGTGAAACTAATACAAATGCAGGCGTAACGAAAAAGATAAATTAGAATTTACTGCTGCCATAGTGTAGTTTAATAAACAAATATTTCTAAAAAATCATTTAAGAGTGGATTTATGCAAGTTTCCAATTCAAAAAAGCTATTAATATGCATGGGTTGTTCCGGAATGTACCAGGATGTGTTGGGATGTTTCAGAACTATATAAGTTAAAGTAATTTATCTCTACAGTTCCATACTAGCTATAAATACCTATCATGTTAAGTAAAATTGAAAATAATGTGAATGGTTTTAGATAATGACAATCACGGATTCATTATTGATCTGCACAATTTACGGATAATACATTCTAATTACATAAAACAAATTTTATTTGATATATGTTGTTTTTATTTCAAATCTTTCATTAAATATATTACATCTGTATTTTGTATCTAAAATAGGATCAAGTAACTTTGAGGCTGTCTCGATTCTTCTACAAAAGCGAAATCTGTCCACTGCCAAAAATTCCCAATATTTTTTCCTAGCCATACTATAAGCAAAACTCCATGTAATTAGATGATGTAGTTTATTACACTTTTCATTAAACGTTACTTTCTTCATTACACTGTTGTACTACATACACTTTCAAAGACATCAGGGTAAGTATAAATTAATTCCAGAATCATGCAGATATTTTCACTTTTTGGATTATCTTCAGGTTTAAGTATATTTAGAGCATTTTCAATAATGTCACCGCTTTGACTTTGTAATCCTCTTCGTAAAATCTTGAAATAGTTTTCAAATTGTAGATTTTTTATCATCTCGATTCTGTACTTCACTAGGGGTAGTATTTCTATTAAACAACATACCGTTTCATATGCCAAATATATGTAGTTATCTTCTTTTGAAATCCTGATTACTCGAGCATTTGAAAACTGATCGAAATGTATGCAAATGTTTCCCTCATGTACTGTATCTGGTTTTTCATTGTAATACAGGAAATTCATGATTACTCCTTGATGAGTTAGAAATTTCTTCCAATCAGCTTCATTGAAAGTCACTTGGTCACCTTTGTTTCCAGATAACGTTATACAAGGTACATAACCAAAATCACATGAAATTCCCACCGAAACAAACTTGCACTTGGATTTATTCAAGTTATATTTTTTCTCACCAATTACTTTTGGAGTATTATCTTCTTTCTTGAACTCGGGTAAACTTGGTGAAGAGTCCAGCTGAGTCACATAGTGAGAGAAGAAATTTAAAGGTGCTGACATTTTGAAGACTAATACATGCTAGGAATATGTCGTGAGTTATATATGCAGTTCCCCCGCCACTAGAGATGTGTTTCATAAGCGATCGGTTGTAACATCTGTTCCACGCGTGATCATTTGATGTGTTGAACATGTGTTATATGATCCGGATGTCGTCTAGACATGAATACATTGACCCCACACGTGTGCATTAATTTGACACCACCGGAAACTAGACATGGGTCATTGTCCTATGTAACCTGATCCGCCACACCTGTTCATTATTAACAGATATATGACACGTGTATATTGATGTGGGTCATTGACCTATGTAACACGATATGTATATTAATTTGATACCGCCGGAAATATGCTTACATGTTCATACCACCAGTAACCCGATAAGAGTCATTGACCTATGTAACATGATATGTATATTAATTTGATACCGCCGGATGAATTACAGGATGTTAATTTTATGCTGATTCATTGCAAAGGTCATTCATCTTTGTGCATAAACCGGATGTCGTTTAGACATGTATACAGACTTGTCCGACAAGTTGTTACCCGATATGAGACATGTGTATGTAATATGTGTCATTGACCTATGAAACCTGAACACATTAATTTGACACCGCCGGAAACCCTATATGTGACACGTGTGTGTAATATGATACCGCCGGATGTGTAACCCTATATGTGCATTAATTTGACACCATCGGATGAATTATAGAATATCAATTTTATGCTGATTCATTGCAAAGGTCATTTCATCTTTGTGCATAAACCGGATGCCATTTAGACATGTATACAGACTTGTCCCGACAAGTTGTTACCCAATATGTGACATGTGTATGTAACCCGATACGAGCTATTGACCTGTGTAACCCGATATGTGACACGTGTATGTAATATGTGTCATTGACCTATGTAACCCGATTAATTTGACACCGCCGGATGTGTAACCCTATATGTGCAGTAGTTTTCGAGGGGGTAGTTTTTGAGGGGGTGGTTTTTTTTGAGGGGGTAGTTTTTGAGGGGGTAGTTTTAGGGGGTAGTTTTTAGGGGGTGGTTTTTTGAGGGGGTGGTTTTTGAGGGGGTAGTTTTTGAGGGGGTGGTTTTTGAGGAGTAGTTTTTTGAGGGGTAGTTTTTGAGGGGGTAGTTTTTGAGGGGTGGTTTTTGAGGGGGGTGGGAGTATGGTCTATGTAACCATATATGTAACCCTATATGTGCATTAATTTGACACCACCGGAAACTAGACATGGTCATTGAGCTATATAACCTGAGCACAATAATTTGATACCAAAGGATATGTGTCATTGACCTATGTAACCTGAGCACATTAATTTGATACCGCCGGAAATATGCATACGTGTGCATTCATTTGATACCATCAGTAACCCGTAGATACCACCGGATATGTGTCATTGACCTATGTAACCCGAGCACATTAATTTGACACCGCCGGAAACCCTATATGTAACACGTGTGCATTAACCCGATATGAGTTATTGACCGGGGATTCGAGGAGGAGTGGCTCAATGTAGTAAAAGAAAAGTACCACCGGATATGTGTCATTGACCTATGTAACCCGAGCACAATAATTTGATACCACCGGATATGTGTCATTGACCTATGTAACCTGAGCACATTAATTTGACACCGCCGGATGTGTAACAATATATATGCATTAACCCCACCTTGAACATGAACATGATCATGATCACAAAACTGTCACAGCTCTGTCATTTCCCTTCTACTTTACATCTCTTTGATCTTCATGCTCCGTTTAAAACAATTAGAGTACCCTCAAATTAATGATTAAACTTAAAAATAGATCATATACCAAATATAAGAAACTGAGGTTACGGTTGATCAAGTTGAAAAGTTACTTCGAACAATCAAAACTAATGCCAGAGGTTCTGATGAAATAAATCTGAAGATGATATCTTTGGTTTTTCCCCATTTAAGTTTGGTTTTTACACACATAGTGAATACTGTCTTTTCCATGGGACATTTCCAAAGGCCTGGAAAGATGCTAATATAATTCCTGTGCCAAAAAATAATAAATCGAATGAGCTATCTAACTACCGTCCAATAAGCATTTTGCCAACTCTTTCGAAAATCTTGGAAAAAATTGTTGCTGTACAGTTAAATGGGTATCTTAACAAAAAAAAAATATTACCTTCTACCCAATCAGGACTTCGAGAGCGCCACAGCACTACGACAGCTCTTCTAGAAGTTACTGATGAGTTATTTCGGGCCAGAGACAGTAGTAATTCCACATTTCTGATACTCCTAGATCTGAGTAAAGCATTTGATGATACCCTTGATCATCCTATTCTATGTAAAAAGTTAAAATTTTTCGGTTTAAGTACTAATTCTGTTTTATTTTTCAAAAATTATCTATTCGATAGACGTCAGAGGGTCGTAACTAATGGTAAATATTCCAGGTATGAGTCAGTCCAACGAGGAGTTCCCCAAGGCAGCGTGTTGGGACCGTTACTCTTTTCCATATATACTGCTGATTTTTATACATTTTTAAAATACTGTGACACTCATCAGTATGCCGATGATACACAATTACTATTTTCTTTTTCACCATCAAATTATTTATTGGCCATTGAAAATATGAACGAGGATTTGAAAATTGTGTCAGAAGTAGCTAGTGCTCACAGTCTAGTACTGAACGGGTCGAAAACAGAACTCTTAGTGTTTGGAAAAAACAGAGAAGTTATCATCGGGGACCCAAATTTTAATATCTCACTAAATGGTAAAATTTTGACGCCTGTTGACTACTGTAAAAATTTAGGACTTTCTCTGGATGTACACCTTAAATTTAATAAACATGCTGAACACTTAATGAAGGTATCTTATAGTAAATTAAAATTATTTTACATGTACAAAAATGAACTTAATTGCGATATCAAAACTTTGTTACGTGATTCGTTGATACTGTCTCAACTGGCATATTGTGATGTAGTTTATTGGCCGGCTTTGTTATACACAGACAAAACATCTCTACAAAAAGTACAAAACTCATGTGTTAGATATATATATTTGTAAGGGTGAAATGTATTTTACTGGGCGATATTGATTGCATGATCAATAAAACAACTAAACTGAATATATAAATACAGCTTTATTGGTAATAGCAGCAGAGACAAATTAGCATCATATTACAACATTGATGTGGATTGAATTTAAAGCTGTGCGGCTCCAGTAGGCAGGCATTGCAACACAGGTGAATCCTCACTGGCTTACCATGGACTGGATATTCTGCAAAAGCAGTACAAGTCAGTATATTCACTTAGGTTACCGATACACACGCATATATGCATCTATATGCATCTATAGCTAACAAACAGGTGCCGGATAGCCAGGCTAAAACAAACATGTACCGGATAACCAGGCTAAAACAAACAGGTGCTGGATAGCCAGGCTAAAACAAACATGTGACGGATAACCAGGCCAAATAAACATGTGCCGGATAACCAGGCCAAATAAACATGTGCCGGATAACCAGGCCACATAAACAGGTGCCGGATAACCAGGCCAAATAAACATGTGCCGGATAACCAGGCCAAATAAACATGTGCCGGATAACCAGGCCAAATAAACAGATGCCGGATAACCAGGCCAAATAAACAGATGCCGGATAACCAGGCCACATAAACAGGTGCAGTTAGAAAGTACACATATACAGTTACATTACTGCTAGTGAATAAAACGTATAAGCAGTTGCGAATTAAGAGCAACACATAATTCAAGAACAACAAGTATAAGGCATTAGCCACATTAATAAAACTCACTTACTGCTAGTAAATAGAACCGCAGACCTATTGGTCATTATCCTCCGCTAACAGCACACTTCTTTTATCACAAACTGTTCCCTGATACACCCACTGACTTCGAGGTTCACTACTAAACTACTTTGTTATAACTCCGCTCAGTTCGGCAAATAGTCTACAACTGCCTGATCTGTACACCTCATTCGAACAAGAAGCCCGATAAGAAATCATTCCATACAGCTTCTTTGTTCTAATGAAACAAGGCCGCCTATGCCATAATCGGTCATGTAAGCACACAAAAAGGAAAAAAGAAACCCGACTCACGCCATCCCCTTACATATTTACCTTACGTAAGTATGATCATATTTCTGGTAAATTTTCGGAAACTAAGTGGTTAAATTTATTTGAAAGATAAATATCACATGGCATGTCTAGTTTACAAAATCAATACATATCAGGCACCTAAATATTTGTTTGATAAATTAGTCAAAGACAGCGACACTCACGATCTTGTTACTCGTCATCGTAACTTGTATAGTGTACCTAAGCATAGTACAGCACTTTTTCAAAAATCTTTTACTTATAATGCTGTAAAGATTTTTAATGAAATTCCTGAAAACATTAAAATGGCTACGAGTTTGTCATCATACAAAAAACAGGTCAAAACCCTATTCTAAGCCTTGTTCTATTCTTTTACAATTGCATGTTGTGTATAAGTATTATTATTATTATTACTTTTTTTATGATGTTAAGTTCCTTATTAGATGTCATAATGTGGTATTGGATTGGTTACGTGGAAGAGCGACATAAAGTCTCACCCAAAATGGGCGTTTTTCAGCTTAGCCAGTAACAGACAAATGTATTCTTTTTGCCAATCACACAACTTTGATTTCATCAAATAAGGACTATTTTAATTTAGTAAATAATTTAAAAAATATCGAAAAATATGCGGATAACCTAAATCTGTACAATAAGTTGCCACCTTACACAAAATTGTTAAATTGTAATCAGTTTAAAAATGCTACTAACAAAATCTTACTTGAACACTGTTTCTATTCTGTGGATGATTTTATGAGAGCTTCATTTGACTAGACATATTAGCAAATATATTGTAAATACAAATATGTATCTATATTGATGTGAATCAGACCTTCATATACTATTATATTTATGTATTTTTTATTAACTATTTGTTTGTTTGTAAGTTTACATTTTAATTATTAATTATAGATACTTGTTTGTTATTTATTTAAAATGTTTTTGTTCCTTGACCTGCTACAAATGTACTTTTGTATATAATGTGGGTAAATAAATTGTATTTATCTATCTAACTGACATTCTTACCGAAAATACGGTTAAAGTTGATACCCATGTAAAATTGTCTTCCAGGTCAAATGGAAATATCGTCGAAAATTTATAAATTTGAATAATACCTATTTTCTAGTACCTCCTATTTCAATGAGGCAAATGCTTGTGTTTGTAGCACACGTCGCTGTAAGTACAAATAAATCATTACTTTTACGTTGTTAATTCGCAATAACTTTTATATAATAATTATAATTATTTGAGTATTATTCCCTTAACCTGTTTACAGAGTTTCAACTTGATTTTAAATAATAATATGCCACTAAAATACAATAGTTTCTTAGAATTGTTTTTACAAAGCGCGCGAGTTTGTATATATATATAGGCGTTGCGTTATACTGAACGATACGAATGCCTATTTTTCTTGCAAAATTTCCAAGAATATTTTTTTTAGTCTGGAATTTAAAATGTTAAGCAGAACTTCAAAAATATTAGGTTTAGCTGCAAAAGTGTATGAAAGCAATGAATCTAATGCCAACACTTCGAAATCTAAGGCAACAAACAATTTTCTTAATTTGGGAAATTCCTCAGAATTTATTGTAAGAAATGAAGAATCTGTTGAGAATAAAAATGCTGAAGAAAACTACTTGCTTAATGTATCTGAAACTCATGAGAGGCAACTTTTAGACTTACATAATATGCCAATTATTTTCACCTGTGATGAAGGTTACTCCACTTCCGAGCTACTTAACTGTGATGGGGATATTCCGATAATTCACGATTTAAATATTATCAATAAAAACCAAAATAGCTCTGAATTATCAGACATCTGTGATATCAATATTTTAACGAGTTCTCATGATATAGATATTGATTTATATAAAACAGGATGTGAAGTGAATAGGGATAAACAAGTCTCAATAATTACTAGCCAGGTGGATACTGCTACTATAGTTTCAAATGAATGTGATGATCAACACGGGATTTTGGACAATGCAAATTTCTTAAATAATTTAAATTCAATTGAAATAATACACCACATAGAGACAAACACTATCAACCACTCTAACTTTCAAGATAAATCAGAATCAAGTTCACTTTCTGATAAAGATGAAAAGAAGAATGATGATCCAGATGATACCGATTACTATCAATTGGAAAATGAAATTGATGCAAGCTTTTCACACAACGAAGATAAAATGAGTAAAGAAATTTATCAAGACGAGTATGGAAATTTAAATGAAGGTCGAAAAAGAAGAAAGAAAGGCGATCCAGATGATTGGAAAAAGAATAAAAGTAAGAAAATGAGGATGTTAGGAAAACAATATTTCGGTTATACACGTTCTAAAGAGGGTCAAGTAAAACATAATCTATTGAGACGTGAGCGAAAATTGGACTAATTTGTCACCATTTGGAACCTATAGATTATAATTTCTAACTCCATCATTGAACAGTAGCAAATTATTAAATTATATCGCGGTGGTTAGAGTACTCACATTAATGCAAATTCTAATTTTGAAACTTTTCTGCTTATGTACTATAATTTTTATACTTGTAGTTATCTGAAATCATTGCCATCTAGTCAAGCAATAAATTGTTAAACCACTATACTATGTCTGACCAAAAGATATATATAGACTCCTCCCCATTAATTGTATGGTTGCGCAGAACGGTGTGCGCAATACAGTGTATTCTAAATCTAAACAAATAAAGGGTGGTTTTGATTTTTTGTTCACTCTATATAATAGATTGAAAACATTATAAATATTTTAAGGTTAGGTATTTCGTGACCTGTGTGTCAAATTCGAATTGCTGTGTTGTGAAATTTATTAGGTGCATTCTTTTCACTCATAATCTCAACAATCTCAGCTCATTTTGAGGAATCTGAATTAATTCTTGTTTTCAATTAGTTTAGGGATGTACTACTGCAATTTTCTAAACCAATTACAAATGAGAATAAATAAGGTCTAATATATCGCGAATAATGTGGAGGTTGATATTGTATGAATTCTTATATACCGACTTTTTGTTTAGAACTTAAAAATTTGTGATACCTATGAAATAGTACTTAAATTCGGTCTAAAATTTCGAATGGTCCTGGAAAATATAAATTATTGTGCTACGCACTTTTTTTAAAAAGAGAAAGAGAACAATATAATGTTGGTGAGCTGCAATTGTGGGTGCGCAACAAAATGCACGGAAGCTCAGTCGAGGGGGTTCTTTTATATGGCGCCACTGGTTTCCCTAGCCGTTCTAAACCAGAAGATCGCCTTGGTCTAAAGGTACTCACCAACAGTAACTATAATCATTCATAAAAAAATTAAGCAAAACAAAATTGATCGGCCAAAACGTTTTAATCATATAGTTTACGGAACCAAGATTATAAATTATATTTTTTTATCTAAATTTGAATATGTAAATATAAATCTTTGTTTAACCCAAACGTGACGTCAAATTTGTTCAAATTCACAGATTATCTGTGTCGTCTAATAAATAATTTCAAATTTAAAGTAAATGTTAATATTTTTTTGTTAATGGTTTTAAAATTTTATCCAAAAAATACGGAAGCACTTATCTGTTCTTTGAAATATGGAGTGGAGAATCAATCCAACCATTCGATTTGGCGGAAAGCAAAATTATACGAACCACCCACTACGTCCAAACTACTGAGGTACGGGAGCTCTTATCTATTCTTTGAACTATGGAGTGGAGAATCCAACCCTTCGATTTGGCGGAAAGCAAAATTATACGAACCAACCACTACGTCCAAACTACTGGGGTACGGGAGCACCCTTAAAATAATGACACAATATTAATTCAATTTCTCACGTGATTTCATCTAATATGACTTACCTCTTTCTTTGTGAGGGCTCTTTTATAAATTACGTAAATTACAAAATCCAAATATTTAACTAATACACATATAATGGTTTCCAAATAGATTTCTGAAACGAATTTTGACAGTAGGTAAGCTTATCAAAATCAAGGAGATTGTATTACTTACGGAATTACAAAATCCAAATATTTAACTAATACACATATAATGGTTTCCAAATAGATTTCTGAAACGAATTTCAACAGTAGGTAAGCTTATCAAAATCAAGGAGATTGTATTACTTACGGAATTGAAGAATCCTAAATCCCTATTAAATAGGTAACAGTTCAAAGAGAACAGCTAATCAACAAATGGACCAAATTATCAAATCGTGAGCAAATCCAATATAAATTGAAGGCAAATTTCAAATTTCCAAGAGCTCATCAGTATTTGACGTCTTCTTCAAAACCTTTTTGTAATAACAAACTCCCTGGTTACAAATTTTTTTAAACCGGCGTACTCTCGAAATACGATAATTTCATATAATGCAAACATGGAGAATTGAATAAAATTATCTCATAATATTTTGTAAGTTAGAAAATGAAAATAATTTATTTAATAAAATATGTTTCAATTAATTTCGTTTCTTTAAAAGTTAATCTTTCGTTAATTTTTCACAAAAGTTCCGTAACAATTGAATTTATTATTCATTTCTTAGAAAATTTTTCTTGTCATTAAAGTTTCTAAATAACGCGATGATTAAGGAGCAATTATTAAATATAACGTGCAGCGCATACGACGGCGAGAAATTGAACTAACGTGATTTATTGATAACAAATAGGCAGCTGACGGCTTTGGGTTAGGTCGTCGGTTAAAAATATGCACGAAATCGTGTTTCCTGACCTCAAAAACCCCATTTGGCAGACCTTCGTTTCGACCCAAAGTTGTTTGGTACAAATATCTTGAAAAATGTGGATCTTGACAATAATCGATTTCTTATATATCGGCTTTCTATTTAGAACTTACAACTTTGTGACACCTATAAAAAAAAATACGTAATTTGGTCTAAAATTTCGAATGGTCCAAGTTGCAACCTTCCAGCTTCAACGGTATTCGAAATATGGCCGTACTTTCGTCGAAAATAGTGAAAATTCCAATTATCGACTTTATTATTCGTTTCTCAGAAAATTTTACACTTCGGAAAAGTTTCTAAATGACGCGATGTTAAGAAACAATCATTAAATATAACGTGCAGTGCATACGGCGGCAAGAAATTGAACTAACGTGATTTATTCATAACAAATAGGCAGCTGACGGCCTTGGGCTAGGTAGTCGGTTAAAAATATACACGGAATCATTTTTCCCGACCACAAAAGCCCCATTTGGCAGACTTTCGTTTCGATTCAAAGTTCTTTGGTTCAAATATCTTGAAAAATGTGGATCTTGATAATAATCGATTTCCGATATATCGACTTTCTATTTACTCACAACTTTGTGACACCTGTCAAAAAATACGTAATTTGGTCTAAAATTTCGAATGGTCCTAGTTGCAACCTTCTAGCTCCAACGATAACGCATAAAAATCAATTTTAAATAAAATATTAAGGGTTTAGAAAACGATTTCTCTTGGTGCTAAATTCAATCCAACCACAAAATACTTTGATGCAAGAACATCGATTTTAAATTTCCCGCTTAATGCCTACTAAACTTTACTATACGGAACTCTCACTAGAAGGATTTTTGGCGATCCAAACCCAGTGGCGTAACCAGGAGGGGGGGCCGAGGGGGCCTTGCCGTGTTAACGAACGCAGCAGGAGGCGTAGAAGTAGTTTTAAGCAAAAATATCCCTTTTAGTCATAAGTAACAAGCATAAGGCTTGAATGGTGTATATGGAACATCTGTTCCATATGCACCATTTTTTTATCAAAAATTATCACAATTTTCACTTCAGTTCCTAAACACCAAAATTCCATTTTTTGCCTGATATGCATGATTTCGTGCATATCAGGATTTTTTATAAATTTTTAAATTTTTATATTCGATTTTCAGTACAGTTTCCAAAATTCCCTATATCTTTTTTCGGCCATTATCTCATACTTGAACGAACGCATTCAGGCACGATGCAACATGTAGAGACGACCAAGGATATGCACTATCCTCTGCCAGTGCCGAATCCTCAATGCACGGACTGGGGTTTTAAACACAACAATAATCAAAGCGCAGATGATTATTGTAACAAGCCGGTCTAACAGATCACGAGAGAAGAATCCACATAGGCGCGAGAGTGAATCTACCGTAGATCAATTGGCTCTTGATCAGATCTATCATAGACTGATGCACCTTCGTGGTTGCGTTGGTCTACGGAAGAATAGGTTCACTCTACCCTCGCGTTCTGGAATTCCTCGTGATTACGTGACCAAAGGCTTCAGTGGAAGGTCGAGCGGGCCTCGCCTTACCATTGGTCATCGTCTCTACCGGGATCGTGTCTGCTAGCACCATTTTAAATTTTAGGAACTGACTTGAAAAGTGAAATACTCGAATTTGAAACGACTGGTGGGCGTTTTGAAATGGTTCCGGGGCACTTTCGTATATACCGGGTGCCACAGGATACTGGCTCACCCCTATATTTCCTTTATTTTTTAACTTATCCATTTGAAATTTGGGGGGCATAAACTACCGTTTAAAATGTATTTCTGCACATTACAAACACTATGGTACCACTTCCGGTTTATCCGGAAATTACCTCAACTTTCGATTTTCAACTGGAACACCCTGTATATTTTTACATATTTGGATGCAGGGCAACATTCTGCATACACCATGTAAGTTTCGCGAATTTTTGAGCCGAAGTTCAATTTTTTCAAGCATTTTAAGAAATCCGTGAAAGTGGACTTTATACTTTTAAACGAATGAAATAAAATTGAAAATAAATAGCACAGATATGAAATAGATATCAATTAAATCAGAAAGAAAATTATAATTTTTCAAACACTATGAGCCACCACCACCTTCCCATTTGAAAAAAAAAAGTTTTTGATAAAAAAGTGATATGTTCAACTTTGGAGGCTTCGCAAACAGTTCTTAGTGAAACGAAAAGAAAAATTATATTTTTCCTTTGAAGTTTACCTACCGTATAACGAATTTTGGAATTCCAAAGCACTCTAGACGGATTTTTTAAGATGCTTGAAAAAATTGAACATCGGCTCAAAAATTCGCGAAACTTACATGCTGTATGCAGAATGTTGCCCTCCATCCAAATATGTAAAAATATACAGGGTGTTCCATTTGAAAATCGAAAGTTGAGGTAATTTCCGGATAAACCGGAAGTGGTACCATAGTGTTTGTAATGTGCAGAAATACATTTTAAACGGTAGTTTATGCCCCCCAAATTTCAAATGGATAAGTTAAAAAATAAAAGAAATATAGGGGTGAGCCAGTATCCTGTGGCACCCGGTATACCAAGTGACCGCCTCGTGAAATCACATTCGAAGAGAATTCCTTTTCTGAAAGATCCACGGACGTCTAACGGTGTATATTATTTTGGAGAATATTACATTAAATTTCTAGTAAAGGTTTTTATCTATTTCAAGCATAAAATAAAACCCACTCACTAAATTGCCAATTCATGTCCATGTAATACAATTCTCTTTTGGCAATCGATCACTCTCCTTTAAGCGCGGCCATCGCAGTCGCTGACCCTTGTGGGGGTATCGTGGCTATGGTGGTAGACCTTGCTTTGTGAAGCTTTATATGTAGATTGATGATTATACAATATATCTTTATATATATATATATCTGTTTTCTTCTTTTATTGCATTCTAGTGGTAATTAAGTACTTGTGTTGACCATCTAGTTAACGACCCTCGCATTGTGCGACAGTGACCCTTCGGCTGAAGCCAATGAGGAGTGAACGAATCCTGTCTGGGCAGGAGTCTAAGGTGAATTATGTATTGTGCATAGTGTCTATATAGTGTTGTATCTTTAGTTCAGGACGTTGTGAAACCTGTATACGAGGAAGCATTCATTGTCGACGGCTACCGTTAATCTATCGATATCGAGATATGGATATATTAAAATCTTGTCCCGACCTGCGTTGAAGTCAACGGCCAAGAGCTGGTTCAGATGTTGTGATAGCGCCTGGTTGACTTAATCGAATATCAGTCGTTCCCTCCAACTATTACTGATTCACAAGCGAATGGTTAACTGAATCGTTGACACAGCCTTAATAATTTAGTTATTAAACGATGATAGCCCCCCCCCTCAGCAAACGGGAAGAAATTTTTGGGTAAGATTTAACCGCGCATTATTTTAAATATCTTGAGCATTAGATCGATTAACTTGCACATTGAAATTTTGCATATTGTGCACTAAGTAAATATATCAGTTTGCAATACAAAATATAAATCAGCAATATTTTAAATTTCGTTTTAAATACTATAAGAACTACGTTGGTTCTTAGACCTAGCTTCTTTAACTAAATGCTTTTTTAATTTTTAATGCTCATTTAAATTATCCTCGAAATGTTTTAAATTTAAACTATAGAAAGACTTAATGAAAAAATTACTTTTAATAAATTTTTTAGACCCTCAAACGGTAAAATAATTATAATCATAATACTCGTACATCGACTACATTGTACATTATAATTACTTAGTAATCATGTACGGGAGTCAGATATCTCTGGGCCAGACTAAAATATTGTAGCGATGGTCTAGCCTTAAGTTAATGGTTACTTGTTACATTAGATAATTTTGCCAGTTTTAACTTGTTTTACATCGCGAATCGACGCGTTCTTATTTATTATGTGAAAAGAACTTTAATTTGACGATAGTTGAAATTTTTTTGTGCTAATAAGTATTTTTTATTATATTTGTGAATTTGGGAGTTATTATTAACGAAGGTAAAAGCAAAATATTCATATCATTCTTTACTTTATAGTAGAAAAATATTTTTGATAAGTACAAAATGGACATAACTAAATATTTTAAGAGGAAATCGGAAGATTATCCGGAACATCAAAAAAAAAAAAAAAAATTAACCCACCACTCAGAGCATCAGAGCAGCACAATAAGTGTCTACGTCCTCTAGAAAACAGTCTACAGAAAATCCAAAAGATATAAATCCGGAAAATCAGAAACAAATTAAATTAACAAAACATGAAGTATATCCGTCTACCTATTCCAACAAACGGTCTACAGTAAACCAAAATGTCTCGTATATCGGCGATATCGCTGATGCCCAAATTAAAGCTGCCGAACAGAGGAATCTGATCTGCCGAACAGAGGAATCTGTTCAGGCAGCACGTCGATAAACCCCTGCACGGTGTTTTCTATAACAACATAGAAGCACTGGGTTTATCGACAGAGCTGACCTTCGCATTTTTAAGGTCAGCGGGGCTGAAGTCGGAGACCGAGGGATTCATTGTGGCCTGCCAAGTTGGTGTTATTAACACATTGGTCTATCGGAGTCGCGTGATGGGTGTAGAGGTTCCTGATATCAACTGCAGGACCTGCCGTCAGGCGCCGGAGTCGCTCATGCATCTATTATCTGCATGTCCGATTTATGCGACTTCGGCCTACATCCACCGACATAACGCGGCTTTACGAGTGCTATACTACCATCTTCGGCACTCGTACAAGATAGACCAAACACCAGTGCTGCCTTATATCCCCGGAAATATCGAGTCCCGACCGTCAGGCGAATTCAAGCCAATAAGCCTGACATAGTCCTCCTCGACCATCAGACCAAGGTGATGTATGTCATCGAGTTCTCAGAACCTGCTGAGACAAACATCGCATTGAAGGAGGAGGAGAAACGGACTAAATACAGAGATCTCCGGTACGAGTTCCAAGTGCTATACCCAGGCTACTCTGTCAAGAAGGTCGTCCTGATAATCAAACTCGGAGGTATGAAGCCCACACTGCTCTCAGCATTGAAGACCATGCCTGCCTGCCAAACATCGGCAGAATGGTTGGCTGGTCAAATGCAGAAAGCGGTCATCCTGGGATCCCTCCGTCTACTTAGGGCACACGAGTCTGGAATCTACAGTGACTGGCACTCTCTCTGTGTGGTGTCGGAGGCCACAGAGAGACTGTCCAGCATTAGAGTCGGGAAACCGAAAAAAAAAAAAAAGAAAAATAATAATAATAATCTTGATTCACCATTTACGATACATTAGAGTATATATGGCAGGTCATTTATATGAATAGTATAAAATAAAGACAAAGCAATAAAATAAGTAAATAAATAGTACATAATAATTAGGTATGTTACGAACACTAAATAACAAATTGACATACAAACAGATATATTGCATACATGTCAAAACGTTTCAAACTTAGATAGATAGCTGGGACATTAATCACTGAAAGGATTGTTCAAGATATAAATAAATCTCCGTATTTCTCTATATTAGCAGATGAAACAACTGATGTCGCTGGAGTTAAACAAATGTACTTTTGCATGCGTTACCTGAAAGACGACAAAATCATGGAATCATTTTTACGTTTTATACCAGTAGAGAGTAGGTACTACAGGAGAAAATTTAAGCGAGACTATTCTAAATACAATGGCACACTTAATCTAAATACGGAAAAGTTACGAGGACAAGGTTTGATGGCGCCTCAAATATGAGTTCTAGTCATGCCCTTAATCTAGTCGTAATGACCAGGTGCTCTTTAAAGCCAATTAAAAATACAATTGGAACTATTAAAACAGTTACAAATTATATTAGAAACGGTCACATTCGACGCAATGCTTTTAAGAAAAATATATCTAATGATAGTAAAACACACATGTTAAAGAGTATGTGTGAGACCAGATGGTTCGAGCGCCATAAAAATGTCACCGATTTTGTGAAACTGTTTCCTGTAATCATTAAAACGTTGGAGGATATTGTCATAAATCAATATATGCATCACCTAAATAAGAAAATAAAACATTGGTTGGCATATTCCATGTTAAAGAAATACCTAAATATAACTTAAACCAATTAATTAAATTCATTTTCAAAATTATATACCTACATATTTATTAATTCTTCTTAAACTTTATTTAGCCTAGATATAAAAATGTAAACATTAGTATTATTGACCTAGTACCAAAACTGCAAGTGTTGCATTTCATAACAATCAGTCAAACACGGACCATAGGATTCACCTATATGGAAAATGCTGACTAGGTATTTAGGAATGATATAAATAAACAACAAATCAATGATACGGGGAGTTCAGCCGAATCACTTGAACACGACACGTCTCTCCCTCCAAGATCTGTATTGGGTAAGGCCCTTGTAATGTATAATTTTTGACTGTGGTTGTTTTATCTGTTTTTAATAAAATATGTTTGATGATAGCTGTTAAGAACTATACTTCCTTAAAAAATTAAAACAACGGTCCTGTGTATTCCGAAGCGAGAGGCAACCCATCCAAGGGAGCATGGGGAAGAGCATTCATAGAGTAACAGCGATTCTGTATACACGTGTTATGTTCTTTGTATATTTGTAATACCTAGTTACATGAAGTGAAGTGTTATAAATTTATGTCATTAAATATCTTGAAAATTTACAGTTTTTTCGTACAAAATATAGCAGGTGTTTACTGCAAATAAAAATAATTATTTGCAAAACTTCTCAACATAAAATGGTCCTATCGAGTCGTGATGTGAGCATCGTCCTATACGTATGTAAACATACATCATCCATATAAACAATCAGCGCAATTATATTAGCGGCAACATCAGTCCGTAATTGTGCAAAAATTATACATAAACAATCAGTGGAACTTTAGCGATAGAAATATCTATCCAAAATAAACTGCAATAAACATATTGACATTTTAAACAAGTGACTATAACAAGAATACATCAACAAATTAAATAAAGTAAACAATCGAATCGTCTATTTGTTGGTTGCATTACATGAAAATATCCACATCCAGTACCTGCCAGTTTACTACACGTGGCGCATCGTATATCACCCGGTCCCGCCAAGAGAACAAAGAGCAGCCGATTATTTCGCCGCATTATGTAATCCAATTAAAGTATTATCAGTTTACATTGCGTCATTTATCTATGATAAGTAAATAGTGCAACCTTTCAAGAAACTGTTACTTTGCATTTTTATACCATATAGTTTTAGTCTAGAACTCACCTCTGAACGAACAAGTTGTTGTATTTTTATATCGTTTATAATAAATACACGTTCAATAGTATTTGTGATTGTTTTTAAAAAGGGTGTTTTCCATCCTCAACCCCTAATTGGCGCAGTCGGTAGGATAGCGAGGGTAATTTATTGCAAATTTACCTTTCTATTTCTATGGAAAAATCGCTATTCGAAAAAGAAAGAACTTCGCAGTGCTACCCAAAAGAGTTCAGTCTCCAAGAGGTTGTTAGAAGACTACAATCAAAGTAAGTGTCTAATATTCCTTTTGCTCCTTTCCCAATTTCTAAATCAAATAGATTTTGTTGAAAGAATTAGTTAGGCTTGTTCATTGTGAACATTCTTGTAGTTATTTCATTTGAGAAATTATTTACAAGAGCGTAACATTCTTGTTACATTAGTTTGTAAGAAAACCTGATTTTTGCTGGAAATAAAACGAAAGAATTTTATATTTCAACGTATTCTGATATTATATCATATACAGCTAATTATTTCAATTATTTGATAATTAATTGATTAACTTAACATTACTTAATTATTTTTAATTTTTGCGTTAAACGAAAATTGTATCCTAAACATCTAAAATGGCAAAAGAAATAGATTCAGGTCTTTATCGTATCTATTCTGATAACATCCCTCCATTTAATGGCGATAAATGTATGTTACCATCATTTTTGGGAGCTTGTGATGACCTTGTTGCTAATTTTGAAGATAAGGCCCATCTAAATCATCAAATAAATAGAGCTATTGTTAGAACTATAATTTCTAAATTACCTGGACACGCGTCAGAGTTAGTTAGCCCTCGAGAAGAATTAAATTCATGGCCGTTAATAAAAAATTTCTTAAATAGTGCTTTTGCAGACAGACGGAGCGAACAAACATTGCTCAATGATTTAATGACCGCGAGTATTAATAAAAATGAAACATCTGCCGAATTTGGTACTCGTTTACAATTAATTAGAAGTTTATTAGTTGCTAAATTAAATGAAACGGGTGCTAATGCAGTAATGAAACAAATTAAAATTACAAATTACGAACAATTAACTCTCGCAACATATATTAACAATTTAAATAAGGACATTAAAATCATAGTAAAATGTAAGTCCCCAGATTCATTAGAAGCTGCTATGCAAATAGTTGCAAATGAAGAATCCGAACAAGAATATGACCGAAGAACACAAAACCGTCATAAACAAAATTTTCAAAATTTACAATCTCAAAATCAAAGAAGCATATTTAAAAATCAAAATTATAATCAAAACTTTCAAGATCAATCATTTCAAACTAAAAAATATTTTACTAATCAACAAGTTTTTAATAAGCAACAAAAACCATTTTATTCACCATTTAAAAATTATAATAATGTTTTTAAACCTGATAGAAATTTTATACCAAAAAATGAACAAACACCAATGTCTACTCAAAGTAAAGTACCATCATTACAAACCGGAAGTCAATATCAAAACCAACCCTTATCTCAATCTCAAGTTCAAAAGAAATTTCCATGGTTTAAACCGACAAACTTACCTAAATATGTAACTGAAGAATTACATAACGTAGAAAACGAACAAATTGAACCTAATTTTAACTTAGATGATCCTGAAATTCAACAAACAATTAATGAATTTCCACCTTATGACTTTCCTGAATATTATTCTGAAGATTTTTTAGAATATTTAGCTAGTGACGATCAAAGTTCAAGTCAGCAAAATTTTCAAACAGCTTGCTTAACATTGCCCCTGACATAGCGTTTAATGCCTATGTAAACGCTTTACCATTTATCACAATAAAAAATCCGAACTTGAAACTATTAATAGACACAGGATGTAATATTAATATGATAAGACCTATAGTTGCTGAATATTACTTTCCAGAATATATTGTCAAAAGCCCCTCTGTTCTTAAAACTCCGCTAGGAGATAAAACAGTACTAGGAAAAATTACAATACCAGCATTCCCAGAATTTCAAGTAAACAAAGACATAGAATTTACATTGTTTCCATTTTCTGATTATTTCGACGGTATTATCGGATTAAAAGAATTGCATAAATTAGAGTTAATAATGGACTTTAAAAATAAGATTTTATATAACAAATTTAATATTAAAATTCCATTTCAATATCGCTCTGAAAAAACACAAAATCAATTTACAATTGAAATACCTGCATTTTCAAGCCTTCAGCAAAGATTCCCAGTTGATGTAAACTATGGTGAAATTTTAATACCTGATATTAAGTATAATGAATTATGGATCCCGGAAACTATTGCTCTAGCTGAAAATAATAAAGCTATTTTTGAAATTCAAAATACAAGTGATCATACAGTATGTTACACATTTCATGAACCATTCCATGTAAAATCTTTAATTAATGAGGAAATTGAAATTTTTAATATTGAACAAATGATACCAACGTATCAAAATGAAATAGATAATAAAAATGAAATTTTAAAACAGATTCGTACTAATCATATGAACTCTGAAGAAAAAAACGCTTTACTAAAATTAATTTCAGAATTTTCAGATTTATTTCACGATAATGATTCAAAATTAACTTTTACTAATAAAACAAAACATGAAATTCGTACCACGGATGAAATACCAGTACATACAAAAACGTACCGATTTCCTTTCTGTCATAAAGAAGAGGTTAATCGTCAAATAAATAAAATGCTTAATGATGGAATTATCCGTCATAGTCAAAGCCCCTGGTCCAGTCCCATCTGGATAGTACCGAAAAAAGCAGACGCGAGCGGCAAAAAGAAGTGGCGAATTGTAGTCGACTATCGCAAAATTAACGAAAAAACAGTAAACGACAGATATCCGATTCCCAATATGGACGATATTTTAGATAAACTTGGCAAATGCAATTATTTCTCTACATTAGACCTTGCGTCCAGCTTTCACCAAATAGAGATGCACCAAAATTCTATTGAAAAAACCGCTTTTAATGTCGAAAATGGGAAATATGAATGCCTTCGTATGCCATTTGGACTTAAGAATGCTCCAGCTACCTTTCAAAGGGTAATGGACCATGTCTTACGCGATCTCCAAAATAAAGTATGCCTTGTATACATGGATGATATTATCATCTTTTCAACTTCCCTTCAGGAACATATTTCAAACTTACGATTAGTATTTAAAAAACTTAGAGAAGCAAAATTAAAAATTCAACTAGATAAATCAGAATTTCTTAGACAAAACGTAGAATTTCTAGGAATAAAACCAAATCCGAAAAAAATAAAAGCTATTTTAGAATTTCCCGTTCCGAAAACCAGTAGAGATATAAAATCTTTTCTCGGTATGTTAGGTTTTTATAGAAAATTTATAAAAGACTTTGCAAAATTGACAAAACAACTCACTCAATGTTTGAAATAAAATGTTAAAATCATACATGATAAAAAATTTTTAGATGCATTTAATCATTGTAAAACCCTATTATGTAATGAACCTTTACTTCAATATCCAGATTTTTAGCCAGCCTTTTATTTTAACGACAGATGCTAGTAATTTCGCTATAGGAGCAGTGCTCTCTCAAAAATTTAATGGACAAGAAAAACCCATTGCTTTTGCTAGTCGTACATTAAACGACGCGGAGAAAAATTATAGTACGGTTGAAAAAGAATTACTAAGTATAGTGAATTTTACTAAGTATTTCCGCCCTTACTTATTCGGAAGAAAATTTAAAATTATTACCGATCACAAACCGCTGCAATGGATTAATAACCTAAAAGAGCCAAATTCACGCCTCATGCGTTGGCGTTTAAAATTGTTAGAATATGACTATGAAATAGAATACCGTAAAGGAAAGGACAATAAAGTTGCTGATGCCCTTTCTCGGATTGAATTAAAAAATGACGAATTAAATGCTATAGAAAATGAATCATTAATTAATCAAATTGACCCGGACGAACAAAATAAAATTGAAACTGACTTTCCTGACCTAGATGACTTAAGAGACCTAGAAATGGAACCCATGCAAAAATTAGAACCTCAACCGTCTACCTCGCGAGTTAATATTATTTCGGGCATTCAAATAATGCCTGCAATCGAAAAACAAGTAGATGAAAATTCTACTAATGAAACTATACACTCAGCTATCGAAAATCCTATACTTGAAATACCTCTTTCAGAAAAAGCTATCAATACTTTTAAAAACCAAATATTTTTAACTATTTCTCACGATGCTATTAGATCAAACGTACAAGTTAGCACACCTCATGGAAAAAATAAACGATACAATATTGTAATAGCCGGTAGGGACCCTGAATTCCTAAAATCAGAATTATTACGAATTTTCAAAGAATATATAAAACCTAAATTTGTTCATGGACTATTAATAGATGACCGCGAAAAAAATATTATCATACCACTCTTACAAAAATATTTTAATGAAAGAAGTTTCAAATTAATTCAATCAAAAATTTATTTGACTGATGTCCAGGAATCAAATAAACAACAGGAAATTATACAAAAACATCATGTTCAAAAAACAGGACATTCAGGTATAACTGAAACAATAAGTGATATACAAAAAACATACTATTGGCCAAATTATGCCAAGGATATACGTGACTATATTAACAACTGTGAATTATGTCAGAAAAATAAATATGAAAGACGACCTAATCAAATTATTTTAAAAAATACTCCCATTGGCGAAAAACCCTTTGAACACCTATATGTTGACACATTTAGCATAGACAAGCAAAAATTTGTAACAATTATAGACAGCTTTAGTAGATTTGCCCAAGCTTATCCTTTGACCTCACAGACAGGACTAGGTATTATCGAACAATTAATAATTTTTATTTCACACTATGGTATCCCTCATAAAATTACTTGTGATGACGGATCCGAATTTAAAAATAATTTAGTTACAGAATTTGCCAAACTTTACCAAATTAATATACATTATACCACGCCACTGAATCCTAACAGCAATTCACCTATTGAAAGATTTCATTCAACCATTATTGAAAAATATCGATCTATGCAACAAGAAGATAATTTATTAATTAATCAGTTCGAACATGAACCCACAATAATAATGAAACTTAGTTTATTAGCTTATAATAACTCAATTCATTCGTCAACAAAATTCACACCATTTCAAATAATAATAGAAAATCTCAATTTAGAAACAAATTTTGAAACTACCGAAACCAAAATTGTTAATGATTATCTTAATAGGCAAGCAGTCAATTTCGAAATAGTAAATAAAATAATTAACGAAAATAATGAAAAATCTCGACAAATAATTGAGAAAAGAAATGAGAATATTGAAAATGCTAATTATTTCTCAAAGAAAGGTAAAACCATTTTCAAAAAGCTAGACGAAAGAAAAGCTAAACATAAACCCTTGTATACTCCTGAAACTATGCATACAGATCTTGATAATAAAATAAAAACTTTAGATAAAACATATCATAAACGAATTTTTAAACCTCCCAGACAAATATCTAAACAAAATGTTGTTTCAGATGAAGCTGATAATGATGCTGATCAGCCTGGCAGCAGCACAAATAGCGTTAATACCAATCGATAATCCATTATTACCATTTCTAATCAGTAAAGCCCGAATAATAAAATCCAAACACACGTATGTGAAATATATCGACTTAGAAATATTTTCAAGCCCTCTAGAATCAATAAAATTTAATATAGAGTCATTAGAACAAAAAATAAAAACATACGATGACTTTTTACCACCTTTAACCGATATTCTTTTACATTTAAAATATTTACATACAAAAGCTAGTAATAAACTTCAAAACCTGAAACCAATACATAGGCAAACGCGCGGAATAATAAACCCTATTGGAAAAATATATAAATGGGCATTTGGCCTACTTGATTCCGATGATGGCGAACGTTTCGAAAAAGCAATAGAAACATTAGAGAAAAATCAGCAGCAAATTCATCATGATATGAAAAACATGTTAACAGTAACGAAAAACTTCATGAATGAAACTAGCACAGTTATTACAAGAATATTATCTAATCAAAATCAGTTAACAGAACAAATTAAACTTTTAGAAGATAATTTAAATAAATACAACTTATTTTTAAAGATACAAAACTGGATAGATGTTATGATTATAGATTGTCAGAATATAATTGAAATTTTGGATATTTTAGAAAACAGTGTGTTATTTGCAAGATTAAACATAATAAATAATAACATTTTAGACATATCAGAATTAGATGAAATATTAAACTATACCCTAATGAAATAATTGATTTCAACTACAAACAATCATATCTAGAAATTATTAAAGTTGAAACACAATACCTGAATAATAAAATTCTTTTCAAATTTTACTTACCTCTAGTAAAAGAAAATCTATTTGATTATTATCATTTGTTTCCAATTCCAAATAACAACGAAATCCTTATACCACCCGAACCTTATATAATATTAGACGCAGAAGAACATTACTTTCTTCATGAAGCCTGCCAAATCATTGAGGAATATTGTGTATATTTCAACCGAAATCCAGTTAATCTCGAAAACTGTATACCACAATTATTACATGGAAATCAAATACAAAACTGCAGTGTGATAATGATCAATAACATTCAGAAAACATTAATCGAGCCAGTCAATGATGCAAACATAATTATCGTTCCTGCTGAAAGTGAAAAGATCATTAAACAATGTCCCCATCAGGAATACATCGAGATTAATCGACCCTACTTAGTAAAAATTCCCCATGGATGCCAAATAATGGTAAATCATTACACCTTCTTGAATATGGAAGTTAACATCAAATCCAAACAAGTAGAACTACTACCTATCAAAACGCAAGTACAGATGTCTTCGAGAAATTCACCTTTAACTCTCCAAGACGTACACACGGACAGACTTTCCGAAATTGTGAAAAGTGCGCAAAATATACACATTCATGACTTACAAAGTGTAAAAGTGAAGGACACAAGTATCAATGTATTATTATATATAACTTTAACCATATTATTAATCTTATGCTTAATCTTTGTATGGAAATATTGTATGAAAAACAAAAAACAATTAATTCAGTTATTTGCTAACAAAAATATTGAAAAACAGGAAAAAGACATTCCTATGCAAACTGATAACACAAATGAAAATAAACGTCACCCTTTATTTTCTATCTAATAGGGGAGGCATTATGTAATCCAATTAAAGTATTATCAGTTTACATTGCGTCATTTATCTATGATAAGTAAATAGTGCAACCTTTCAAGAAACTGTTACTTTGCATTTTTATACCATATAGTTTTAGTCTAGAACTCACCTCTGAACGAACAAGTTGTTGTATTTTTATATCGTTTATAATAAATACACGTTCAATAGTATTTGTGATTGTTTTTAAAAAGGGTGTTTTCCATCTTCAACCCCTAATTGCCGAGCCAGCAGGTTCGTGCGTTCCTTTCTATTCACAATTCCTCTTTTATAGGTCTATCTATTTGTGTCAATACAGTACAGTACCTTCTTTGTCTTAAATATTGAAATATTTTTATATTTTAAACACGCTTTAATTCTTAACAGGTCAGGTTTTAACTACTTTTTGAAATTCATTTCGCAATTCTCAATAGATATTTCAATTTGGTTTGCCAACTTTATTTTACAATTTTCTTTAATCTAAATATTTAAAAACTTAAATAATTTTTTTTGGTAACATATTAAATTAAAAATGAGTAACTTGGTAAATCTGAAGAAAAAACGTTCCACTTTAAGGGGACAATTAACACGGTTTCAAACGTTTTTAAACAATGTATTCCCAGCCAATCCAGACTTTGATCAGGTGGAATCACGTTTAGCAAATACTGAAGGGTGGTTAGCAGAATTTAATAGCATTCAATTCGATATTGAGGCGCTAGACACAGAAACAACGCAAACAGACCATGAAAATGAGCGTGGCAAATTTGAGGAAATTTATTATGGTGCAACATCAAAGGCTAAAGGTATCAGCCAAAAAACCAAAAAATTTGAATTCTAATAAAAATCAATCAACAGATCAAAATCAAATCAAATTACCTCAATTAGACTTACCTACCTTTGATGGTACCCTAGACAAATGGCTCTTTTATAGAGATACACTTAATTTTATTATTCATTCTAACACACACATTAGTGAAATACAAAAATTTCATTATCTCAGACTATCTTTGAAACATGAAGCTGCCGAAGTGATAAGCTCTCTTGAGGTGTCGGCGGAGAGTTATGAACTCGCGTGGAGTTTATTACTTGAGCGCTATGAAAACAAACCATTACTAATCAACAATCATGTCAAAGCATTGTTTAACTTAACAATTATAACAAAAGAAAATTATTCAGCATTGCGTTCTATGTTAGATAATATTTCAAAGCATTTGCGCGCACTTGAAGTCCTAGGCCAGCCAGTAGCGCAATGGGACACATTACTTATATATCTTGTTACTAGCAAGCTCGACCCATCTACGAGAAGAGAATGGGAAGGCAAAAATAACACGAATGATTCTCTATCATTTGAATCTTTATTACAATTTTTAAAACAAAAATGCAGACTACTTGAAACGTTAAATTTAAATATTTCCGAGTCACACGGGCAACTTAATCAAAGACAAAAAATTAGAGCTCATTTATCGAGTAATTTGTCCACTAACACTTACTCTTGTTTTTTATGCAAGGATAATCATGCAATATACAGTTGCAAAAAATTCTTGAATTTAACGGCAAAAGAGAGATTCTACGAGGCCAAACGTTTAGAGTTATGTGTTAACTGCCTACGGAAAAATCATGCAACCAAAGACTGCAAAGCAGGAACATGTCGCAAATGTGACAAGAAGCACCATTCTTTATTACATTTTGTATCGGAAAATGTCTCTAGCAGAAATGAACCAGAAAATCAAGCAGCCCAATCTAGCAGTCATACTGTGTCTAATCATTCATCAAGTGCAAGTAAATCATACTCTCCTTTCAACAGCGATTGTTCAAACTTTCGATAAATTTGGAAAATTACACGATTGCAGGGTTTTGCTAGATTCAGGATCGATGTCATTTACTGAACATTTTTGCGATAAACTTCAATTAACTAAACAAAACGCAAGTTTTACCGTCTCAGGTATTGATCAAAGGCAAACAGCCATTAATAAAATCATTAACATAAAAATTCAGTCAAAGGTTAACTATCAAATACCAGTAACTTGTTTAATTCTGCCAAAAATAACGGAGAAACTACCTTGTTTCTCATTTGACAGGCATTCCCTTGATATTCCAAAAAATATAACTTTAGCCGATCAACATTTTGATAAACCCAATCTAATTGATGTCCTGCTTGGTGCAGATGTATTTTGGGATCTTCCCAAGGTAGGCCAAATAAAACTTAGCAGCAATAAACCGACATTGCAGAAAACTCATTTTGGGTGGGTGGTTACCGGTCAAATTATTCCACCACCTTATTCAAGCTTAAATAACAAACGTTGCAACTTTTTAACAAATGAAGATCTTAGTAAGCAAGTAGAGAAATTCTGGGAACTAGAGCAAATTGACAACACCAAAACCTTTTCTCAAGAAGAAGCAGCATGTGAAGCTGATTTTGTCAGCCAATTTAAGCGGGAACAGAATGGTCGTTTTGTAGTGAGCATTCCTTTCAAACAGTCACCAGAATTATTAGGTATCTCAAAAGAGCAAGCACAAAAACGTTTCTACAATCTAGAACGTAAGCTTCAACAAAATCCTATACTTAAGGAGCAATATTCTGACTTTCTTGAAGAATATAAATCTTTAAATCACATGACAAAGATCAATGACGACAGTGCCTCCGATGGATATTATATGCCTCAATATGGGGTAGTTCGTGAAGACAAAATTACCACAAAGCTGAGAGTGGTATTTGACGCCTCCGCTCCTTCATCGAATGGAATTTCTTTAAATCAGTTGCAGATGACTGGGCCTGTACTACAGGATGATCTATTTTCAATTCTTCTACGTTTCAGGAAGCATACTTACGTTATATCTGCAGATATTTCGAAAATGTATCGGCAGGTGATGGTTATGCCTGAACATAGAAAATATCAAAAAATACTTTGGAGATCAGAGTCAACCAATCAACTCTCAACCTATGAGCTGAACACTGAAACGTATGGAACCACAGCAACTTCTTATTTAGCCATACGGTGTTTATATCAGAATCAGAATCAAATTATCCTATTATCTCGGAAATTATCAAATCTGACTTTTATGTCGATGATCTTCTAAGCGAAGCAGATAATCAACAAATAGCTTCATGGATACGCCAAGAAATAACAGCAGTTCTCAAAAAGGCTTGTTTTGAGTTAAGAAAATGGCGTTCCAACGATCCCAGTGTGATACAAGGTGTATGTACCGACGAACAGCATTCAAGTCTTATGGATTTTGGGTCGGACATTGGCGTGAAGACTCTAGGCTTAGTATGGTCATCTGATTCGGACGTGTTGAAATTTAGCATTAAATCGAGTTTGGAAAATAATAGGATAACTAAACGACCAATTTTGTCGGAAACAGCTCAGATATTCGACCCTCTAGGTCTATTATCCATTTGCACGATATCTGCAAAAATTATCATTCAACGGTTATGGCAGTTACGTATTTCATGGGATGAATCAGTTCCATTGGATATCAATTCAGCGTGGTTATCTTTTCGGAGTCAGTTAAAATATCTCAATGAAATCAATATCCCCAGACAAGTCATCTGCCAGAATGCGTATGATATTCAGCTACATTGTTTTTCAGATGCTTCAACGCTCAGTTTTGGAGCCTGTTGTTATGTCAGAAGCACAGACACAGCAGGAAATATTGAAGTTAACCTTTTGTGCTCAAAAAGTAGAGTTGCATCTTTAAAAACTACAACCATTCCCAGATTGGAGCTTTCAGCAGCTTTGTTGTTAGCACAACTGTCGGATAAGGTAAGAAGTTCCATGAAGATTCATTTTAACTCTGTATTTCATTGGACGGACTCAACTATAGTCCTTTCATGGATTCACTCAACCTCTAATATTTGGAAAATTTTTGTATCAAATAGGGTTACTCAAATACAAACCCTAACAGAAAAGGATTCGTGGAATTATGTAAACACTAAGCACAACCCAGCCGATCTTATATCCAGAGGGCTGGATCCTAAACATCTTAATGCATCAGTTTTGTGGTGGAAAGGCCCTGACTGGTTGTCAAAGCCTGAAATTGAGTGGCCTAAACTCAATTTAAACTTATTCAGTAAAGAAAATTATCCTCAAGAAGTTTCATCTGAATTTAAAAAATCTCAAATCAAAACCTTTTTTTGCAATAAATAGTATTAATTTAGTAGACAAATATTCTTCTTTTGTTAAACTTCAACAGCCTATTTGCTGCGGTTCAAACTTAACTGTCAAGTTCGAAAACAAGATCGACAAATCGGGTCGTTAACCCCGCAAGAATTAGAGTTAGCAACTTTAAGCTTAGTATATCTCGTTCAACGTGAAGCATACTCAGAAGAAATATCAAGCTTAAATCGATCTGGTTCAGTCAGTAGAAAAAGTAAGATTCTTGCTTTAAATCCATTTCTTGACTCTCAAGAAATAGTTCGCGTAGGCGGCAGATTAAAACTTAGCCAATTTGAATTTTATAAAAAACATCCAGCAGTATTGCCATCAAACCATCATTTTTCAATTTTACTTGCAGAACATGAGCACAAGCGTTTGTTACATGCTGGGCCACAAACTGTGTTAGCTTCATTACGAGAACGCTTTTGGATCATCTCGGGTAGAAATCTTGTGAAAAAGATCACGCGTAAGTGTATACGTTGTTTACGGTTTAACTTTATTAACATCAAATATATGATGGCCGATCTTCCAAGAGAGCGAGTTACTCCGGCTAGACCTTTCATAGAACTGGTCTGGACTATTGTGGTCCATTCACGATTCGAGATCGATTGACTCGCAATTACAAACCAATCAAAGCCTACGTTTGCTTGTTCGTGTGTCTAGCGACCAAAGCTATCCACCTTGAATTGGTCAGCGATCTTAGCGCTAATGCATTCATAGCTGCTCTAAGAAGATTCACCTCGCACAGAGGTAAATGCGCTAATTTATATTCAGATAATGCTACCAATTTCACTGGTTCAGATACTATTCTACGAAAATTCGTAGAGCAGCATGAGCGTGTCTTCCAAACTGAGCTTAGTACGGAAGGTATACATTGGAATTTTATACCTCCCAGGGCCCCACATTTTGGCGGACTTTGGGAGGCAGGTGTTAAGTAAATATTTATTGGTGCATTATACAGAGTATTTACACATGTCAGTAAGCAGGATACAAGTTTCTGCATAAAATAATTATATAAACGTATGTTAATATATAAAATATGAAAGTAACATAAAAACACATAAGTATAATAATGTAAAAAAGTGTATAAAAATATATATAAAAGCATAGTAACAAAAACGTTATATATCACATACAGTAGAAAAGTCAGCGTTCAAAAATTCACTAAAATTATAAAAAGCGTTATCAATAAAAAATTTGTATATCACAGTCTTAAACCGTTTATAATCTAAATTCCTGATGTTTAGGGGCAATACATTAAAAAACTTGATTGCATAGTAACCCGTCCCATCTCGTGTTTTCGAGAGCCTTAAATAGTCAAAATTTAATTTGTTGTTGTTTCGGGTTGAATATGAATGAACATGTTCACGTGTCCTGCAAGCACCACATTAAGCGTGTTTTAGGTAATGCCATATTATCTTTCGAGGAGTTCGCCACTGTATTGGCGCAAATAGAGGCTTGTCTAAATTCCAGACCATTACATCCCCTAACCACTGATCCTAACGATCCAAATGCCTTAACTCCTTCGCACTTTCTCATCGGAGAAAACATAACGGTGATTCCTGATTCCAACTATTTGGAAATAAACGAAAACAGACTATCCAGATTCCAAAGACTACAAAAAATCCTGCAGCATTTCTGGCAAAGGTGGTCACTGGAGTATCTGGCAGAACTTCAAACACGCACGAAATGGAAGCAAAGGCATAGCGAGCTACTACAACCGGGGATATTAGTTCTGATCAGAGATGAAAACGCACCACCGCTTAAGTGGGCTCTAGGAAGAATCTTGGAAGTTCATAAGGGAAAAGACGATATCGTGAGAGTGGTAACTGTAAAGACAAGCAGTGGTATTTTTAAAAGACCTGCAACTAAATTGTGTATTATTAATAATGAATCATAAAAACACTTTTATATCTTGAAAGAACTCACTTCTTTCAATGGGGTGGCCTTATGTTAAGAACTATACTTCCTTAAAAAATTAAAACAACGGTCCTGTGTATTCCGAAGCGAGAGGCAGCCCATCCAAGGGAGCATGGGGAAGAGCATTCATAGAGTAACAGCGATTCTGTATACACGTGCTGTTATGTTCTTTGTATATTTGTAATACCTAGTTACATGAAGTGAAGTGTTATAAATTTATGTCATTAAATATCTTGAAAATTTACAGTTTTTTCGTACAAAATATAGCAGGTGTTTACTGCAAATAAAAATAATTATTTGCAAAACTTCTCAACAATAGCTCCGATTCTCATTTGTGGGTGTCACTCCATAACCTCTCGTAGCCAAGTAACCCCTGTAGTCAGGCTGTCCAAAGGGCAGGTCGTGACATATGGTGGAGGCGCCAGCTTCAATCCTGGTAACTAAATGAAGAATAAATTAGCATTTGAAAGGTGTATGTTTTAAAAATCAAAATATTTTTCCCCTCATTTTAGTCATCAGGCTGGCGGGGAAAGAGTGTTTTGGAAGGATTTTTGCACTTGCCAGTTATATTTTCCTTCATTTTAGTCAGTTTTGGGCTGGCAGGAAAATGTGCTGATAGGGGTAAAAATTCGTTTTTAAAAGATATAATAAACTTCATTGGTCATTAGCTTGGTCTCTTTCCTCTTCCTCTCATTTTTAGTCAGTCATTGGCTGGCGGGGAAGAAGAAACTCTGCCAAAGAAATAAACTGACCTCTTGGGCATTTTTTCCTCATTTTAGTCAGTCTCAGGCAGGAAATGTTCTGGGAAAGTTTAGTTTTAAACTAAAACCCTGAAGTAAATTGTGCCTCACAGACTGTCGATACGTTTTCCCTCAATGCCGAGAGTAAAAGCTAAAAGAGCGCGGCGGCAGAACCAACGGAATAATAGGAAACCTTCACTGTCTATTAAAACGTCTCGTAGTGAGGTAGGTGCAATAGAGCGACCAATCACACCAGACATTCCAGACTAGGTTCGGGATACTAGGTTTAAGGCTAAGTTAGAAGCCAAACTGAGACGGTTGTTCGGTGATGACCATTAATGAGTAAGCGGTGCTGAACCGACAAGGGTGTATGAGGTATAATAGGTACATAGGTATATATACACCTATAATACATTATCATATAGTTTTTTTTTATGGGTGTATGTCATATTTAGACAATATGAATGAAATTTTGTTTTTTCCACAAGTATTTTAATATAGTATCAGTCGACTCACCTATTGTGACAGAAATTGAAGAAGATGATACAGCACCAGGAGTTGTTAGTGGAATCTCGCTGAGCTTGGAAGACTTAAACCAGGACTCGGACGGGGAGAGAGAAAAATTGGAGGAAAGAACTCAGCATATGTCCAATTTAGGACCCATTAGGAAAAGTCTGGACTTATACTCTACGAAAAACCAAGAACCTACGAGCAAAACAGACACGGTGACAAACCAAACAATAGATATAACGACTATACAGTCAAGTCAATTAACAAGACCAACAAACACAACCAACATGGCTAATACAACATTAATTGACAGCATGACAATTGAAAAGACTCCCGCGACACCAAAATTTGTATGCCCTTCAACATTTAACCCCTGCACCGGAAACGCCTCTGCATTTGTTAGGCAATACGACAGGACTAGTGCAGCTAATGGATGGTCAAATGCATTGAAAATTTCATATTTTCAATCTTTTCTGGAAGGAGCAGCCTTTCTCTGGTTCGAAAAATATCAGGAAAATGCCAAGAATCACGCCAAAACATGGACAGACGTAAAAGAAGACTTTATTCAGGAATTTGGGACTAGCGATACAAAAATATCACTTGAGGAGAAGCTATACAGTAAATTCACTTTTCAACCAAAGCACTTTGTGAGTGAATAGGAGAGAATAAAGCGAGAGCGCTAACATTCTGAGATCGACATGCAGTCACGCATGTGTAGTGCTCTCGCTTTACTGCTATCTCCTATTCACTCACAAACTGCTTTGGTTCAAAAGTGAATTTACTGTATAATAGAGAACAAGGGGCAGACGAAAGCATTATAAAGTACTATTTCGACCTACTTAACTTATTTGGAGAATACGATCCATCCTTGGACTTGGATAACTTTAAAAAATACTTCGAGAATGGGTTGAGTAAGGAATTATATACGCATTACCAGCTTATCGTAGAGGATAGGACGGATTGGAAAGGATTCAAGAAGATGATTGACCAGCTAGAAGATATTGCACTTCACACGCACAAAATGAAGAAGGAAAGCGGTTGTAAACAGCAAGCAACTTCTAACCAGAACAGGGGATTCAATAACGTATGGCAACCAAGAGATACTTGGTACCAACAGCAAAGCAATTTCCGTCCCCCAAAACCACAATATAACAACCAAAGGCAAGAGACCCACTAACGGCAAGGGAACTACCAACGGCAAGGGAACTACCAGACCCGGCCTTGGAACGGACCCACTAGGAACAATCTGCAAAATTATGTGCCGAACACACGAAACCACGGTGGACGCCCTAGATGTTACTATTGTAACAAGCTAGGCCACTTTGCTAACATGTGTCATAGTAGGCCTGCCGGCAACGGAAACCCAAATGCTGGAGGACGCCGTTCCTAGGCTCAAACGTCGTCCTATCAACAAGCGGAGCCCAACAATTCAACTTGCAACCAAAAATTTTAACTATCACTGTAACGGTCAACAATCTGGAGGTAACCGCCATACTGGACACAGGCTCGCAATTGAATATAATAACCAAAGACGTTATAAAATTGTTTTCCCCTATTAAAAGTGGCAGATAGTTAGTTCAAGTTTTATGTAGTGTTAAATTATTAAAAATAAAGGAATACGGAGTTCGTTGAGTTGCCGAGATACCAATGGTGGGCATCGAACTGTGAAGCATCGATGTATGTATACTGTATGTAGAGAGCTCTCATAAAAAGCTTTAAAATAAGTGTTTAGACTAATAAAATAATCGTGTAATTTGTAAAATCTTACATATAAAAAGGACACACAGTGCAGTGGTGACTGTTATACAATAAATAGTGCTATTATAACTAAAAAGTACGTTTAATATGTCAACAATTTGTGCGAAATGTACTCAAACAGTAAACTATAAATCTGTTGGTCTTGATTGTGGCTTTTGTAAAGAGGTTTTTCATATTAAATGTATAAATCTCACAAAACAACAAATGGACTACATAAAAAATAATGGATTATTTTGGAAATGTGAATCTTGTAAAAACAATATAAACACCTTTCAGTTCAGTGACACCTTAAAGAACACAGATAAAGAATCAGCTGATAAAAATTGTACAGGATGTAAACTTATATCATTTCTGCTTGAAAGCATTCAAAAACTGACTGAGACAGTCAATAAATTAGAAGAAAAGCTAACAAATTTTCTAACAGCGACACATACTGGAAATGGGAATGATCCTGAAATAATAATTCATGAAATCGCAGAAAGGCAAAAAAAGCTAATAATATTGTTATTTTTAAACTTCCTGAAAATAACATACAAGACAGTGATAAGAAAAGGGCTCAAGAAATTATAAATATAATTGTTCCAGAAATGGACCCATCAAACATAAAAGTCTTTCGGTTGGGAAAAATAAACAACAATAATATGATAAGGCCACTGAAAATACAGCTTAACTGCCAAGGAGATGCAGCAAAAGTAGTGTACAATAAAAAAAAAGCTCAAAGAAGAAAATATATACAAAGTACAAATTAGTTTTGATTTAACGATTATGCAAAGAAATTACCAAAAAGTTATTAGTGATGAAGTAAGGAGAAGAAACAGTGATGGAGAAAATGTTTATATAAAATACATCAATCAAAAACCATGTATAATGAAAGCTAATCAAAAAAACTGAATATGCATTTTGCACACATGAATATACGTTCAATCCACACAGGATTTGCAATATTTAAAGATTTTATGTCAACAAGTTCTTTTGATTTTATAGGCTTAACTGAAACCTGGTTGCAAGAAGAATTTCCATCGGATATCTTTACCTTATTATAATTTAATTCGTTCAGATCGTCCAACTAGAGGAGGAGGCACAGCTCTATACATCAGACAACAATTTAAATATAAAGTGTACTATCGAACTACAGATTTTACCAAGGGACTTGAACAGCTTTGGATAAAAGTTAAGTTAAAAAAAGGAACATTAGGGATAGGTGTTATCTATAAACCACCACATATAAATGTAAATGTATTAGAAGATTTAATAGAAGTACTAGAACGTATATATCTTGAATGTGATAATGTAATTTTAATGGGAGACCTGAATGTAAATCTTAATAATAATAATACTAATGAATACATATATTTGCATAATTTATTTGAACAATACAAATTAAAACAATTAGTTAAATATTCGACTAGAATATGGGTTGAGGGAGAATCTTTGATTGATATAATATGTGTTAGTGAAAATTTAATAGTGAATGGTAGTGATATTGTGGATGTATGCGGTATATCGGACCACATGTTGGTAAGTTGCAACCTTAAAATAGACAACAGTCAGGAAATAAGTAAGATATATTGCAGAGATATAATGTCACGCAATTTCCACCAAAAATAGAGGAAACTAAGTGTCCTTTGCGTACGGCAGCTTTTCGCCAGAGAGCATTGGGGTTGTGGATAAGTGATGTGAACTGAAGGCCTTAATGGGCGCCACTTGGCTCAAAAAAAACTATGTAGTCTGGCCCAAGCCAAGACTACAGTTAGGTTACTTTAAACTTAAATGCAATATTAAATTAACAATATGAATTGCTAGATCATTCTACGCATAGTCTAATTGTGGAGAGTACTAAATGACACAAACACTTAAAATTCAGGGCTGGTTTATTTACTCATTTCATTCACGAACTCAAATACAGATATATAATTATTATACTGATGCAAATAATTTCTTCAGGCATTAGCCAAGACAAAATATGGATCATACAAGGGCTCCTGTGGAGTTAGTAACTTATTAGCTAATAAATAGTTAGAAAAATCTTAACAAAATAAAAAGGATGTTCAAGAGTGAACGATTAACATTGATGATTGAACGTGATTAAAATTTCTATATACGAGAGCAATTATCATACAACACAGCAAACAATAGGTATTTCGGAAGCTTCCCATGGCATGCCATGCATTGCCTAACAGCGCAGCATTAATGTAAAATTTACAGAGTTTGTTTTTCAACACTCTTGAGATAATAACATATACCTGAATTTAATTAACTGAAAACTATTTAATAATCAAACCATATCTGGTTTAAATAACATATACCTGAATTTAATTAACTAAAAACTATCGAATTATCAAACCATTATCGGTTTAAATAACAGCCCAAAAACAAAATAAAATATTGAACACAAAAATCTGGCCTTATCTCTGGCATTCAGCCTTGATGCGCTCCATAGCTGCTTCCTCAAAAAATGACATCCCTGCAGGATACATCCCTTGATTTTCATCCCTTAGCTGGATTCCACTAAGTCTCTGGGTCAGATATCAGCTTGTACCTCACGGACGCCACTCTACCCAAACACTCTGAAATATTTCAGCATTAACCCCCCAAAAAAATAAATAAAAGGTTAACTTACCCCTAAATAGGGAGTTTCTCAAACAAAATTATAAATCCCTCCTACACATTAACTGAGACTTTCTTCAGACCAATTCGGCATTCTATAAATGATTTAAAACACAAAATATTGAAGAACGAGTTTCAAGCGACAAAAAAACTACTCACAAGATGGCTTGTAGACGAAGCTCCCACAGCGTGACCGGTTTCGTGATGAAATCTTCACTATAGACAAAATTCAAAACTGGAGAACAACACCAGGCTCATGATCAAACAAATTCACTCAGGGTGCATGCAGAACCAAAGGTCTGTCTCCTTAATCCCTTGCAACCTTTCACAACGTGCGTCGTCAGAAACCACTCGCCCCCATCTCTCCCTTTTCGATTCCCGTCAACCGCTACCTGTTGCCGTGTCGCTGTTTTTCTGAACAGATGCGCTCAGCCAATCAAAACACGCAATAAATATTTAAAAAGAAAAATCGACGAATTGAAGATGAAGATTGTCCTTACTTAAAACCATTACCAAAATTAAGTAATCCCCCAACTTATTTAACCCTAAACGTAAATAAACGGAATTATGAAAATATTGGAAATTAAATTGCAATCGCCTGCGCGGGCAGCAACCACACATACATGAAAATGTACCGTAGTCACGGACCTATTCCTACAGAATATTCAGAAACCCCTGACCTACAATTGCTCGATCCAGACTCAAAACAATATAAAATCAATGTAGCATTTTGAAATTTTGAAAATAATATTGAACCTAATCAATTTGCCTTGGATGCAGATAGTATAGATTGGGATAGATTATACGAAGGTGAAAATATAAACATAATAACGAATAATTTGAATAAAACCATAATAGATTTATTTGATGTACAGGGTGATTCACTTAACTTTCCCACCCCACTTTTCTCCGTTATTTTTGCAATTACAAAAAAAATATAACAAAATTTGTAGAACTTTTTCTGAAGTTTTTAAATATGGTATCAAAAAAACAATTGAAAAACAAATTATGAAGTTACAGATATAACTTGCATTTTTTTAATGGAACACCCTGTATTTTATTACATTTTTCGACATAAAATTTTATTCTGATTTCGACGATATAGCACACCTGGTACTTATTTGTAATACTTTCCGAAATATTTGCATTTAAATATATAAATTATAGACAATCGGACTTATTCTTGTGCACCTTGAGATCTATACAATATTGATTCAAATATTGAAACCGGCGTCAATGTTCACATCTGGTATGTATTCACGTGCTACATTGACAACACATTTTCAAGGTTGATATCGTTTTCAATAAGCCCCTGTGAAGTTTACCACATATTCTATTGCGCGGTAGTACCAACGGGCAATATATGTAGGAATTTTTAAAATACCACTAAAAAAACGAGTGTCGAAGTGTTTCGTTTTTTGTTTCTTTCCTTTAACGGTTTGACGTTTTGTTTTGGTGTTGGCTGTTATAAAGTTTCACACTTTAAATACTCGTGCATGCTTTTGGTTGGGTTTACATTTTTCGATGATGAGTACCGGCGAAGCAAAGAAAAAGAAGCGCACATCAAAAAATCAACAGGCAATCTATTTGAAGGCTTTGGTGGAGCACTCTGTTTTAATAACGGGGAAACTAACCCCTTTAATGGATCCCGCTGATCTGGAAATTTTGTGGGATCAGGTCACCGAGGATTTAAATAGTTGTGGAGATGGACTACTTAGAACGGCTGGAGAATGGAGAAAAGTAAGTATACCGATATTTCCATCTTGTAAATGGACGGTATTTGTACTATTAGATGGCATATAAATAAATAAATGTATCAATATTTTAGTTAATTAATCAGATTTTAAATTATATATTAAATTATAAATACTTTCAAGGTTTTCACGGAATGGAAAAGCCATGTTAGAAAGCGATCAAGAGAAAATAAGTCACTAAATGACATAGAAAAGAAGTTAATTCAACTATTAGGAGTTGCAGCAGTAGAGGGCCTGCCTAATCCTGAAATTGGGTTGCCACTGTTGCCAGAGAGGAAATGAGCAGGTACTTACTTTCTTGAAAATTTTATTTGATAATTGATTAATACTACATAGGCATAGGCAATGTGGTCTGCAAGTTTTTGAAATCATTCCTAGTTCTAGTATTTCTTTCTATTAAATAAGGTGTTTTAAAATAGGGTTCATCAGAAAAAGACAGCGAGGATTGCGAGCAGTTACCTACCGAAGAACCCGAAGAAGCTTCAGCTTCAACTGCAACTGATACTAAGACTGGAACTCGGACTGGAAGTAAGTGAAAATTAAGATAAAACAATTAATTTGTGATTCCTTTCTTACTTGATATTTCGTAATGAGTATTCTAAAGCAATCAATAAGCATTATCATCGATATCCTGAAACGTTTTTGTGCTTATAATGTATAAATATAAATTAGAAGATAAAATAATGTTTGTCTATTGAATTATTATTATGCAATAAAAAACATATAAGGAATAATAATATAATGAATAAGATGAAACTACAATTGTGAAGCTTTGAAACTAGGCACATTAAAAATAATTAATTGTGGGATATTTTACTTTACTAATTTTAATTTATTTGCATTTCTGCCCTTAAATCATTTACTCACATGGGTACTCTTCAAGATAATTATGTTTTACTTAGTTGAAAACAAGCTTACGACTAATGTTAATTTAATTTTATTACATTAATTATGTATTTAGGTACGAGAAGGAAAAGGATTGACCCGCTGCTCGCTGCTTATTCTCGAGGCAAC
Organism: Rhagium mordax; assembly: GCA_963680705.1. Taxonomy (NCBI): domain Eukaryota; kingdom Metazoa; phylum Arthropoda; class Insecta; order Coleoptera; family Cerambycidae; genus Rhagium; species Rhagium mordax. The sequence goes on from OY796664.1 coordinate 29,271,589, forward strand.
GATTCATTATATGATGGAATGTTGGAGATAGCCACTTCTCTAAAATTAATAGCTGATGCTATAAACAGACACTGTGACATTATTGAAAAACAAGAACACTATAGCCATATTTGATTCCAATGGCGGTCGGTGAAATTTAGGTTACCCTTATATTATTGGAGCATTTGACCTAAGCCATTACTACCATTTTTTTCTGTAAAACTTCTTTACTTAGTCTTGTACCCCATGCTCCAATACTGATACGGCTAACCCAAATTACACCGGCCGCCATTGGTTGATTTCATCAAATATGGCTAGCGTTCTTGTTTTTCAATTGATTCATTTTCACCATAAGGTAAATGTACCAATAAATGACCAATTTTCCTTTATTTAGACAAAACTATTACCTGTCAACCAAATGCATTTTGTTATATATCAAATCACTAAGTAACTGATATATTACAAATACATTTACTCAGTGCGATTAATAAATTTACAGTGTAAACCATCATAACTAATTGTTGTATATGGTTGGTATAACTTGTCACGTCAAATAAAAAGCAAAAATGTATAAAATAACATTAATAAAAAAAAGAAATTACAGGGTAGTCAGAATTTTAAAAAAAGTTTATGTATTTCCATAGATGCCATAGTATGTGACGTTCCGAACAATTTATAAAAGCAGATGATTATGCTTTTCTCATTTGACATATATGTGTGTCGCAATTTGACAACTTCTCAACATTTTATTGGACGGTGACCATTTATAGGTACAATTACCTTGGTCTTCCTATTAAAAAAAAAGTTTTAACTAGTTTATAAGCTGTTATTGTATTTGTGTTTCTCAATATATAGTTCAGAGATTAATATTGGTTTATTTTTTGCATATCAGTCCTAAAAACATCATATGAACAGTATGAACATTACCTTAATTTTTTTATTCAATAAGAAAAAAGACATGTCCCGTTTCGTTGAGGTTTTAAACGAGTGTAAAAATTCCCCCAAAAGAGTAGAAAAGGAATGGAAAAAAGTAAGTTTCTGTTTAGTTTAAGGTTTCATTAGACATATCATTATGTATATACACTGTGTGTAACAAATCATTAGATATATACCTCGGAAATGACAACACTGGTTACCGCTGTTTGCCTGCGAGCCAAACGAAACAAGGCGAACGGCGCGGCGCTATGCTGTGTTCGTACCGTACAAAGCATTGACATTGTTGCCGGTGCCTATGCATTTATATATCTAACGATTCAGTACACACACTGTATGTATAATAAATGTGTATACCTATTTATGGTTAACTAATAAGGTGAATTTATAAAAAAGTTGATGTATTTCCATAGATGCTCTATAATAAAGTACTTAAGGTTTTATAAACAAGCAGCACTATTAATTACTACTTTACTTTTAAAATTGTAGGTTTTCTGCGAGTGGCAAAGTAGGGTCAAAAGAAAGGCCCGAGAAATTTATACTAGTCAACATATGACTGGCGGTGGGTTCCCAATTATGAAAACTCTAACTGATTTGGAGTTAAAATTACTTCAAATATTAGGCAACTTAGTAGTCACTGGTTCCTTAGTTGAAGAACTAGGACTTCAAGAAAACTTTAGGCAGGCACCAACTTTATTAAATAATAAAAAAACTAAGAAAAAGATCAGTTTAAAAAGGATTACATTTCTAATTAAAAAAAGACGAATAACAAGAATGCAGAAGAAAATTTCTATCCTCTTCATAGAAAGTCTGAAAAAACAAGAGAGTGGGTTAAGGATGGTTCTATCGTCTTTGCAATGTTTGGTTGCTTCATTGGAAAGACTCTTACATTTAAGAATCGTGTAATAAGAAATAAATTTTCATTTATTTTTAATTAAATTTTGTCCCCATTTTATCTACGTAGAATTTAAATGAAAATAATAAGTAAAATAAAAAAGAAAGTAACATTATATTGACAAATAAATAAACAAGGCGTAATATACTATAAACAGTGTTCGGTTTAAATAAAATAATCCCTAACTATTCTATTTCGAATTCTTCTACCTTCATTATAAAAATGCATATTGGGATTAGGATTATTAATATTAGGATCACCGTCCAAATCTTCGTTATTTGGTGGGACATCGTCAATATGTTCTCCTCTCATCAAACGAAAATTATGCAATATTGCGCAGGAATTAATAATATTTCCAGATGTTACTGGATCATAATGCAAAACTCTATATTTTGAACAACATCTAAAAGATCCCTTGAAAACACCGTTAAATCTTTCCACAGTGTTTCTTACAGATTTATGTGCTACGTTATACCCCCTTTCTGCCTCATCATTAGGAGCGGGAATTGGAGTCATAAGCCAGGGTTCTAAGGGATACCCAGAATCTCCTAAAAGCCAAGATGTCCTACCACCAGCATGGTATTTTGTAATGGTATTATTTTACCATACTGTATATTAAGTTAGATAGGTATGTAGGTTAAATTGTATTTATTAATTATTGCAATTAATGTAGGTTATTATTTATTATTTGTTATTTGTTATATGTTATAGTTTAGTGTGTCATGTAAATATTGTAAATATGTATTATGTAGAATAAAAGTAGAGTAGATATTAGAATCTCAACGAGATCGGATGCCTTTTAATACATTCCCAATACCCTTAATCTACAAGTGAAGTAAAAGTATACTATGACAATCCAACCTGTCTAGAAGTATACTACATGGCGATCCTGCCATTGCAAACATAACTGGAAATTTATGGGCATAAATTAATAAAATTGAGAATGGGTACCACTAAAAGTAAGGAAGAAGTTATAATTGCGCAAGCAGGAAATAGTGGTGGTCAAACTAATGGAGTAAGTTACAATGCATTGGGCGTAAAAGAAATTATGGAAATGGTCATGGTAATTATATGTATAATAATAATTTTGGGTTACTGTCATGGAAAATATAAGAAGCAGTTAGAGAAGAAAGTCAGAAGAGAAATTGTCCGAAGTCAGGAGCTGGTGTGAGAAGATAGCTGTAATACACTCTTCTTTTTAGTAATTTTAGGGTAATTTATATAATAAGTTGTAATATGGTGGTTGATATTGGAAGCCGAAAAGAAAAGTTATATATTATTTAATAAAACTAAGTGGAAGAAGTGAAAAGAGTTAATCCATATGAAATGTCATGTCCCAAGGAAATGAGTTTAGATATCTCCTAGAAGAAGTAAGGGTGTTCCACAGAAATTTGAATAAAGATAATGTTGAAAGAAAGACAAGCGAAGAAGTTACTCGTCGTAAGTTAAGAAAATTAGATAAGTTTAAAGATAGTTATAAGCAGTTAGTAGAATTATTTAATAGGTCCGATGCTGATCCTAAGATCAGGGAGGAAATAAAAGCGTATACCGTTTCAATTAATAAATATTTTGAGGGAATTAAATATAGTTTAGAAAGTAGGTTAGTTAAAATTCGTACGGAGCAAGCTGAACACAGTGAAGGTAATTTAAGTTCTGTAAATTCAAACATAAAAACAGACTTTACTGATTCAGATTGTTCAGACGAAAGCGAAAATATGTCGGAGAAATTTGACCTAAGGACTGCAGCAGGGTTACTGCCAGTCATGGATGGTACCGAAAATTCAACAAAACAGCTAATAGACGCCATTGAGTTATACGACGCATTGTTGGATGCTGCGGGTAAAAAATTGTTAACCACGTATGTTTTAAAAACGCGACTTTCTCAAAGTGCGAAAATTAGACTTAACTCGACATATACCACAAACGCAAATTTAGTTGACGATCTTAGAAATTATTTCATAACTAAAAAATCTATTCCATTTCTGTCGGTGCAATTAAATAGTGCCAAACAAAACGGAAAATCGATCGAAGAGTTCGGTAAAACAATCGAGGAATTGCTGGTTGATCTCACAATCACGCAAGCTGACGGCAATGAAAATTCTGTCACCATTTTAAGAGAGGTAAATGAAAAAATTGCCATACATTCTTTTGCCAACGGGTTGCAAAATCACGACCTAAGAACCATTATAAAAGCGCGAAACTATAATAAATTAAACGAGGCTATACAGGGTGCTAAAGACGAAGAGTTACCAAAACGTGACGCTCAAATTTTTCACATTCGAGGACGTCAAAATTTTAGATCAGGTCAAGGTTCTAGATTTTTCAGAGGTAATAATTTTGGTAATCGCTCAGTGAATCCTAACAGGGGTAACACAAAATTTTCTAGTAATAGTAGAAATCTAAATCAAGGTAATTACAACAATAGGGGTTTTAGTAGAGGATATGAACGTAATTACAGTCGTAGAGGCAACTTTTCCCGAAATAACCAGGTAAAGGGTTTTTTTGCGAATACCTCAAGTGAACCTTTAGATATGGAAAACCAGTATCATTCGTCCAATACGACTGATCAGTTTTTTCGTGTCTCAAATAAGTAATATCAAAGATCGTGTAAAAATTAAGCCGAATGGCCTAAATTTCATTACACTTAACTATAGAGGAACTCTATTTACATTTTTGTTAGACACAGGTGCGTCAGTAAGTATAATTTTTGAAAAATATTTAAATAACAACGAAAGAATTGACCGATCAAGGAAAATTCAAATAAACGGTGTTTCAGGGTCGACAAGGTCAAACGGTAAAACAAACATAAAATTGCAGACTGACAAAATAGCATTTACGCACGAATTTTTGCTGATGGATGAATTTGATGACTCAATGCATGGAGTGTTAGGTTCAGACTTCTTTAAAAAATACTTTGCAGTAATTGACCTTGAAAAGTTTTTGTTTTCATTCTGGGTCAATAATAGTAAAATTGTGCTTCCCATGCAATCTAACCAGTCGGTTTATACTACAATTCCAGCGAGATGTGAAGTAATTAAATATTTTAATGCGGAAATAGCAAATGACTGTCTTGTCTTACCTACTGAATTATGTAACGGAATATTTGTAGGGGGATGCGTAGCTCGTCCGGACAAGGATAATATGATACCAGTCAAAATTCTTAATGTCCGAGATGAAGAGGTTTCAATTAGGAACTTCAAACCAAAAGTCGAAAATCTTCAAGACTACGAATTACTCACTTTCAATAAAAATCAAAATTCAGTAAATCGTGTAGAGAAATTATTAAATTTAATTAAGACAGAACATTTGAATCGGGAAGAAAAAATGTCAATAGATAAAATTTGCGCTAAGTACTCAGATATTTTCCACTTGGAAAACGATCCTTTGTCTGTAACTAATGTTTATAAACAAAAAATATACTTAAAAAATTCAGCTAAACCCGTTTATGTAAAACCATATCGTTTGCCGCACGCTCAAAAACAAGAGATATATAGGCAAGTGGAAGAAATGTTGCATGATGGTTTGATAGAGGAAACGAAATCGGAATGGTCCTCACCATTGTTGATAGTTCCAAAAAAGGCTAATAACGCAGGAGAGAAAAAGTGGAGAGTGGTTATAGATTACCGTCTTTTAAATAGGCAATTGGAAGATGATAAATTTCCATTGCCCAATATTGTTGAAATATTAGACTCACTGTCGGGTGCTATGTACTTCTCTCATCTTGATCTCTCTCAGGGTTATTACCAGATCGAAATAACTCCATCTAGCAGACCTTGCACAGCTTTCACTACAGATAGAGGGCAATAACAAATGAGGAGGTTGCCAATGGGTCTTAAAACGTCGCCAAGTTCTTTTTCAAGAGCAATGACAATAGCTATGTCAGGGTTGAATTACGAAAGTTGTTTTATTTATTTAGATGATTTAATAATTTTTGGAAATAACTTAATAAACCATAATAAAAATTTAATTAAAGTATTTCAACGGTTACGAGATGTAAATTTAAAATTAAATCCCAATAAATGCGAATTTTTACGAAAAGAACTTCTCTATTTAGGTCATGTCATTTCGCCTGAGGGTGTTACACCTGATCCCTCAAAAATTAACGCTATACAAAACTACCCAATTCCTACTGATTCAAGTGAAACCAAGAGGTTTGTTGCATTCGCAAATTATTATAGGAGGTTTTTTAAAAATTTTGCAGATATAGCCGCACCTCTAAACTATTTGACGAGGAAAGGCGTATCATTTAAATGGACAGAAGAATGTCAGAATGCTTTTGAAACCTTGAAAAATGGCTTAAAATCTCCACCCGTACTACAATATCCTGATTTCTCGGCTGATAATATTTTCACATTAAAAACTGATGCATCCGGGTATGCAGTTGGCGCCGTTCTTTCTAATGGAAATGGCAAGCCTGTTGCATATGCGAGCAGATCACTTAATAAAGCAGAGAAAAATTATCCATCGTTACATAGGGAAATTTTAGCCATAACATGGGCCGTAAAACATTTTCGTCCTTATTTATTTGCGAGGAAATTTGTTATTTACACGGACTGCAGACCTTTAATTTATTTGTTTGGACAGACAGACCCCTCAAGTAGACTTACAAAATTTAGACTTGTACTCGAAGAATACGATTTTACCATAAAATATGTCAGAGGAAAGGACAACGTAGTGGCGGACGCGTTATCTAGGGTTGAAATTTCGTCTGATGAATTGAAAAATATGTGTAACGTAATAGACAGTTCATTATATGTTATAACTAGAGCACAAGCTAAGAAAAGTACAGAAAAGCCAACTAGGTGTTTTCCTAATTCTGACGAAAGGACTGGCCATCCCGGAATCATAGAATTATTAAAACCACCAAAAGAGGCATACCAGTTGTGTCCTATGGCACGAAGCGAGTTTGATAAATTGCAAAAAAGTAAAAATTACGATTTTCATGTTGGGACTTTAATTTGTTCAAAGAGGTTACAAATTATTTACTTATGTCAGGATAGTCGATCAGCGTTTCACTTAGGTAATACGTTGAGTCACCTGCAAGTTATTTGTAAGAAATATGAAATTCCGGAAATAGTCATATTTAAAAATGAAAAGTGCGCACTAATATTAAAAGAAATAATAAAGTTCCCAAATGAAATAAAGAAATCTGGTATTAAAATAACTATAGTAAGAGGTGTTACAAATATAAATGACTTAGAAACTAGACAATTAATTTTGAACGACTATCATATCTTACCTACAGGAGGTCATGCAGGGATAAATAGAACTTATAATAACATTAGAAAAAGCTACTTTTGGTCAGGAATGCGCAAAGATATAGGAAAATTTATCAATAGGTGTGACGATTGTCAACGTTATAAGCACGCAAAGCCTAACTTAGAGCCTATGATAATAACAACAACAGCTAGTACAGGTTTTAAGAAAATATTTTTAGATTTAGTTGGTCCTTTAGAAAGTGATGAGGAAAATAACCGGTATATCTTGACGTTGCAATGTGACTTAACTAAGTTTGTAGAATGTTATCCATTGCAAAACAAAGAAACCATAACTGTTGCTAAAGCATTTGTAAACAACTTTATTTTAAGATATGGTATCCCGTCAGAGATTTTAACTGACAAAGGAACCGAATTTCTTTCATCCACTATGATAGAAACTTGCAAACTTTTAAATATTAAACAACTCAATTCAACAGCTTATCACCACGAAACATTAGGGTCACTCGAAAATTCTCATAAAAGTCTAGGAAATTATTTGCGAATTCAGGCATCCAAGCATCCCAATACTTGGAGTTCGTGGGTAAATTACTGGTGCTTTGCTTTCAATACCACAGTACATACAGAGACAAAATATACGCCTTATGAATTAATTTTCGGAAAATCAGCTAAATTACCTTCAAATTTTACTACGCAAATTGACCCGCTTTATAATTTCGAAAACTACCCTTTGGAGTTAAAATACAGAATACAGCATGCATGCAATGATGCGAGGAATAACTTAATGACTTCTAAAGCAAAACGAAAAATTATATATGATAACAGAGCTAGACCAGTTAAATATAATATAGGTGATCAAGTTATGCTGAAATCAGAGGAAGGTAGCAAACTTGATCCATGTTATAAAGGTCCGTTTATAGTCAATGAGGATAGGTCTCCAAATATTATAATAGATGTAGGAAATAATAAATTAGTTACTGTACATAAGAATAGGGTTAAGCAATATAGGGAGCATAAATGAAGAAAAAAAAACATATAAGTATTTTTTTTCTTTCCTCTTCCGCGGGAGGTGTAATGGTATTATTTTACCATACTGTATATTAAGTTAGATAGGTATGTAGGTTAAATTGTATTTATTAATTATTGCAATTAATGTAGGTTATTATTTATTATTTGTTATTTGTTATATGTTATAGTTTAGTGTGTCATGTAAATATTGTAAATATGTATTATGTAGAATAAAAGTAGAGTAGATATTAGAATCTCAACGAGATCGGATGTCTTTTAATACATTCCCAATACCCTTAATCTACAAGTGAAGTAAAAGTATACTATGACAATCCAACCTGTCTAGAAGTATACTACAATTTATTAAATGACGTCTGATTACACTTGTTGACCAAATAGCTGAATCATGTACCGAACCTGGGTACCTAGCATTTATAGCCAAAATTTTCAAATTAGCACTACATATTATTTGTACATTGAGGCTATAAAAGCCTTTTCTATTTAAAAATAGTATAGCTGGTGCTTGTGGGTGAAGTATGGGTGGGGTAAATATTGCAATTTGGGTGCAATCGATAGCACCTATAATCCCTGGAAATCCTGCTGGATGTTGCATAAATGCTGCTTTTTCTGCCGCTTCTTCATCATCAGTTCTTGGGAATTTGATGTAATATTTCATGTGGGCAACTATGGATGCACTAACTTTTCTAATACTACGACTAACCGAAGACTGGCTTATAGGAATGTTACAATCCTGCCCACAACTTTTTTGGTAGGAACCTAAAAAATTAAAATTTGTACATTTTTATTTTATCTTAAAAGGCATCTAATTAAAATGATTGTTGATATTCTAATTAATAGACATTTTATTAAATAACATACATGCCTTGTGCATAAAAATTTAGGGCAGTTAAAATTTGTATCTTTTTTGAAATACCAATTTCTTCCCTTTCTGCATCGTCCAGGTGAGGAGCCAGTTCTAAAATTAAATCGTGGGCTGTTTGCCGATTAAGCCTATAAATACTTTTAAAAAATTCTTCAGGTAAGGTAAGTGGATCACTGTGGTCCCGCAGGTTTCTCCTGTATATTCTAAAATTTTGCCTGGAATAATTTATAAAATTATTAGTCTGGAACTTTCATTAAATTAAGAGGGAATTTATGAGAATTTTATTTGCCACCAAGATTATTATCATAAATATGGTTAATTTCTTACCTTTCCTCATCATTTTGTAGATCCTGAATAATTAAAATAAAATTAATTCCAGCCATTTTTATTTAGGTAGGCACTAGCAAAAGTAAACCAGAGAAATAAGTAAACACAGGCCCATACATAACCCAAGATTTGTTAAGTTGAAATCTCTAACAACTACTCTAACCCTCTTGTTTAAACTGTCAATATTGAAACAACAGTATTGAAAGAAACAAACTCACCAGAATCCAATTTATTGCTTATTATTCAATAAAGCCACAATTTTATCAATGTCTAAGTAAGCATTGAGAAAAATTCAATATTGAAAACACCAGAATTGCAACTATATTAAAATATTGACAAATATGCAATTATTGTAAAATACTCAATATTGAATAGATCTCAAGGTACACAAGAATAAGTCCGAATATCGCATATTCGAGTATGCTCTGATTTTAATAACATTATTGTTTTTAATTTGTTAAACTAAGTTATGTTTATTTTGTGTTAGTATAACTCTTATTTGTTTATTATTGTTACTTGTTTATTAATTTACAATTAAATACTATTAAAATTAGAGCACACTCGAATATGCGATATTGTCTATAATTTATATATTTAAATGCAAATATTTCGAAAAGTATTACAAATAAGTACCATGTGTGCTATATTGTCGAAATCAGAATAAAATTTTATGTCGAAAAATGTAATAAAATACAGGGTGTTCCATTAAAAAAAATGCAAGTTATATCTGTAACTTCATAATTTGTTTTTCAATTGTTTTTTTGATACCATATTTAAAAACTTCATAAAAAGTTCTACAATTTTTGTTATAATATTTTTTTTGTAATTGCAAAAATAACGGAGAAAAGTGGGGTGGGAAAGTTAAGTGAATCACCCTGTACATGCACCAGTCAAAATTGTTAAAAATAATAAAAAATATACTCCTCCATACATTACGTACAACATAAAGCAAATGATCAGTATAAGAAATAAAGCACTTAATATATATAATAGAACCAAAAATGCCAATGATAGATTATATTATATTGAACTAAAAAATTATGTAAATAATGCAATCAAAAAAGAAAAAGATGCCTATATAAAATTTGAAATAGAGAAAAATAAAAATAATCCCAAGGCTATGTGGAAAAAACTAAAAGCTCTAGGCATATCGAATAAAGCAAATATTCTAAATCTAGCGGAAGACATAAATGAAGATGATATAAATAACTTTTTTGTTGATGTGGGAGGTAACAATAGTATTGATGCAAATATTATAAATTATTATAATAATCATAAAACGAATGACAATTTAAAATTTTCAATAAAAACTATTATGAAAGATGATGTCAATAAACATATCAATACTAATAAATCAGAGGCAATTGGATATGATAATATTAGCTTAAAAATGTTATTTTGATATTACCTCACTGCATAAATTTAATAGTTAAAATTATAAATCTATCCTTTATAAATGGTCAGTTTCCAAATGTCTGGAAAACAGCACTTATTCTGCCATTTCCTAAAGTGGGTAATTGTACAGAAATAAAAAATCTCAGGCCACCTAGTATATTACCAACGTTATCGAAATTAATAGAAAAAATTTTAGCAGAACAAATAAAAGAATATTTATATACTAACTCGATAATACCGCCATACCAGTCAGGTTTCCGTCCATATCACAGCACACAGACAGCAATGTTAAAAGTAGTAGATGATATAAGCTATTCCATGGACAATAAAAAAGTAACGTTTATCATCTTCTTAGATCAGGGTAAGGCATTTGACGTTGTAAATTTCGATCTACTCATTGCCAAACTAAACTACATAGGATGTGATGAAAAAGTGTTAAATTGGTTTAAAAGTTATGTATATAACAGATCACAGGGTGTTAAATACAGAAATAAAACATCTGATTTAATAAACACAAAAAGTGGTGTGCCACAAGGCAGCGTCTTAGGTCCGATTCTGTTTTCTATATTTATTTTGATTTGTGTAAGTGTATTAAATACAGTAATTATCACCTATATGCAGATGATTTACAAATATATCTCTCCTGTAATACTGACATGATAGATGAGACAATTAATAAATTGAATACAGACCTAGATAGCTTACATACGTGGTGTAAAAATAATGGTTTACGACTTAATCCAGGAAAAACAGTAGCTATGTGTGTAGGTAGTCGTCAGATGCTTATGAATGTAAATATCGATGAGCTAACTATATCCATAAATAATACTGCTTTAAATTGGTCAGAATCTACTAAAAGTTTAGGGGTAATACTTGATAAAAATTTTAACTTTGAAAAGCATGTGAATAAAATAATAAGTATATCGTTCATGAAATTAAAAATGTTATATCGAATGAAAACATTATCATCCGATATTAAACTTAAATTAGTGCAAAGCTTAATATAACCCAACCTAGACTATTGCTCCTGTGTATATTATAATTTTTTGACACAAGATAATAAAAATAGGCTTCAAAGATTGCAGAATGCTTGCATGAGATTTATATTCAATATACCGTATGCTCAACATGTAACTCCATTTATAAATAAATGTGGTGAAGATCCACAACAGGGTCACATATTTTTATTGTTTATTTCTTTATAATTTGTTAAAAAGTACTATACCTGATTATCTGTGCAGTCGATTACAAAAAAGATCAGCAACACACAATGTAAATATAAGGACAGATAGTTACACCATACCGCAGCATTCAACGAACAAATTTCAAGATAGCTTTTCTTACATAGCACCAACGTTGTTAAATAACATAATTAATCTATTAGGATTATCAGTAAATACATTTAAAACTGAAATAAAAAAATGATGGAAAAACAGGGAAGGGAATAGTAAAAATTTTAATATGTGTATTATATTATGTGTATGTACAAATATATTAATAATTAATATTTGTTCTCGTAATAATAATGATGATAGCATTCTCATACAAAATTTCTAGGTGTAGGAGGTGTGGAAGATCGCCATTAGGCGAACACTGACCTAATTGTAGAATTATAGAATTAAGTTTAAATAAATTGTTAAGCAATTATGTAATGAATAATTCACAATAAATTCTATTCTATTCTATTCTAAAACTAAGTCGCTCATACAGAGTGTCACAAAAAGAACGTGATATAATAGATGAACAAATAAAAGAAATGTTAGAAAACAATGTCATTCGACCTTGTCACTCACCGTGGGCAAGCCCAATAGTCTTAGTAAAAAAGAAAGATGGCTTAACAAGATTCTGTGTAGATTATAGGAAGTTAAATAACGTCACGAGGAAATCTACATATTCAATACCGAACATTGACGATATTCTTACTTACCTAGGAGGATGCCAATATTATAGTTGTCTTGACATGTTCAGTGGTTACCACCAGGTTAAGATTGAGGAAAACTCTAAGCAATACACCGCTTTTGTCGAAAAGGACATGGGTCATATGAATTCAATGTACTAAGTTTTGGCTTATGTAATGCTTCTGCTATATTTCAAAAATTGGCAGACACCGTATTTCAGGGCATGAAATGGAAGAATGTGTTGATATATCTTGACGATATTATCGTTTTCTCCAAAACCGCTAAAGAATACCTGGGAAAATTAAGAAAAGTTTTTATGCGCCTACAGGAAGCTGGGCTTACACTCAAACCCAGTAAGTGTGTTTATGCTAAGCCAACGGTCAAAATACTAGGTGATGTCGTAAGTCAGGACGGATTAGCTCCCGATTATGCATAAAGAAATTCCCAAGGCCAAAATCGGTTAAAGATATACAAAGTTTTGTGGGGCTATGTAATTATTATAGAAAATGTATCCAGGATTTTGCAACAATTGCAAGACCTTTACACTTAGCCACTACAAAAGACAAAGGGTTTGTTTGGGATAAGGATCAAGAGAATGCATTCGAAATGTTAAAAAAAAAGTTTATTACAGCACCCGTGCTGCAACACCTTAACCCTAATAAAGAATGTGAGCTACGGGTGGATGCATCTATGGTAGGATTAGGGTCAATACTCCTCCAGGAAGGACCAGATGGACAAGCACACCCTATCGCTTACGTAAGCAGGAGTCTTACGAAGGTAGAGAAGAACTATTCCATTACAGAACTCGAAGGGCTGGCAGCAATTTGGGCATTAGGATATCTGAAACATTTAATCTATGGGAGACCAGTAAATATAGTTACCGACCACCACGCCCTATGCTGGATAAGGTCCCTAAAAGATCCAACAGGTAGGCTGGCACGATGGTCCCTAAGATTATCGGAGTAGGACTACAATATCGTCCATAAGAGTGGAATAGCTCATAGAGATGCCGATTGCCTTTCTAGGAATCCAGTTCTAGAACCAAACATCAAAACAGATAGCATTGACATCGACGATATCCCAACATTTCTCTTGCTACCATCTGATATAGAAGTCCATCAAAATTCAGACGATGAACTCAAGGCACTTGTAGACGCCATTAAAAATCCTGCAAACCCTACAATAGACATTGGAACAGCAAGACGTGCAAAAAAATTTAGATTAATAAACGATATTTTATACAAAATAAACCCATCAGCAGATGGTCTAGAAAATTTACTAGTTATTCCAAAAATTTTAATAAATGAAATGCTATTCACCAACCACTCAGAACCCCTGTCCGGACATTTGGGCATCGCAAAGACCTTGCACCGAATAAGAAGTCGGTACTACTGGGATGAACTTCAAAAGGACGTCGAAAAGTTTGTCAAGGGTTGTACAGACTGTCCGGCAAGAAAAGGCCAGCAAAATAGGAAACCCATTGGCCTACTGCAACCCATCCCAGTGGGAAACCCCTTTGAGAAAGTGGGAATAGATATTTTAGGGCCATTTAGGAGAAGCAGGAATGGTAAAACCGTCATTGTCGTTGCGACAGACTACGCCACAAGGTGGGCGGAGACTGAAGCTTTACCTTCAGGAAAAGCAGGACCAGTTGCAAGATTCCTGTTGGAAAAAATCATCACCCGCCAAGGGGCACCACGATATATGTTAAGGACCGAGGACAGACTTTTCGTTCCGAATTAGTTCAGGAATGGGGACGGTAAATCAATATACCACGGCTTACCACCCGGCATGCAACGGACTAACAGAAAGACTAAACAAAACTCTTGCAGACATGTTAGCCATCTATACTAATACAAACCAGACTGACTGGGACGACTATTTACCCCACGTGACTTTCGCTTACAATACTGCCAGACAAGACACAACCAAGTTCTCTCCTTTTATGTTGGTGTATGGTAGGGAACCTATATTACCCACCGAAGCCAACCTAATGCAGCCCGGAAACTCGTTGGATGCATTCCAAATTAGGGAAAAAGCCTTAGCTGTGCGTAGCTTGGCAGTGGAGAACATAGTCGCAAGACAAAAAATAGACAAAGTGCGATATGACGAGAAACATCGCCATCTCGAATATAAGGAAGGCGAGAAAGTGAAAGTTTTTACCCCTGTAAGAAAAGTGGGCAGAAGTGAGAAACTTCTACTACGATGGTTTGGGCCATACATTGTGACTAGGAAAATCGGTGAGGTGGACAACGAAATACAAAAAGGGATGTCAAAAAAGGATAAAAAGGACATAGTTCATGTCAGCCGGATTCTACCATACAATGACCCGTGGACACCTGAGGTGGTACCAAAAGAATAAAAGAAACGTGGTAAAAGAAAGTATTTTACTCCGCTACCATTTTTTTTTAAATATAGTTATTAAGTAGTCCTCTTTTAAACATATAGGTATAGGGATTAAACAAATAATAATATGTAATTTGTTATATAGGTTCATCGTATGTTGCATTTGGGGAAGACTCACTTCCCACAAATTGGAAATAACGGCAGGGGCATTTTGGCGCGATTTGCCAGCAACGATTAATTACGAAGCCACCATTCCATTGATATACAAATCAAAATGGTATGAACATGAAGAATGGGAGCAACGAAAATTTAAGGACGGTTGCATCAGTCACAATCATGATAGACCTGAGTGCGAGATTTTGAAAAACTTGGATCTTTTGGAGCATGCATTTGAGTCAGAGTTCAGCTCCTTAGAGCGGAGCTGGAGTACTAGCTATTTAAAAAATTATACAAGTTCGGTGGAATCATTCTTTAGGAATAAAAGGGCGTTAGATTTCTTAGGAGACGGACTTTCGTGGTGTTGCGGTGTAGCAACACAACACAAACTAGACAACCTGATTACAAACGAGGACAAATTACAAGAACAAATTTTTCACTTAAATGAAGGGTTATCAAAATCTATTACTAAAATTTCACAAGATTCTAAAAAATTTCAGGAATATGAAAATATAATCACAATGACACTCAACACGACTGAAAATACATTACATGACATTGAAAATTATACAAATAACTTAAAAAATCGAATATTAGCACATGAGAACAAACAGGGAAATATAGTTCTTTCGGTTTTACATCGACAATTTCAAAATCTCAAACATAATGTTAAAATTACTAGGGCGCTAAAAAGTCAAGGAATTTTAAATTCATGCAGACAACACCAAGTCCCAATAGCAATCCTCAACCCATCCATCCTTCTTCACGACCTAACAAATCTACAACTGGAACTAAACAAATTTGACCAGGAATTGACAATTAAAACTTCCCAAATATCTAAATACTACCAATTACCACTGCACTTTTTCGAAAAATAAAATATTCATACATATTAGAATCCCAATTGCTAAACAATTCCAATCGTGGGAATTGAATGAGCTTATCACTACCCTTTTGCGTAGAACAATCAGACTTGCATGATTCAACATGCTACGGGCTCTGAGAATTAAAAAAAAAAAAAACAATTCAAAAAAAAATATCTTTAATCATAAAATTCCAAAAATATCTGGTGTTTGGACCGCAGAAATAGTCCGTAACAAAAGTGCCGAAAGACTAGCTCAGTTACAGTCGGCGAGTTGGGGTAGGCTCATTACTTCTACCAAAAAAAAAATATGATATAGGCGCCACTAGCAAAATAATCTGCAACCTTGCTAGAAGCTCCCCAGGTTGTCAAGGGTGTCCAAACACTATTATACTTTTAATGTTAACAAAAAAAAAATTAAATATATACCAAATCTACTAAAATTTATCAAAATCACAAATAAGGCAAGTTGCCTAGAACGTAATAATTATGTACACAAATATAATAGAAGTATGCTTAAATTTGTACCTAGGTACATACGGAGAACGTGATCACGTGACCCTTATGTTCATAATTATCAGTTTTAAAATATAAAATAGCAAATGTATAGGTTATATCAACCAAACTAAAATTAAAACATATACAAAGCATGCAACATGTCTTATCTGTGTTCTCCCAGTGCAACGATGCACAGTGGACAAAGGGATGTTGAGATTACTCTTCTTCGCAGTGTTTGAATTCCAGTGACAACGAGTATGATCGTGCAGTTACACAGATATTCCCTATCTTCTACAAGACAATGCGATCCAAATTATGATGCAGACAGCCAACCGCCATATATTTATAGAATCTCCATATGTCTCCTTCGCTTCCAACGACAAGAGTTCTCAGGTACAAATCAGCATCCAGCTAAAACAAATTACACAAAGAAGATAATACAGGAACAAGATTGCATCAGAAAATTACTGGGTGAAACTAGTGATAGAACTAGTCACAATAGTAGTCCTAGGACTAGCCGTAAGAATGCTAGTAGGATTACTCGTAGGATTACTCGTAAGAACAGGAGCCCTGCAAGGGAAAATTACATTCATAACAAACCATTCTGTATGTGAAATTAACCTCGTCAACATACCTTAGATGTAGTGTGGGTTCAAAGTAAACGTTGAAAAGTAATTGCAGGTGGTGGTCCACTCCACGTGGTTGCAGTGATAAAAAATCCGAGATCTAACTCTCGATAAGTGTGAAGCATCCAAAATATACCAATAAAGCCTCAAACTAATTATGTAATTCCCATCAATCCCAAACAAGGTATTAAATCCACTAAGGATCCAAGATTATAAGGAAAATATGCAATTTCTCACCGCCAAAATTCACCAACGTGCTTCTACACCACCATTAATTTTTCAAGGGAAGTTAAAAAAAAACGGTATTTCAACGTTACTTCAAACATACAGAATTCGGTACGGAATTAGCAAATTTTCACCAGCTCTCCTCGAGCTAAGAAGTAACCGAGAGTACGGTTAATACATTTACCCACGGAATTTTCAAAGATAGGAATACAGAAGTCGATCAAGTATGCTGGTAGTCCCCAATAGACAATAAACAACCTTATTCGAAGAATAGTACCCCACAACAAAAGTACTATGTAGCTATTACTCACTTGAATGTCGGTATAACCGTAACGACCTATCCACCGCAGTAATATGTGGTGTGGCGAAAACAGGCCTAAGCAGCAAATGACAGTCCGACAGTTCTGTCGACGATTTGTTTACATAATGCATCAATAGGAAACCCAACTAATATTATAACACGATAATAAGGAAACAAATCATAAGGTAAGTACTTAGTCATATTCCTGAACTAAATTACTCCTTCTAACACGAGTCAAACTAAGTTATGATATGCGAGCTGGTACAACAAGATTACAAACTATTCTCTCCTTTTTTAGGTTCAATCAACTCACAAAACATCTAGTAAACTCATGCCAAATACAGAAATAACTTAACTGGAATAACCAAGGATATACTATTAGATACCCAACAATGCCAAGATTATGTAACGAAAGACAAAACGACAATA
This sequence comes from Rhagium mordax, assembly GCA_963680705.1. Taxonomy (NCBI): domain Eukaryota; kingdom Metazoa; phylum Arthropoda; class Insecta; order Coleoptera; family Cerambycidae; genus Rhagium; species Rhagium mordax. The sequence goes on from OY796664.1 coordinate 29,289,566, forward strand.
ATATGGACTGCATACACCCACCGATAGCGTAGAAGAATACTACTCGTATGTGTGATATACTTAACAGGTAGCTACCAAGCCTTTGAAATCCAGCACCTTAGTAAACATACGAATAACTACCAATTGTTAACCCAAGTGAAGCTGACATATGTTTAATTTGATTTCAGGTTCGGACTTCTCGAAGGTCAAGAATCAATAACGTTACGACATATTAGCAATCAAGTATACAATATATAACTGTCTTTTAGTTGGCAAATAAATAAGCAAAGAGTAGAGAGGTAATGGCGGACCCGGGTATCCCCCCACCACTTTTGCTCCCCCCACCACTTTTTCTGGGGTGGGGGGCAAATAGGATAATTATAGTGGGGGGAGGTAATTTGTAATTGCAATAAATGTAATTAGAATAATTAGAGTGGGGGTAATTTGTAATTGCGTAATTAGTAATTTGTAATTGCGTAATTAGTAATTTGTAATTGCGTAATTGGATTATTTCGCTGTAATTAGACTAGTATAATTGCAATATATCTAATAAATGTAATTAGTCTGGAGGGGGGATAATTAAAATCCAATTGTCGCGAGAAATGAAAGTAATTGGATTATTGCGCTGAGAAATGAAAGTAATTGAATTATTGCGCTGTAATTGCGTAATTAGTAATTTGTAGATGTGTAATTAGACTATTTGCGCGTTAATTACACTATTTTATATAGTCTGGAGGGGGATAATTAAAACCCAATTGCCGCGAGAAATGAAAGTAATTGAATTATTGCGCTGTAATTGCGTAATTAGTAATTTGTAAATGTGTAATTAGACTATTTGCGCGTTAATTACACTATTTTATATAGTCTGGAGGGGGTTAATTAAAAAACCCAATTGTTGCGAGAAATGAATGTAATTGGATTATTGCAATTAAACTAGTATAATTGCAATATATCTAATTGAATTGGTACAATTATATATTAATTAGTACATCAATTGGAGAAAATGAAAGTTTATTACGCTGTAATTAGACTAGTATAATTGCAATATATCTAACATAATTTCACGAAACAGGTGCCTATCTGAAAATCAAACCACTCATATTTCACATACCCTACTGTCACTGTGCCTTTACAAATTATTAAAATTCCAAATTGTAGGTAGTCTTCGACCAGCATTCCATTGACATCGCATTTATTTCCTAATGATCAAAGATTAAATCAGCTTTTTAGTTTTTACTGTCGCATATCTTGAAACAAAATAGTTGGTTAAATTTATAGCTCCCATTTGCGATAGACAATATGTCTGCATAGAGGACCCAGCTACGTAGGCCAGGTGGCTCACGCGAACGGTACCTGCCTGAAATCGAGGTAATGCCATTAAAGCGGTCGACTTTCCCGTTAAACAATATAGCATAGGCACTAGTGCAGGCAGTACATAAGGGTATTACATTGTTATAAGACACTTCTTCTATAATGACTTTGTCATAGGGAATTAACTATCTCGTAATTATTAATATTGTTACATTTTATTGTTTGGTGTCTTTAAATCGGTTGGGGGTTTACTGTTGCTTTTGTATACATTTAATGACTACCTACATAGGGGTCCGTCCTTAAAATTTTAAGTTAGCAAGGTTATAGACAAAAGAAATTTGACGGATTCTACTCGATCAATATCAAAAAAAATTAAACAGTCCGCCTTTGTTGATGCATTTTCCCATGAGATCGAAGATAGACAAGAAATAGTTTATCTTACTAATAGGACAATAATCTATTTACACGATAAAGATCAATAATTAATAATAATTTTATTAATTTATATCCCTTTAGACAGTAAACGTCTTCGAAAATTCTCAATACTACTAAACACAGAAATACTCAGATACAGAATACAGAAGGATAACACTTAAAAATAAAAAATTCTTTTAGTAATTTTAAATAATTCTTCACTCCTGACAAAATGTTATTTATTTCGATACGCAACGAGATAAATATTCTATTGGCATGGTATCTCAAACCAGCTAAACCTCTTAAAACACGTTTCTGAACGATAAAAATAAGAGGAATTTCCCCAGAAGTAGACACCGTGTCTTAGACGAGATTCAAATTGTGCAGGGAAAATAATGCATTTTTTTTCAACCTCCGGGTCCTCAAAGTCGAAATGCATTCATTTTTCTAAGGACAAATATATTGCACAAAAGATTAGCCATCTCCTATCTAAACAAAAGATACGTCGATTTTTACAAAACAAAGCCACACAATTACCTGAAATTTTAAACTTAAAAATAACAGGTGAGAGTGTAATTCGAATAGGATGGAAGGTTTAGAACTGCCTACTATAAAGAAGTCATTAAATGTCTTTATTGGTAATAATTAAATAGACAAAAGGCAACCCGCCTTTGTTGCACTGATGAGAAATTTTTTCAGTCCTTTTAAAGCAATAATGTCACAGCTTAATGGACCCATTTGAAAGTTAAAATATAGCTATTAGATTCATGCTTTGTTTTGCTGTCAAGGGTCGATAAACATAAATGTTTTAAATAGTAAAACTATTCAAAAGCCATTTAAATACAAATACGCTTGGCAAAAATAACAAAAGGACACGGTCAAGATCTTTCAGCTTAAATAAACAATAATAAAATTTTCATTGATTTACAAATTTTAACATACAGGGTGCCCCGAATTGTACAGATCAAACATATGTTCTAAAAAATATATATGGGGTGCTCCATTAAAAGACACACTTTCTATACTCTCCAATGTTGCTCTATAAAGAACTACTGATAATAATTGCAGGTAATTGATGTGTAAAAGATGATGGACAATAGGTCGGCAATACACAAAAAAACCATTCAACTCAAACATGAAGTCTGATAGAAGACATTAAATCTGCCATTGAAAGATTGTCTTGTAAACTAGATGACATAAGGAGGGATTCAAATAAAATACACATTAAAAGATTACAATAATTTTATTTCCTATTTTTATTACACAACTAAAAATACCATAGTATAATTAAACAGTTTTATTTTAAATACACAATTACATTTTTGAGAAAATAAACATAGACACTTAGTAGATCAAACTTTATGGTGTGATAAACTACCAAAATAATATGAAAAAAGTTCATATGTAAATGTGGACCGGCAACACATAGTTCCGAGATACAGGGTGTTAAAGAAACATGCAAAATTTTTTTTTTGTTGTTTGAAACACTGAAATGATGGCACACTATATTGCGCTCTAATTAGACTAGGTGCAATTTCTCGAAATTCTATGGTTTATTACCTTATAGAAAAGCAGTATATCTTAAGATATATTTACAGATCGGTATACGTCCAACTTGACGGCGTTTTAACAAAAGCAAGCGGAAACGATGACTACTTTGATAATGCATTAAAAAGCAATATTTTAACGGAAATTACAGCGATGCTTTAATAAAGCTCTGGATAATTATATGCCTCTTTTAATCTGTTTTACAGAATAATGGGGGTGGCTCTCTTCAACCGTCTGTAAAACTATTTAATGAAACCTAGTTAAAAATTCAGTTCCATAAAGAAGCTATGATAATTTATGATATAGTTAATCACGATCCATTTTATTATTCAACTCAAACATGAAGTCTGATAGAAGACATTAAATCTGCCATTGAAAGATTGTCTTGTAAACTAGATGACATAAGGAGGGATTCAAATAAAATACACATTAAAAGATTACATTCAATTTATTTCCTATTTTTATTACATAGCTAAAAATACCTTATTATAATTAGATTTCTGTAATTGCAATGTATACGCTTGTATACTAAAATATAAGGGCAGGTAGTTACACCATTCAACAAAGCATCAATATTTGTTAACTGTATAATAAATAGGCGAAATAAATCCACAAAAATCACCTGTTAGTACAAAGCCCATAAAATATTTTTTCTTTTGTAAAAGGGACATTAAGGAAGACACGATAGTCAGTAAATATTGATTGTTATCAAATGGAATCCCTGTCTTTCGATCGTCCTTTCCCACGAGATTGATTAGATAAGAAAGATACGTTAAGATACATTTATATCGGTATTTGTTTAACGATCAGATCATTTTTTTTGCAAAACTTTATTTTCCCATAGCTTAATTAAAAAAAAAAATGCCTCGTCATTATAATAGATCTACAAATCAGACGGTTTATTGGTAATAATTACAGATGAACTAACTAAAGATGATGGACAATAGGTCGGCAATACACAAAAAAAAAACCATTCAACTCAAACATGAAGTTTGATAGAAGACATTAAATCTGCCATTGAAAGATTGTCTTGTAAACTAGATGACATAAGGAGGGATTCAAATAAAATACACATTAAAAGATTACATTAATTTTATTTCCTATTTTTTATTCTGTTAATAAAGAAGTGGATCTTGCTATTTGTTCTTTAAACACATCTAGATAACTACTAACTCCATTATTTTCGCAACTCAAACACACTTCACCAAATAAATTCGCAATTTAATTCTTCTGGCAAGTCTAAACAAAAACTCTCTCCACTTGCTAGATTTCAATTGACAAATTTCAACATTGACTTATCATTTCAATCGAAAAGCATCATAGAGGATACCAAAAATTGAAAATATTGACTGTATTCAAGGTCACTTGTTTTAATTCCAATAACTTGATTTGATTCTAATATCTTAACTTTTACAGAATAGCAAACGGTCATGTTTATTGAAATTTCTGTCAAATATCACAAATGTCAATGTTGACTTGATACTAAAGCGCCGTACAAAACACAAGCAATAAATTCAAACTGTCACTGCGGCTTAACGATTTCGGTTTTGCCTCGGATTATTTGCGCTCCATTACTAAATGTATAAAATCCTAACCCACCAACCGGTGCAAGATATAGGTAGATTCTTTGAATATTCAAAATGCAATTTAACTTAACTAATTATTATAAATTGCAAAAGAGCAAATAAGAAAAATCAACTGTATGACTCTAATACAGAGATAACTCCATATATGTGGTGAGACTGGATAAAACTTAGGCAATTATGAATAAAATTTCTAACACGTCGACTTTACATGTGCATAAGGATGTATTACCTTTTGCGGCTTTAAAGCTAATAGATGACTTATATATATATATAGATTATTCAGTTTAAGTAATTGTATGTATAATTATGATGATTGTAAAATTATTTTAGATGTAGGTATAGTTTAGTTAAAATAAAACTGTATATGAACACAAAATCATGTAATTTGGGCTATGAAACGCCTAGTTCCGAGATAAAGAAACACGTAAAATAAATTTCAAAATGGAAAATATCAATGGTTTCATAATTCCGACCATTTGTAGTGCACAGCAAAAGACACAGTTTCCCGAAATCCTATGGTTTATCACCTACTTAAGACTAGAAATATAACTCTTATCTATAGATCTGTATACGCCCAACTTTAACAATGACTAATACGGCCAGTGGGTCAACTTTCCGAAAAAAAAGGGTACAGCTACCGAACACTTATAAAGCGTGGCTCTCTAACAAAAGGTTACGACAACCCAATACAAATGGATCATAAGAAATCAACTACGTCAATACAAAAGCACATTATAGGTTCAAACAATAAAATTGTAAAAGGTACTTATTAAAAAGCTATTATAGTGCCAAATAACGATTTATATGGCTAATATGCGTTTGGAATTCTTCAATCCCTCCAATATGAGGATAATAGACGGATCACGCGCAAAGATATATGGTTAAAGTAGGACAAATGGAGAGTTGAAAAATTTGCTGCACCATCTGTAGCACTTCGAAAGATACACCACCAATCGAGGGGCATATTACAAAATTTATTTTCTCATTTTATGTTTATTAAAAACCCTTATATGTTTAGATATGAAACATCAATGCGAGTATATCAAATTGGCTATGTTTTTTTTTTTTTTTAAATAATGTCATTTATCAACAAATGTGTCTAAGAAATTTTAACTTGTGGTAGTTATACCATATGAAGAAGGAATATAATCAGAAAACAATAGATATATATCCAAAAGCCGGCAAACTATATGTTAATTAGCAATAATGGTGAAAAAAAAACAATCAGCCCCCACCTTTTTTTGTGTAGTTGGTGTTGGGGGGCTGGTGGTCCCGTTGTTCGCCAATAGGGCTGAAGAATGATACCTGTAGAGTGGTGGAAACAGTTTACGTGTGAGTTGATAAACCAACTTAAGTTTCATTCCAAATATTTTTCTGAAACTGTGTGCAAGTGTGCAAAGAAGCTCCCTATTCTAATTCTTTCATTGTTCGTGTTTTAAAATATTTAAATATATTTTCGATTTTAAATGGCTGAAGTACCGAGAGGTGTTGTAAATGTGGCATTCCTTAATCAGTTAGCTGAAGTTGATGCTGAAGGATATGGTTGGGTCATTGCAGAAGCTGAAATAAATGGTGTTGTACTGGAAGAAGAAGCTGCAGATAATTTGGGTGAAGTTGAAGGAAATTTAGACGAGGGTGTAGAAGTAGACGTTAACGATGAATCGAAGGATATTAAAGAAAAAGCTAAATACATAAACAACTCCTCGTTTTCTCCGTCAGATGCCTTATACTGTATCACATCATCTTATGCGATTGTCGATACGGTTTACGGTGTAGAACATAAGATGTGTGAGGCATGCTATATCATATATTCGATGAGAGTAACTGGCGAACATCGACATGTGGATATTCATACTACTAGGAAAATAAGGGGTAGTCAGCTACTTTATTGTAAATGTTGCCGCAATCCTCTGTATCAACTCAAACGATTAGATGTGTGCAACATTTGCAATAATTGTAAAGAATAATATATGTTTTAATTAGTCTTAAGTCTTAGCTGTAAATTGTATTTATTGTAGGTTCATTACAAATATTAAAAATTGTTAGTTGTATATTTCGATCATCTTTAACATTATTTTAACAATTTTTTGAATGCAATTTTAATCATAGTTAGTAGTTGTAATAAATTTTCATGTTTATGTATTTTACTTAATTTTAATCATTTTTTTTCTCTGTTTATACACTAATGTTTACCTTGTATGTTTTATACACCAATTTATTATTTGTAACATTTATTATATTTATATATATTTTTTTTACTATTTCTTATTATTATTTGTAACATTTATTATATTTATATATATTTTTTTTTTACTATTTCTTATTATTATTTGTAACATTTATTATATTTATATATATTTTTTTTTTTACTATTTCTTAAAACAAAGATTCATAATGTACATACTATCTTTAAGCATATTAAAAAATTTTAACGTTTGTACTCTGACAATTCCGATACTTGTAAAAGTCTATGGAAATAAAGATTATTTATTTATTTGTTTATTTACTAGGTAAATAAATGTATATTTTAAAATCTTGTGTTTTTTCTTTTATAATTGTAAGTGTACCTGATAATATGGGGTGCCTGTAAAACAATGTTTGTAGGAGGCACAGCTGTTGGGGGTGGGGTCAGAATAAACTCTAAGAATATTACATGATTTTAATATGCTACAAAAGTAGTTTGGATATAAACATGCAACTTTCAATTGGTGTTGTAATTGTTAATTACTAATAATCAATTAGCTTTTTACCAAGGAAATGTAAGATTATGCGCACACTGTAAAAAAGCGTTTATGTAATTTTACATAAGAAATCATTGGCAACTTTTATTACCAATGATTAGACCGGTATATTTACAATGTATTGTAATATTACAAATTATTGTAAATGTCCCTTCCTACTTGCAAATTTACATAAATGATATGCACGTCTACACACCAAATATATATATATATATATATATATATATATATTTAAATTGCACTCTGGGATTTTTACAAGCAATGACAGGAAGATGACAAAGCATATATGTTTTTTTTTTTTTATTATTTGAACGTTATGGATATTTACTTGCCACATTAGTACTTTTACATAGTAATAACGTATTCCCACTTGTTGGAGCGGTAATTTTACAAGTAATAAATGGAATATTTCAAATTATACATGTGTTTTTACTGAGACTTTATGAATATATTCATAATATATCTATATATTTACATCCCAAAGATGTATTTTTACTAATCGCAATAGCACTTTCACATGTGATTTTCACAATATTATAATGATAGTTTAAACTGTTAATTTTGAATATTTTTTAGATAAATCAACTTTTTTTTGGATAGGAATCTCAAAGAAATGTGGTAATAAACCCCAAAAAGAAAAGGAAGGGAAATAATTTATGAAATGCAACAATTAAAATTTAAACTATCATTATAATATTGTGAAAATCACATGTGAAAGTGCTATTGCGATTAGTAAAAATACATCATTGGGATGTAAATATATAGATATATTATGAATATATTCATAAAGTCTCAGTAAAAACACATGTATAATTTGAAATATTCCATTTATTACTTGTAAAATTACCGCTCCAACAAGTGGGAATACGTTATTACTATGTAAAAGTACTAATGTGGCAAGTAAATATCCATAACGTTCAAATAATAAAAAAAAAACATATATGCTTTGTCATCTTCCTGTCATTGCTTGTAAAAATCCCAGAGTGCAATTTAAATATATATATATATATATATATATATATATATATATATATATATATATATATATATATATATATATATTGGTGTGTAGACGTGCATATCATTTATGTAAATTTGCAAGTAGGAAGGGACATTTACAATAATTTGTAATATTACAATACATTGTAAATATACCGGTCTAATCATTGGTAATAAAAGTTGCCAATGATTTCTTATGTAAAATTACATAAACGCTTTTTTACAGTGTGCGCATAATCTTACATTTCCTTGGTAAAAAGCTAATTGATTATTAGTAATTAACAATTACAACACCAATTGAAAGTTGCATGTTTATATCCAAACTACTTTTGTAGCATATTAAAATCATGTAATATTCTTAGAGTTTATTCTGACCCCACCCCCAACAGCTGTGCCTCCTACAAACATTGTTTTACAGGCACCCCATATTATCAGGTACACTTACAATTATAAAAGAAAAAACACAAGATTTTAAAATATACATTTATTTACCTAGTAAATAAACAAATAAATAAATAATCTTTATTTCCATAGACTTTTACAAGTATCGGAATTGTCAGAGTACAAACGTTAACATGTTTTAATATGCTTAAAGATAGTATGTACATTATGAATCTTTGTTTTAAGAAATAGTAAAAAAAAAAATATATATAAATATAATAAATGTTACAAATAATAATAAGAAATAGTAAAAAAAAAATATATATAAATATAATAAATGTTACAAATAATAATAAGAAATAGTAAAAAAAATATATATAAATATAATAAATGTTACAAATAATAAATTGGTGTATAAAACATACAAGGTAAACATTAGTGTATAAACAGAGAAAAAAAATGATTAAAATTAAGTAAAATACATAAACATGAAAATTTATTACAACTACTAACTATGATTAAAATTGCATTCAAAAAATTGTTAAAATGTTAAAGATGATCGAAATATACAACTAGCAATTTTTAATATTTGTAATGAACCTACAATAAATACAATTTACAGCTAAGACTTAAGACTAATTAAAACATATATTATTCTTTACAATTATTGCAAATGTTGCACACATCTAATCGTTTGAGTTGATACAGAGGATTGCGGCAACATTTACAATAAAGTAGCTGACTACCCCTTATTTTCCTAGTAGTATGAATATCCACATGTCGATGTTCGCCAGTTACTCTCATCGAATATATGATATAGCATGCCTCACACATCTTATGTTCTACACCGTAAACCGTATCGACAATCGCATAAGATGATGTGATACAGTATAAGGCATCTGACGGAGAAAACGAGGAGTTGTTTATGTATTTAGCTTTTTCTTTAATATCCTTCGATTCATCGTTAACGTCTACTTCTACACCCTCGTCTAAATTTCCTTCAACTTCACCCAAATTATCTGCAGCTTCTTCTTCCAGTACAACACCATTTATTTCAGCTTCTGCAATGACCCAACCATATCCTTCAGCATCAACTTCAGCTAACTGATTAAGGAATGCCACATTTACAACACCTCTCGGTACTTCAGCCATTTAAAATCGAAAATATATTTAAATATTTTAAAACACGAACAATGAAAGAATTAGAATAGGGAGCTTCTTTGCACACTTGCACACAGTTTCAGAAAAATATTTGGAATGAAACTTAAGTTGGTTTATCAACTCACACGTAAACTGTTTCCACCACTCTACAGGTATCATTCTTCAGCCCTATTGGCGAACAACGGGACCACCAGCCCCCCAACACCAACTACACCAAAAAAGGTGGGGGCTGATTGTTTTTTTTCACCATTATTGCTAATTAACATATAGTTTGCCGGCTTTTGGATATATATCTATTGTTTTCTGATTATATTCCTTCTTCATATGGTATAACTACCACAAGTTAAAATTTCTTAGACACATTTGTTGATAAATGACATTATTTAAAAAAAAAAAAAAACATAGCCAATTTGATATACTCGCATTGATGTTTCATATCTAAACATATAAGGGTTTTTAATAAACATAAAATGAGAAAATAAATTTTGTAATATGCCCCTCGATTGGTGGTGTATCTTTCGAAGTGCTACAGATGGTGCAGCAAATTTTTCAACTCTCCATTTGTCCTACTTTAACCATATATCTTTGCGCGTGATCCGTCTATTATCCTCATATTGGAGGGATTGAAGAATTCCAAACGCATATTAGCCATATAAATCGTTATTTGGCACTATAATAGCTTTTTAATAAGTACCTTTTACAATTTTATTGTTTGAACCTATAATGTGCTTTTGTATTGACGTAGTTGATTTCTTATGATCCATTTGTATTGGGTTGTCGTAACCTTTTGTTAGAGAGCCACGCTTTATAAGTGTTCGGTAGCTGTACCCTTTTTTTTCGGAAAGTTGACCCACTGGCCGTATTAGTCATTGTTAAAGTTGGGCGTATACAGATCTATAGATAAGAGTTATATTTCTAGTCTATTAAGTAGGTGATAAACCATAGGATTTCGGGAAACTGTGTCTTTTGCTGTGCACTACAAATGGTCGGAATTATGAAACCATTGATATTTTCCATTTTGAAATTTATTTTACGTGTTTCTTTATCTCGGAACTAGGCGTTTCATAGCCCAAATTACATGATTTTGTGTTCATATACAGTTTTATTTTAACTAAACTATACCTACATCTAAAATAATTTTACAATCATCATAATTATACATACAATTACTTAAACTGAATAATCTATATATATATATAAGTCATCTATTAGCTTTAAAGCCGCAAAAGGTAATACATCCTTATGCACATGTAAAGTCGACGTGTTAGAAATTTTATTCATAATTGCCTAAGTTTTATCCAGTCTCACCACATATATGGAGTTATCTCTGTATTAGAGTCATACAGTTGATTTTTCTTATTTGCTCTTTTGCAATTTATAATAATTAGTTAAGTTAAATTGCATTTTGAATATTCAAAGAATCTACCTATATCTTGCACCGGTTGGTGGGTTAGGATTTTATACATTTAGTAATGGAGCGCAAATAATCCGAGGCAAAACCGAAATCGTTAAGCCGCAGTGACAGTTTGAATTTATTGCTTGTGTTTTGTACGGCGCTTTAGTATCAAGTCAACATTGACATTTGTGATATTTGACAGAAATTTCAATAAACATGACCGTTTGCTATTCTGTAAAAGTTAAGATATTAGAATCAAATCAAGTTATTGGAATTAAAACAAGTGACCTTGAATACAGTCAATATTTTCAATTTTTGGTATTCTCTATGATGCTTTTCGATTGAAATGATAAGTCAATGTTGAAATTTGTCAATTGAAATCTAGCAAGTGGAGAGAGTTTTTGTTTAGACTTGCCAGAAGAATTAAATTGCGAATTTATTTGGTGAAGTGTGTTTGAGTTGCGAAAATAATGGAGTTAGTAGTTATCTAGATGTGTTTAAAGAACAAATAGCAAGATCCACTTCTTTATTAACAGAATAAAAAATAGGAAATAAAATTAATGTAATCTTTTAATGTGTATTTTATTTGAATCCCTCCTTATGTCATCTAGTTTACAAGACAATCTTTCAATGGCAGATTTAATGTCTTCTATCAAACTTCATGTTTGAGTTGAATGGTTTTTTTTTTGTGTATTGCCGACCTATTGTCCATCATCTTTAGTTAGTTCATCTGTAATTATTACCAATAAACCGTCTGATTTGTAGATCTATTATAATGACGAGGCATTTTTTTTTTTAATTAAGCTATGGGAAAATAAAGTTTTGCAAAAAAAAATGATCTGATCGTTAAACAAATACCGATATAAATGTATCTTAACGTATCTTTCTTATCTAATCAATCTCGTGGGAAAGGACGATCGAAAGACAGGGATTCCATTTGATAACAATCAATATTTACTGACTATCGTGTCTTCCTTAATGTCCCTTTTACAAAAGAAAAAATATTTTATGGGCTTTGTACTAACAGGTGATTTTTGTGGATTTATTTCGCCTATTTATTATACAGTTAACAAATATTGATGCTTTGTTGAATGGTGTAACTACCTGCCCTTATATTTTAGTATACAAGCGTATACATTGCAATTACAGAAATCTAATTATAATAAGGTATTTTTAGCTATGTAATAAAAATAGGAAATAAATTGAATGTAATCTTTTAATGTGTATTTTATTTGAATCCCTCCTTATGTCATCTAGTTTACAAGACAATCTTTCAATGGCAGATTTAATGTCTTCTATCAGACTTCATGTTTGAGTTGAATAATAAAATGGATCGTGATTAACTATATCATAAATTATCATAGCTTCTTTATGGAACTGAATTTTTAACTAGGTTTCATTAAATAGTTTTACAGACGGTTGAAGAGAGCCACCCCCATTATTCTGTAAAACAGATTAAAAGAGGCATATAATTATCCAGAGCTTTATTAAAGCATCGCTGTAATTTCCGTTAAAATATTGCTTTTTAATGCATTATCAAAGTAGTCATCGTTTCCGCTTGCTTTTGTTAAAACGCCGTCAAGTTGGACGTATACCGATCTGTAAATATATCTTAAGATATACTGCTTTTCTATAAGGTAATAAACCATAGAATTTCGAGAAATTGCACCTAGTATAATTAGAGCGCAATATAGTGTGCCATCATTTCAGTGTTTCAAACAACAAAAAAAAAATTTTGCATGTTTCTTTAACACCCTGTATCTCGGAACTATGTGTTGCCGGTCCACATTTACATATGAACTTTTTTCATATTATTTTGGTAGTTTATCACACCATAAAGTTTGATCTACTAAGTGTCTATGTTTATTTTCTCAAAAATGTAATTGTGTATTTAAAATAAAACTGTTTAATTATACTATGGTATTTTTAGTTGTGTAATAAAAATAGGAAATAAAATTATTGTAATCTTTTAATGTGTATTTTATTTGAATCCCTCCTTATGTCATCTAGTTTACAAGACAATCTTTCAATGGCAGATTTAATGTCTTCTATCAGACTTCATGTTTGAGTTGAATGGTTTTTTTGTGTATTGCCGACCTATTGTCCATCATCTTTTACACATCAATTACCTGCAATTATTATCAGTAGTTCTTTATAGAGCAACATTGGAGAGTATAGAAAGTGTGTCTTTTAATGGAGCACCCCATATATATTTTTTAGAACATATGTTTGATCTGTACAATTCGGGGCACCCTGTATGTTAAAATTTGTAAATCAATGAAAATTTTATTATTGTTTATTTAAGCTGAAAGATCTTGACCGTGTCCTTTTGTTATTTTTGCCAAGCGTATTTGTATTTAAATGGCTTTTGAATAGTTTTACTATTTAAAACATTTATGTTTATCGACCCTTGACAGCAAAACAAAGCATGAATCTAATAGCTATATTTTAACTTTCAAATGGGTCCATTAAGCTGTGACATTATTGCTTTAAAAGGACTGAAAAAATTTCTCATCAGTGCAACAAAGGCGGGTTGCCTTTTGTCTATTTAATTATTACCAATAAAGACATTTAATGACTTCTTTATAGTAGGCAGTTCTAAACCTTCCATCCTATTCGAATTACACTCTCACCTGTTATTTTTAAGTTTAAAATTTCAGGTAATTGTGTGGCTTTGTTTTGTAAAAATCGACGTATCTTTTGTTTAGATAGGAGATGGCTAATCTTTTGTGCAATATATTTGTCCTTAGAAAAATGAATGCATTTCGACTTTGAGGACCCGGAGGTTGAAAAAAAATGCATTATTTTCCCTGCACAATTTGAATCTCGTCTAAGACACGGTGTCTACTTCTGGGGAAATTCCTCTTATTTTTATCGTTCAGAAACGTGTTTTAAGAGGTTTAGCTGGTTTGAGATACCATGCCAATAGAATGTTTATCTCGTTGCGTATCGAAATAAATAACATTTTGTCAGGAGTGAAGAATTATTTAAAATTACTAAAAGAATTTTTTATTTTTAAGTGTTATCCTTCTGTATTCTGTATCTGAGTATTTCTGTGTTTAGTAGTATTGAGAATTTTCGAAGACGTTTACTGTCTAAAGGGATATAAATTAATAAAATTATTATTAATTATTGATCTTTATCGTGTAAATAGATTATTGTCCTATTAGTAAGATAAACTATTTCTTGTCTATCTTCGATCTCATGGGAAAATGCATCAACAAAGGCGGACTGTTTAATTTTTTTTGATATTGATCGAGTAGAATCCGTCAAATTTCTTTTGTCTATAACCTTGCTAACTTAAAATTTTAAGGACGGACCCCTATGTAGGTAGTCATTAAATGTATACAAAAGCAACAGTAAACCCCCAACCGATTTAAAGACACCAAACAATAAAATGTAACAATATTAATAATTACGAGATAGTTAATTCCCTATGACAAAGTCATTATAGAAGAAGTGTCTTATAACAATGTAATACCCTTATGTACTGCCTGCACTAGTGCCTATGCTATATTGTTTAACGGGAAAGTCGACCGCTTTAATGGCATTACCTCGATTTCAGGCAGGTACCGTTCGCGTGAGCCACCTGGCCTACGTAGCTGGGTCCTCTATGCAGACATATTGTCTATCGCAAATGGGAGCTATAAATTTAACCAACTATTTTGTTTCAAGATATGCGACAGTAAAAACTAAAAAGCTGATTTAATCTTTGATCATTAGGAAATAAATGCGATGTCAATGGAATGCTGGTCGAAGACTACCTACAATTTGGAATTTTAATAATTTGTAAAGGCACAGTGACAGTAGGGTATGTGAAATATGAGTGGTTTGATTTTCAGATAGGCACCTGTTTCGTGAAATTATGTTAGATATATTGCAATTATACTAGTCTAATTACAGCGTAATAAACTTTCATTTTCTCCAATTGATGTACTAATTAATATATAATTGTACCAATTCAATTAGATATATTGCAATTATACTAGTTTAATTGCAATAATCCAATTACATTCATTTCTCGCAACAATTGGGTTTTTTAATTAACCCCCTCCAGACTATATAAAATAGTGTAATTAACGCGCAAATAGTCTAATTACACATTTACAAATTACTAATTACGCAATTACAGCGCAATAAATCAATTACTTTCATTTCTCGCGGCAATTGGGTTTTAATTATCCCCCTCCAGACTATATAAAATAGTGTAATTAACGCGCAAATAGTCTAATTACACATCTACAAATTACTAATTACGCAATTACAGCGCAATAATTCAATTACTTTCATTTCTCAGCGCAATAATCCAATTACTTTCATTTCTCGCGACAATTGGATTTTAATTATCCCCCCTCCAGACTAATTACATTTATTAGATATATTGCAATTATACTAGTCTAATTACAGCGAAATAATCCAATTACGCAATTACAAATTACTAATTACGCAATTACAAATTACTAATTACGCAATTACAAATTACTAATTACGCAATTACAAATTACCCCCACTCTAATTGCCCCCCACCCCAAAAAAAAAGTGGTGGGGGGTGTCCCGGGTCCGCTATTACCTCTCTACTGCAAAGCTACACATAATATTTATTTAACGTAGGTAAATTGATCCTATGTGAGTAATTGTTCATATTGACAAGAAAAAGAAATTTTGTGAGAATTATTCTTTTTCTTGTCAATATAATATTTATTTACTCTCCGTATAAAATGGTAAAATGATTAAAGTACCAGCATTACATGAAACTGTAACAAACAGGAACCTATTTTACTCGTAGTCAACTACTATTACTATTTATCATTATCATTCAAATAATAACTTTGATTTTGAGTTTTATTAATGAAACTAATAGTAATAACAACTAGGTGTCAAAGCCTACTTGAAATAAAAACCAACAATTTGGGATACCAGCTGCTTGACTTTGGTGCACTTTACCTGGTTTTTCTCGAAAATGGGCACATTTTAGCACTTCTTACAAGAGCACCTTTTTTGTTTAGAATAAAATTTGTCATAACAGCAAGTGACAAAAGGGGCAAAAAGATTAATCTCAAAAAAGTTAGGACCTAAAATGTTCCCACGGAGTACTGTACTGATATATATAGCCAAAAATTAATAACACCAGAGCATTTAGCATCCCCAAAAACCCCACACGGCAAAATTTCAGCTCATTTGGTCGAGTTTTGTGGAAGATAGGACCTAAATTAGATTTTAAAAAATTATTTTTAACGCCCTGTATCTTGAAAACGGAAAAAGATACGCCCATGGTTCATAGGAACAAATTGTAATATTTTTTGAAATTCTATCAGCCCCTGAATTTTTGCTAGTGTTTTTCAGAACACCCTGTATATTCAAATACTTACGGGTTCCACAGCGATACTATTTTTCTAGTGTGGAATTCAATAATCTCCATAGTCTTAGCATATCTCCTATTTAGAGGTAACCCATATTTAGCATTGCTGCCTAACGTAGCCAATCCTGTGAGGGCAAACAGTAGCACCCCGATTCAACATGACATCCTTTTTGTCACTCTTTGCATTGCATTAATAACATTTATTCTTTACTTGGTAATTAGAATTTTTGTGATCTGGTGCAACCACCCCAAAGGCCCTAAAAAAGAAGCGGAGGTAAATCCTACAAATCTAATACTGCGCACAGAGATGAGCAACAGTAAGTTATATATGGTGGAAGTAAGTAGCGACTCCCTGAATATTCCCCCTGGACAAAGTATTGCATGCAAATTGCATAATAGAGAAGAAAGACAGAGAAAGCTTAACATAACTCTGGGTTTTCTCAAAATTTCACACATATTGGTGTACAGACACGTATAGTTAGATGCATTCTTGATATTTTATATATATATATTTTTCCCCACATACATGTAAGTATGGTGTAGAGTCGTAAGAATAAGCTTACGTTTGATTATTTACCTTTCGGATTGTACATCACAGCTGTACTGTCCCCTAGGTGGCTCATACATGGTTTTGATGATGGCCAGCGTCTACTATTACTTATGGATCACCCTGTGGACAATGACTGCAATGTGATGATTTCCTGAAAAAGAGTAAAGCAGTAATACATTGTTATGCAGAATGAAAGGCATAAGTAAATTGGGAATATTGTTAAGTGGCATAATAAAATGCACAAAATAACAGTAGGTATTGTAATATTATTCAACATGCAACATAAATAAAGTTAAAATTAAAATATTCACAAAAACATGCATTTAATAAAATAAAAATAAATTCTACATGCAAAACAAGCTTTCAATAGATAAATTGTTGCGGTCATTTTTGCCAGCGAACGTAACATGGTGTCATAGAACACAAATGAACAGTTTTTCTAGTGTGCTACTACCTTTAACATTAGAATTGTTTCAAATCTAATTTGTAAGTTTCAGATTCTCCAAGGGACTTCCGCTACGACCTGCTGTTCCATTGCTCTCCATATGTCACACTCAGTATATAAGTACAGGAAAAATATTATTAATTAACGACGTTTTAGAATTCACTGAAATTCCGATAAGTTCACCGCTCATACAATTAATTCTGTGTTTATTCAAACTATAAGTTTAAGTTGGTATGCCTCCACATTAATTATAGCTTATGCATTATGAAACGAACATCTACTGTTGATCAATTATATGCATTATGTCATGAGAACTGTTGATTTAATGTAATTACCTGAACAAAATTAGTATTGTCACTGGGGTCTTTTAATGGGGCAATATTGCAGTTGATACGACTGGTTAGGTTATACCACAGAACTTAAAATAGGAGAAGGTTCTTTCAAGCCTAGCTACTTGCAAATATTGAACACCGCCATTTTTCTATACTTGGAAGTGGGAATTTTTAAAAATAACATTGCAGTCGTAACGGAAAGTAGTTTTGAGTCAAGAATGTTTAGAAAGTATAACTAATATTTTACTGTAATTAGTTTTAAATGTGCCTTAAAAATAATATTAGGTAATAGGTAATAAACTTATATTATTGTGAAAATAGTTATATACCTATGCAACAAGTGTGTAAAGTGAAATTTTTTCGGAAATGGAACTTTATATTAATATAATGGACTACATAAAATTAAATATGTAACCATATTTAACGTTTTTGAAATACGATATGATTATTATTATAGGCGATTATATGAAATTTTTACTTTGGGCACTACACAGCGTATGTAAACTTAGTACTTTACGCACGGCAGTAGAATAAATACTTTATTATGATGTTGAAATAAAATAAACTTACTCAGTTCTTTTCTAATATGAATGCCCGAAATGGAAAGGTTGTATAAGTACTTCTTAACTACGTTACAAAATCGAATTTTTCAATAATAGTATATGGATGACTTTGGTAAATCCATATATACACATTTCCGTTTGCTTACAAATGTATTTCATGCCGATGAAAAGTAATTTCAGAGTTAGAAGTTTTTCAACATATACTTGTACAGTTGCAGATAAAGGACTAAAAAAAGTAGAAGGTACTTTAGAAATTAAAATTACTCTTAGTTTATATTTAATTACTAGTTTTTGAAGCCCATAAAATTCTCAAATTAAATATATCTATGTAAAAACTACATAGTGGACATATACAACGTACAACGTACAAAACTACTTTCCCCTTCTAAGTACTGTTGTTTCGGATCGTCTCCCAAATGCCAGCTAAAGTCATATTATGCAACCCTCACAACAAAACAAACTTGATAGCATTTCATTGGTTCAATTTATATGTGTAAACAAAAAGTATTGAAAAATGGACGGCTCCTGTATTTGCATGCGCCAATGGCTGCTCAGTGCGTTCATAATCAGTCTAATTATTTAGGTCTGTGGGTTATACCGACCTGAAGGTCATTCTGGTTCCGCAGTTCACGGCGTTTCCGTGTCGCCTCGGCCCACTTAGTACCGAAGTCTGACCCGAGACGGTTGTTGTTGGGCGTTGTTAAAAACTCCATTTACGGCGTTGAGGTAATGAAATCCTTTTATATCTTTTCAATCCTTGAATGTTATAATAATTGGTCATCAGGTAAATGTTTGTTGT
The DNA here is from genome assembly GCA_963680705.1 of Rhagium mordax. Taxonomy (NCBI): domain Eukaryota; kingdom Metazoa; phylum Arthropoda; class Insecta; order Coleoptera; family Cerambycidae; genus Rhagium; species Rhagium mordax. The sequence goes on from OY796664.1 coordinate 29,309,130, forward strand.
AGTATATAAGTAAAACAGACAGTAATATTGTTACTAATTATTCCCATGTAATTTTGTACCGGGTATTCTAATTGTTTGGAAGAATTAATTTAGCCAAGATACCTAATTGGTTTAATTTAAGTAATTCATTTTGAGCATTTTTATATTCTGGATAATGCTGGCATAATTATTGGTAAATTAATTTCGCATTATAATTTATGGGTGCAAAAACACTAAAAACTTTAAATTTTACGTATGAGCTGTGGATTAATACTGGGCCATTTCAGGTGAATGGAGTTTTAAGTAGGAGTTATTTTAATATTGGAGCTGTCGTCTCCATATATGGATATGGAGACGACAGCCGGCTGGATTTCTTTTGTGTAACCTTCCACAACCTTCCACGAGATTTTATGATGAATGTTATGTAGTAAATTGGTGTTGGAGTAGCTTACCGCTGGACCATATCGAGCTGGAGGACTGCAGTCAACCATTATACTTCCTTATATAAGTTTTGGAGTAGTATTTTCCTGAGTGGGCATGTGAAGAGCTGGACATAGGACGAGTGGAACCCAGGGGGTGGTGAGACTTATAAGTCGTCAAGGACTCGGTTGATGACACTTTTGTAACGAGAACTGTTACTTGTATTTTGTTTGGCCTTCAGCCTTTAATTTTAAACACTCAAGCTTCGTCATTGGGATAATTTTGGGCCTTCAGCCTCCCTATTTTACTTGTATTTATTTGTAATTACTATTATTTAAACCGGCCTTCAGCCTTTTATATTGATAAATAAACTCCTGTGAAGGAAATAGCTATTTTCGCCTATCCATAGTAGAAACCCTACTATATACTGTGATACACATTTAATTTGTTTGTCTGCATATTTAAATACCTATATATTTACATTTTTTACTATTTAATTATATTTACACTATCTATTTCATTAAAATAAATTTAACTAAATTTGATTTTTATGCCTATATATTAACCTAAGGTCTCTGAGTAGCCACAGTCGCTGCATTGGTCACAGCAACTTACATAGGTAGTATTTTTTATGGCTACTGGCGCCTAACATTTTTGAAGTTTATTAAAGTAATTTTGAACCACGACCTAGCCTCCAATAGTATAACTAAGACCCGGGTATACCCTTCCTATAACCTGGGAAGTAAGGAAGTGGGTAGCACGTGGCAGACCCTACGTGGGGCTCGATTTTGTCTTGTTAATTGTGGTAAAGTTGTTTGAAAATTGAATTGTCTTGAAGATTGAGTGTTAATTTTAGTAACGATAGAGTAGTTCATAACAAAAGTGTCACACTGGGAAATACTGTTCAGATTAAATTTTATGTTATATGGTTTACATGTATTGAGATAAATTGAGACCTCAAAATTTTATTAGCTGAGATAGGTATAATAGCGTTTTAAATAAGGAAGGTTACTATTTTAAAGTGTATAGGTTCGGGTATCGGTACAAGTGGGAACTTTTGAACTTTTATCGTAGGGGCAATAAACGATAGATACTTTCATATTTTAGTACGGGTGCTAATGTTAAGGGACACTTTTAGTCCAGTCCGTGTGTAGATTTTGCAAGATTTTTATTGAGTTAGGATAGCTTATTCCAGATATACCGAGTGTTTTAGAAACATGGCTGAATATTTTGTACCTAGCCTTTTACAAATCGATCAAATTGACTATGAGTTGCGTATCAGAGAGTGTAGGACGGTTAGAGATTTTGAAGCACGTTGTAGAGTATTAGAACGAGCCTTGATAAGTAAACCTTTCGATGATTTAACAATTAGAGATCCGCTTTACGATTCCAACACTGAAAAACTTCAAATAAATAATACATTAGAGTCACTGCAGAATGCAATTAAAAATTTACAACACCCCATTGCGAATGGCGTACCAGTTAAAAGTATACGGGCACAACTTTTGCATATTTTGCATCGGGTTAACAGACTAGAAATCCCAAGAGAAAATTTTGATGAGTTAGTTACATTAAAAAATGAGTCACGGGCAACTGTTTACTTGTTAGAGTCCGACCTGTTTGAAAAGCTTGGTAATATTGGTGCGGGTAATGTGTTAAATTTGGAGGGTCCTGGAGCTAGCGTAACATCCAGTAACAAATTTGTGCCTCTACATAAGTGGGGTGTCACATTCGATGGACAACCTAATAATGTAATAACCTTTATTGAGAGAGTCGAAGAGCTTGCGTTAGCTCGAAACGTTAGTAGAGCTGAACTTTTCAGGTCAGGGTTAGATCTTTTTCGGGGCCAGCTTTACAATGGTATCGTTCGGTTAGAGCGGGTAATGAGGTTAGGAATTGGGAATCTCTGGTTGAACAACTTAAGAATGACTTCTTACATGAGGATTTTAATAAAAGTATGTTAGAATATATTGAAAAGAGGACTCAGCATACCGATGAGCCTGTACATATTTACATACGTATTATGGAGGCTCTGTATAATAGACTGAAGGATAAACCTTGTTTAGCTGACCAACTTAAACAGATAAAAAAGAACTTATTACCTTATTTTGCTACGCCTTTGGCATTGCTGGGCTTTGAGTCTGTCTCAGATATAATTTCTAAATGTAAAAAGATAGAGTATGCAGAGGGGACTACCAAAAAATACGTTCCACCTCCTGTAGAGAGTAGTTTAGTTGAAAAAGATTTGTTATATGTTGGAGTTTCTTCTCCAGATACAGCTGCATCAACCAGTGATTCTCATGAACGTTCGGTAAAAACCTTTAAGCCGAGTAAACAACATATTAAGAGTAATTCGAGGCGCGCTAACGTGAATGTAGTTGAAGTAAAAAAGGCACCAGTTAAGTGTTGGAATTGTAAAGGCGAAAATCATATTTTTAAGCAATGTAAAGCAAAGAGAAGTAGGTTTTGTTTTAAATGTGGCGAGCCTAATGTTACTATGAAGGATTGTAAAAATTGTTCAAAAAACGAGTAAAGGGGATGCGTAGAGTTAGTCGACGCACTCAACCCCGTTCTAGTAAGGTGAAAGGTTTTAAGACTAACAACTCTGAATGGAACTCATGGCTAAATACGGTTAAGGTTTTTTATAAAACTTATCGGACAAACAACGATCAGGGGAGAGTAGCGCCTTTACTTCTGTCTAAAAACGGAGATGATAGGCCTTATATTTTAGTATTTTTGTACGATGAACAGATCACCGCGTTGGTAGATAACTGGTTGTAACCGTTCCGTAGTAGGTAAGGAGGGTATAAAAATCTTAGAAAAATTAAAGTGTAAAACCGTAAGCTCTGATTTAAATTTTGTAACGACAGCAGATGGGGCCTACCAGTCAGTGAAGGGTATAGCTCACCTACCATTCAGGATTGGTGATATTGTTAAAGTAGTTAAAGTATATTTAGTGCCATCTTTGACTAGTTCTTTTATATTAGGAATTGATTTTTGTAGAATGTTTGGTATACGGTTAGATTTCAAAACGAACACGTGGAAAAATGATATTAGTACGATAGAGATTTCTGCTGTCTGTCCAGTGGACACACAATTCTGTGATGGCGGCCTGGCTGATTTAACTGAAGTCCAGCTTCATGAAGTTGAAGGAGTCAGACAGCTGTTCAGAAATATTGGTGACGGTAAATTAGGCTGTACAAATAAAATGATATATCACATAGACACGGGGGACGCTAAGCCCATCAGGCAGCGCCAGTATCTCTTGTCACCTTATATGATGACAATTCTGAATAAAGAATTAGACCAGATGTTAGAACAAAATGTAGTGGAGCCAACCTTTAGTGAATGGAGGTCACCTGTCTTGCTGGTTACAAAGGGGAACGGAGATTATAGATTTTGTTTTGATGGTAGAGCCTTAAATTCAGTCACGGTCAAGGATTCTTATCCTCTACCTTTTGTAGACGGAATAATAAGTATGTTATGTAATGCTAGGTATATCAGCTCAATAGACTTAAAAAGTGCATTTTGGCAAATTCCACTTTCTGAGAATTCTAAACCAAAGACGGCATTCGCGGTACCTGGTAGGGGCCTATTTTGCTTTAGAGTAGTTCCATTTGGCCTTGCAAATGCCGCACAAGCTATGCAACGACTAATGGATATCGTGATAACTCCTAAATTAGAAGATAAAGTTTTTGTGTATCTAGACGATATAATTGTCACCGCTTCTACTTTTGAAGAACATGTTTCAATTTTAAGGGAGGTTCATGAGAGACTTAGGGATGCAAATCTCACTATAAATATCGATAAATGTCAATTTTTCAGAAGTTCCTTAAAATACTTGGGTTATGTTATTGATACAGAAGGGGGGCTCCGAACAAATCCCGAGAAGGTGGAAGCGATGGTCAATTATCCTCGTCCCACTAATACTACACAGATTAAACGTTTCATAGGTATGTGCTCTTGGTACCGCAGGTTCTTGCCTCATTTTTCTTCCTTGGTCGCTCCATTAAATGATTTGCTTAAGGGCAAACGTGGGAAAAGACAACCTATAAAATGGAATGAGTCTTCTGAACAAGCGTTCGTGAATCTTAAGCAAGCACTTATCTCTACTCCAATCTTGACAAGCCCAGACTTTAAACTAAACAACTTTATAATACAGTGTGATGCGTCAAGTACGGGCCTTGGCGGCGCTTTGACCCAGAATCAAGGAGGAGAAGAGAAAGTCATAGCTTTCGCTAGTCGTTCCTTAAATAAAGCTGAACGGAACTATAGTACTTATGAACAGGAAATCTTAGCTTTACTTTTTTGTGTAGAGAGATTTAGGCCTTTTGTAGATGGTCAGAAATTTACGGTAATTACTGACAATTTAGCTGTTAGTTGGCTACATAAATTAAGGTCACCAACGGGCAGGTTAGCTCGATGGATGGTGAAGTTACAACAATATAACTTTGACATAGTGCACAGGAAAGGCTTAAATGTAGTTCCAGACGCTTTATCTAGGGCCACGAAAAACGATGAGACATCCACGGAGGATGACGACCAAAACTTCGCTGTAGCTTTATTATCAGTTGGGTTAGAAAATTTAGATTCTTGGTACAAGCAACTACGGATTAAGATTTTAGTTAATCCTGAATTATATCCTCAATTTAAAGTAGAAAATAATGTAATTTTTAAACATGTTGCTAATAAGTTGCCTGTAAAAACTAATATAATAGAGTGGAAACTATTGGTACCAATTGCACAGAGGGCTGAGGTTCTCAAACAAAGTCACGAGATTATTTTAAGACACTTAAAAGGATCTGTGAAGAGTATTATTGGCCTAAAATGCGCAGAGATATTTTACGTTATGTCAAGTCTTGCAAAATCTGTGGTTCTCAGAAAGCATAATTTTCTCGTTATGGTTTAATGGGCAGGGAAAAAAAAGGTGGAATTTCCTTGGCAAATAGTAAGCGCTGATATTTTCGGTCCGGTGACAAGAAGTAAACGTGGCTACTCGTACCTTTTAGTTGTCTCGGACTGGTTCACAAAATATGTACTTGTGCACCCAATGCGCAGTGCGACGGCACAAGCGGTGTCTAAGTGTATGGAGAATGAAGTTTTTTTGACTTATGGCGTGCCCCAATATATAATAGTTGATAATGGCAAGCAGTTTGCTTCCTCTGTTTTCCGAAAGCTGGCCGAGCGTTAGGTACAAAAAATTTGGTACAATGCTAGATATCACCCACAAGTAAACCCTGTCGAACGTTCCAATGCTACTATAGGTGCTGCAATACGTAGCTATACTCAAGATAATCATCAGGATTGGGATTTGGAAATTTATCGGGTTGCTCACGCGATCAGGACAGCTACTCATGAAGTAACGGGATTTCCCCCTACCTTTTTGAACTTCGGCCGCAAGTTCCCTATTTCAGGAGATTTTTATGGACAGGTGGAATCCACTGAAGGCGTTCAGTTAGCCCCTGGCGATAGAAATAAATATGCTGATGATATATCTAAACTTTCAGATCTGTATGAGACGGTCGTACAGCGTTTACATGATTCTTATAGTAAGAGCCAAAAAACGTATAACCTTCGTAGAAGAGATATAGTTTACGAAGTGGGTGATAAGGTTTGGAAAAAATTGCTTCCAAGAATTTTTCTGCTAAGTTAGCACCCAAATTTGTGCTTTGTACCGTTCGCCAGCGATTATCAAAATAAGTATATGCTTTGGATAATGGAGATGGGTCAGATGCGGGCTCCTGGCATGTTTCTGATCTAAAAAAGTATTACGGGTCTAACTCCGACGTTTCAGTGGGATAGCTTATTTTCGTGATACGTGATTCTGTCAATGTTCAAGCTCCATGAACTTAGATACTCAGATTTTAGTTTAACGTACCTGTGAGGTGTGATACCCATTAGTATTTACTTGGTAGTAATGTCACGATATTGGTGAGTGGCAGTTAATAATTCTGACCGTACGCTATTCAGTTATTGAAACTTTATAAGCTGCTGGTCATGAATATTTTGAGTTTTGAGAATGGTGAAGCATGCGTTTTTAGATTTTCTCAAACTCGTTAATGTCAATTTGCCTTCTATTGTAGAGTGTCGTGAGTTTTCGGTTTCGTGTTATGTTTTCCATGCAATGGGAACAATGGGATATCGGTTACTATATAAGTAGGATTTAATTAAGTATTATAACGTCTTATAGGTTATAGGCTAGATTAGTCTGTTAGTACCTAAGTACGTAGCCTTAACTCGATAGAATGGATTTAGTATCCCTTGGACCTAACCGATTATGACTTACCCCGATTATGTCTCACCGATTTTGTCCCTAAACAATTAGGCGTATGGTACGCGGAGTTACTATTGTGTACTAATTTCCGTTCTTCGAGTTTAGTAAGTAAATTACCCTAATTACCCTTTTGGTGATTTTGAGTTTAGTAGCCGTGCGCACGCCCTTTCGATTAAGTTTTAATATAATGTTATGTGTTAGCTTTATTAGTTATGCCGCGTTACAGTGGTCTTTTAATTAGCATTAATGTTACAAATTTAGCTATAGGTGGGTAAATTTCTATTTTTGTGGTCTCAAATTATATAAAGAAAAAATATATATTACGTGGTAAACATATATTTTTTTTGGAAAGGAGAGAGGTGGTGTTGCGTTCATTTTTGCCAGCGAACGTAACATGGTGTCATAGAACACAAATGAACAGTTTTTCTAGTGTGCTACTACCTTTAACATTAGAATTGTTTCAAATCTAATTTGTAAGTTTCAGATTCTCCAGGGGACTTCCGCTACGACCTGCTGTTCCATTGCTCTTCATATGTCACACTCAGTATATAAGTACAGGAAAAATATTATTAATTAACGACGTTTTAGAATTCACTGAAATTCCCATAAGTTCACCGCTCATACAATTAATTCTGTGTTTATTCAAACTATAAGTTTAAGTTGGTATGCCTCCACATTAATTATAGCTTATGCATTATGAAACGAACATCTACTGTTGATCAATTATATGCATTATGTCATGAGAACTGTTGATTTAATGTAATTACCTGAACAAAATTGGTATTGTCACTGGGGTCTTTTAATGGGGCAATATTGCAGTTGATACGACTGGTTAGGTTATACCGACCTGAAGGTCATTCTGGTTCCGCAGTTCACGGCGTTTCCGTGTCGCCTCGGCCCACTTAGTACCGAAGCCTGACCCGAGACGGTTGTTGTTTGGCGTTGTTAAAAACTCCATTTACGGCGTTGAGGTAATGAAATCCTTTTATATCTTTTCAATCCTTGAATGTTATAATAATTGGTCATCAGGTAAATGTTTGTTGTAGTATATAAGTAAAAGAGACAGTAATATTGTTACTACTTATTCCCATGTAATTTTGTACCGGGTATTCTAATTGTTTGGAAGAATTAATTTAGCCAAGATACCTAATAGGTTTAATTTAAGTAATTCATTTTGAGCATTTTTATATTCTGGATAATGCTGGCATAATAATTATTGGTAAATTAATTTCGCATTATAATTTATGGAGTGCAAAAACACTAAAAACTTTAAATTTTACGTATGAGCTGTGGATTAATACTGGGCCATTTCAGGTGAATGGAGTTTTAAGTAGGAGTTATTTTAATATTGGAGCTGTCGTCTCCATATCCATAGGCTGGATTTCTTTTGTGTAACCTTCCACAAGCTTCCACGAGATTTTATGATGAATGTTATGTAGTAAATTGGTGTTGGAGTAGCTTACCGCTGGACCATATCGAGCTGGAGGACTGCAGTCAACCATTATACTTCCTTATATAAGTTTTGGAGTAGTATTTTCCTGAGTGGGCATGTGAAGAGCTGGACATAGGACGAGTGGAACCCAGGGGGTGGTGAGACTTATAAGTCGTCAAGGACTCGGTTGATGACACTTTTGTAACGAGAACTGTTACTTGTATTTTGTTTGGCCTTCAGCCTTTAATTTTAAACACTCAAGCTTCGTCATTGGGATAATTTTGGGCCTTCAGCCTCCCTATTTTACTTGTATTTATTTGTAATTACTATTATTTAAACCGGCCTTCAGCCTTTTATATTGATAAATAAACTCCTGTGAAGGAAATAACTATTTTCGCCTATCCATAGTAGAAACCCTACTATATACTGTGATACACATTTAATTTGTTTGTCTGCATATTTAAATACCTATATATTTACATTTTTTACTATTTAATTATATTTACACTATCTATTTCATTAAAATAAATTTAACTAAATTTGATTTTTATGCCTATGTATTAACCTAAGGTCTCTGAGTAGCCACAGTCGTTGCATTGGTCACAGCAACTTACATAGGTAGTATCTTTTATGGCTACTGGCGCCTAACATTTTTGAAGTTTATTAAAGTAATTTTGAACCACGACCTAGCCTCCAATAGTATAACTGAGACCCGGGTATACCCCTCCTATAACCTGGGAAGTAAGGAAGTGGGTAGCAAAATGAATAACTACAAAGAAATAAAATCCATTCTAAAATACATAAAAATAGCAAATAAAAACTAAAACAGAACTAAAAGATATTCAGATTCAAAATACCATGCAATAGTAGAAAGTAGAAGGTTTAATTGTAATAAAAAGGTACACCACAAGTGAACAATGCTTACAAATTATCACTCAAATTGCAAATATCACTACTGGCACAAAGTTGATAAAACCCAGACAAAGGAGACACAGGATATCCAGAAAGAATTCTTGTAAAGTCAGCTAACGTAAAATCTTCTCCGAAGGTGAACGGTGACCACCTAAAAATTACATCATATACAAAACTAAGGTTAAAAGGTTAATAATTGTTAATAAATAAAAGGAAAATGTTAATGATTACAGAAAAAGGTCAAAATAGTGAGAAATCATAAAGAAACAGATAAGAGATGTCACTAGGTAGATAGAAAAATTGAAGAAAGTCAGTTATTTATATAATTTAAGGAAATTTTGTTATAGATTAAGTTAGATTAAGGCATAACGATAAAACATAGTGAGTGTGAACGTTTAAAACACAGTGCAACGCGAGTGAAAGAAAATGTGCAAGAGTGACTACGCAGCAACGGGAAGTCGAAAAATATGTCAACGGAATAAAAGCAATTGCAAGTTAATGGAACCAGAATAAATTTAAATACACGAAACCAGCTCCAAACAGCCAGCAAATTATCAATACAATAAGAAAATCAAGAAAATACTTACGGAAATTCATATGAAATGTCCAGCTTGCCATGACATAGGAATGTTCTGGAATATTTTCCACCAGGCAACCAAAGAAATATATGAAAGTTGTTGACTCCAGCATTAGAAAGCAACCGCACGTTAAAACGTCAGTCCTGAAATAAATTTAAAAATATTAAAAATAAATATAAAATATCGTGCATGAATACTACAGATAAACAAGTAAGTCAGTATTATAGATTTAAACTATAAAATTCACGTACCTGTGGGCTGCAAATACATCCAAAGTAAGGATAAAAGTCCAGCAGTTTCTGGCACCATTTGCAAGCAAATTTAAAGTCACAGCAACTACGGTGGGAGCAGAAATTTGTAACTTCACAAAATTTGCAGAACAAGCATCCATTATTATTTCAATTTGACAGAAGAGTAAATAATCCGTGGCAAAACCACTAACTAATCCAGTGAACGTTAAAATTCAAATAAACTTTATTAAATTAATCAAAACTCACGCGAATTTAAACAATTTAGATTTAAGATATTATTTGTAAAAGTTAATAACAACAATTTTGTCATTACTAGCTTAAGTTATCGCAGGTAGTTAAGAAACCCTTGTTATTTATGAAATAAATCGAACTGAAAAATCTATAAGCAGAGCGACATCTTTTATTCAAAAGCAGTATTAAAATTTATTACAGTAAACTAACTTCATAGCATAATATTGAGCAAGGTCAAGCAGAACCAAAGATCTCACAAACAGTAGATTGACAATAAGATACAAAATTTTCAATATTAAATTTTATTAAATCATTACAATTCAAAACAAAAGTAATTCAAAGTAAGTATCCCAAGTTTCGAACGAAGTCAAGCCCTGAAATAAAATAGACAAGGAGTAAAAAGCCTCCAAATAAACATTTTTCAATTGTAAAGTACAGAGTGTTATTTATTTATAAAGCAGATGCTGTAAAAAGCAGGTAAGAATTAATAAAATATCTCAAATGTGTATGAATGCAAACTAAAAGCATAATTTCTATATAAAATCAAACTAAAAATCAAATTAAAGCATTCCAAAACGTAAATAAAAAAATCTAAAATTAAATATCATTACATTTATACATCACTAAAACTTTCAAATTAAATATCATTACAGTATATTCTCATGAGGCATAATGATATGCACATAATAAAAAATAAGAATGGCATAATAAAGTGCAAACAATAATTATAAAACTTGACACAAGTCATTTTGTATTTTTTTTTGCAAGACTTGTAATGAAATAAAAGCTGAATAAGCATATCAAGTAAGGGATGCAGTATACAGGTACCCAGATATATATATATATATATATATATATATATATATATATATATATATATATATATATATATATATATATATATATATATATATATATATATATATATATATATATATATATATATATATATATATATATATATATATATATATATATATATACATATATATATATATATATATATATATATATATATATATTTTTGTTGACAATATAATGTATAGAGTAAAATATGATATGGTACCGTAGGGTTTGTCAAGGGAATAGAATATGCAATATAAATGTAGAATAGAGAGTGTATTATTCAGGTTATAAAATTAAAGTAAAAACACTTACCTAGCTAAAAAGTTAAGTGCTATTATTATTATATCCCTAAAGTACATATAAGAAATTATTTTATAAGAGGAGTTAAAAACTGACCGTGGGATATTAACACTTATCTGTACGTACTGTCACTAATACAGTTAAAGATACAAAAAATAATAATAATTTTAGTCAATTACAGAAATACAAACATTAAATATTTAAATCAACATTTTAGAAAAATTTGTCCAAAACGTTAGTTAGGATCAAAATACAAACATTATGGGTGGTATAAATAAAAACGAACTATCTGCCAACACTCCAAGCTCCGGCATCTCCCACGCAGCATCCACCATCACCGGTAGCACCTCCTTGATACAAGTAAATAATGATACACTATGATCCACTTCGCTGTAAAGACTTTTCTATATTAGGCACCACCGGAAATAGCAGATACTACTCAGAAGCCGCCAAAACTCGAAGCATTAGCAAACATCCCGCTGCCATTTATACCACCCATTTTAAATTTAGTTAGCATTGGTATATATTTAAAGCATAACTAATTCTGAACTTGTGAAATTATTTCATTTCGATTAATTTTCGTATATAAACTCTATTGCTGTTTAGTAGGAACTGTTTAGTTTTCGCTTTAAACATTTTCAGGGATTTGCTGTTGATGATTTCAGGTGATAAGGAATTAAATAATCGCGGCGCAAGGTAAGACTGATTTCGTTGACCAATATTCTTTTTACTTGTTGGAGTTTTATAGTTTTTACTCTTATGCCGTGTGTCATGTATATGATCAATCATTTGTAATGCATTTTTGTTTTTATATTGGAAAATAGTTTTTATATAGTAAAAATAATTGTCTCATATCTAACAATTTTGCATCCTTATCAGATGGGTAAGTACCACTTTTATGTAATATCATTCTTAAAAATTTTGTTTGTAATACATCCAACTTTTTTAGGTGACAGTAGGCAGCACTACCCCATGCAACAATTCCGTAGGATAATCTGGATTCGACTAGAGCATAGTAAAGGATTTTTAAGTAATTAATGTCTAAAATAATTCTCATATTTTTAAATCTGAATAATAATGATCTTATTGTTTATGCAATAGACTTAATATGCTGTTCCCATCTTAAGTGGCTGTAATGCCTAGATATTTTATTGAATTTTCAGTCGAAATTTCTAAATTTGCGTTATTCTTTTTTATTTTCAAATTTGTGAAATTTGGTAACCCCCTTTTATCACAACAAAAAGGTAAATACTTAGTTTTATTAAAATTTATTGTGAGCAGCTTATAGTCAAACCAATCTTTAATGGTTATAAGATCTTTTTCAGCAACTTCTTTTATTTTCTCCCAAGAGGTATCGTGATAAAAGATGGTGATGTCATCAGCAAAACCAATTATTGTCCCATCGACTTCAAGACTAAAAAGGTTATTAATATAAATACTAAATAGTAGGGGACCTAAAACCGTGCCTTGGGGTACCCCGTACTTTATAGTTCGTCCCTCGCTTCTAATAGAATTTATTTCCACATATTGCGTTCTATCAGTTAGATAGCTTTTTATTAGATCTAAATTATTACCTCTAATACCTATGTCTTCAAGTGTTCCTAATAGTTGTGTATGACTAACAGAATCAAACGCTTTCGTTAGATCCAAAAATATACACAACGCTGGCTTACTTGCATCTACAGCTTCATAAATTTTTGTTGTCAGGCATGAAATAGCGTCTTGGGTGGAGTGTTTTTCTTTAAATCCAAATTGCCTTTGTGATATAAGATTGAACTTTTTTGTGTATTCGTCAATTCTCAATTTCAAAACTTTTTCAAAAATTTTTGCCAGATTCGATATTAGGGACACGGGTCTGTAATTTGTTATCTCTGTTTTATCGCCATTTTTAAATAGAGGTTTGACTATACTTATTTTAAATGCTCTTGGACATATATGAGTTGTAAATATGTTGTTAATTAAGTATGTTAGGGGTTCCGCAATATAGTGTAATATTTCTTTTAGGGTTTCGGCTCTAATTCCATCAATACCGGGAGCTTTAGAATTTTTTAGACCTGCAACGATTTCACAAATTTCATTTTTGTTTGTTGGCTTTAGGAAGAATGAGAAAGGTGTTGTAATCTTAGTTTCATTGTATTCAGACTTTTTTATGTTGTTAGCAAGATTTTCACCAATTTCCGTGAAAAATGAGTTAAATGCATTAGACTTTTCCACGTCTGTAATTATATCACCCTCCTCATTTTTAATCTCTTTTATTATTTTATTAGTAGTTGATTTATTATTATACTCTTTAACAATATTCCAGATATTCTTTGCGTTACTTTTATTTTTTTCTATTTGTTTTTTATAATAATTGCTTTTGGTAGTTTTAATTAATTCATTTAACCTATTTCTGTAATTAATAAATTCACGTTTTAATTGTAAGTTGTTTGGGTATCTTTTTAGATTATGGTGTAGTTTATCTCTTTTATTTATTGATGTTACAAGACCCTTCGTTATCCAGTTTTTTAACTTACGGTTTTTATGTTTATTTATTATCACTTTAGTGCAATTATTTATGCAATTTTTTAAAGTATTTATTAACCAATCAGTTGCTTCATGTATGCATTCAATATTGTAAAATAAATTCCAATTAATTTGTTCAACGATGCTAGTAAGTTTTTTTGGTCCGTGATTTTAAAAATATTACTTTGCACCACCTTATCCCTCTCCGAACTATTTATTTGCAAATTAAGGACAATTGGATAGTGATCTGTTAGACTGTTTTCTATAACCGTCGTAGTGATATTATCAATATTTTGAGATGTTCTAACAAAAAAATGATCAATACCTGAACAGCTGCTTCCCTGCACACGAGTAAATGAATTAATAGCAGATCTGAAATTATATTCGCTCATTATATTAAGATATTCCTCCGTATCTTCATTATCATCTAAAATATTTATATTAATGTCTCCCACAATAATATTATAATCTACATTTTCTTGTTGTGCCTAGGTAATGTTTTAAACTTAGTAAGAATTGTTTCAGATTGGTGGAGGGAGACCTATATATTGATGTTATTATAATTATTTTGCCATTGTGTTGAATTGTATTTTTTATGACTCTACATTCACCAATATTTAAAATTTCTACTTTATAATTAATAGATTCCTTAATAAATATAACAACACCATCGTTTTGATTCAATCTCCCAGAATTATACAATGTTTCATAACCACTTATATTAAAATAGTCTATATCTTGTACTTGCCAAGTTTCTGTTAAAATTATAAAATCGAATTCTATTGTAACTTGATTTAGAAGTATCCTTAATTCATCAAAATGCTTAGCAATGCTTCTAATATTCATATGAAACAAATTAAGGTTAGTTTTTGATTTCGTATTCAAAATGTTATCAAGATTTTCTATTTTTGTTATATGGTTACGTATTGGTACATATTCATAATCTCTGAGATATTGATTCATGGTATATTTATTTGTAATATATTTAAAACTATGTTAATATACGTATATATGTATTAACTTACAATCAATCCATAAATCTTGTGTAGCGAAAATTATTTAAAATAGCGAACGAATAAATAGAAGTATAAAAACATTAATCAAGATACGTTTTAAAAATACAATAAATAAACTTTATATAAAAAAATTTAAACTAAAAACACTAAACACTATTCAATATAAATGATTAGTACCTACTGCGGAATTTAATTTTAATATGTATGCGTTATACGGTGGCAAATAAAAATTATTTTATCTTTTTGGCGTCTTGGCGACATTAGCATTAACAGTTTTATTTTCTTTCTCGCTATTAAGCCGTGCTGAAGATCTCACTAGCTTTTGCGATAGTTCAGTAACTTTCACTATTTTTTTCCTCTTTAGGTCCCCTGTTCGTTCTACTTCAAAAACTTCTTCGTTTTCTTTTTGATCTTCTTGTTCCTCTTGGTATTGGTTTCTACTTATATTTGGTGTTGAAGGTGCACTGTTTGATCTTGACGTCTGCGCAACTTCGTTGTTAACCGTATGTTCTTCTTCTTCTGCAAGTTGCTGAGCAGTATATTTTTGTCCGTTAACAATAAGTATTCTATTTTTTATAGATGCGTTCAGTTTCTGTTTGCGTGCTTTATTTAGATGCTGTCTTAAAACCTTATTCTCCTATCTTTCTTCAAGAGAAAGATCCTCGGCAACGCTTATACCTGTTCCTTTAAACTTCTTGCAGTTTCGTAAGACTTCCTGTTTCTTAAGATATGAAATGAATTTTACTATAACAGGCTTTTTGTTTGACTGCTTTCCAAACGTGTACGCATTATTTATGTCACTCAGTGTTAGGTTTAAACCAAGATGATGGTTTAGACTATTAACTGTAAAAGTTCCCAAATCTTGTGTAGTGCTGTCCAAACCGAAGATAACGATATTGTTCTTTTTCAATTCTTTTTCTAACTTTTCGTAATTATTTTTCAACTGTAAGTACTTATTTTCCCATTCACTGTTTCTTCTCTCTAAATCCTCCTCAAATTTTTTCTTTAGTTCATAAATCTCTTTGTTTATATGTTCCTTTATGTCAATGCTTTGTTTTTCGTTGGCCTCTTCAATTGTCTTTCGATTTGTTTCTTCTACGGATTTTAAAAGCTTTGCTAAGAACTCATTTGTGTCTACCATTTTCTGGGCCACTGTATAATTTATTGAAATAGATAAATATCGTACTTACATATATTTATATGTTTGATGGTTTTTATTATAGATATAAAACAGAAAGAAAAAAAATAGGAAATTATATAAAACGAATAAAGAGCAAATATACTTAGAAAATTTTAAACATCTTAGAAGCAAAATAAAAAGAGATATAAACATAGCATTTGTTAATTATACCAAACAAGCAGAAGAAAATATAAATACAAATCCTAAAACTTTTTGGTCTTATGTTAACAGCAAAAAGAGAACATCTCGTTTACCTCCAGTTATGAAATATAAAGATACTGAGATTACTAACGGTTATGAGATTGTGGAAGCTCTGGCGGATAACTTCAAATCGATTTTTAATGATGATCATAACATAGACTTCAAAAATTTTGAATTTCTTAACCTGAATAATAATAACGTTCTAAGTGTACCAAAAGTATCTGAGTCTGACGTAGAAGAAGCTATAAAAAAATTGAAGTCAAAGGCCGCTCCAGGTCCGGATGAAATTCCAGCATATGTCATCAAGGGTTGCAGTGAAGTGCTAGTGCGTCCTCTGTGTTACTTATTTAACTTGTCAATAAGTCAGGGTTGTTTTCCTAGCGGATTAAAGTTCGCGAGAGTCTGTCCTGTGTTCAAAACAGGTGACAAATCTGATGTGCAAAATTATCGTCCTATATCTATATTATCATGCATAAGCAAAATTTTTGAGAGTATTATTTATAAGTATATTTATAATAATGTAAAAGAAAGTATATCGCAACATCAACATGGCTTTGTCAGTAAAAAATCTACAACAAGTAATTTACTAAATTTCGTTGAATATACACATGAAGCATTTGCTGATAGATGTCAAGTTGATGTTGTATATACAGACTTTCAAAAGGCCTTTGATAAAGTAGGGCATAATATAATACTGCATAAACTTAAGGTGCAATATGGTTTCTCTGAGAGTTTTTGTAAATTTTTTTAGTCATATTTACGTAATCGGCGGCAAATAGTGTCTTATAATGGTTATAATTCATCTTCATATGTTCCAACATCGGGAATACCGCAAGGTTCAAATTTGGGTCCTCTGTTGTTTATACTTTTCATAAATGATATAGCCATGGTTATACAACACTCAGAAATACGACTATTTGCTGATCATGCGAAATTATTTTTAAAAATTAATGATATTAGTGATTGTAAGAAACTTCAATATGACGTACACAATATTTACAAATGGTCTGAAAATAATGTACTTCCCCTTAATATTAATAAATGTAGTGCAATGACGTATTCATTTAAAAACGAGGATAATAATATTTATTTTAGTTACATAATGAATAATGACACACTAAAGAGAGTACAAATTGTGAAAGACCTAGGAATTTATATGGATCCTAGACTAAAATTTGATAAACACGTAGAAAACTTAACAAAAGATTGTTATAGAAAAAACGGATACTTAATTAGAAATTGTAAAGATTTTAAAAATATAAAAACCTATATGACTCTTTTTAACATCGTAATACGACCTAAGCTAGAGTATGGATGTGTAATATGGGATCCATATTATACCAGGTACAATCACGATATTGAAACCATTCAAAGTCAATTTTATAAATTTGCAAATTTTCAGCTGAAATTATACAATCCCTATAATTATAAAATTCTTATCAAGTCATTTAAAATTTTGTTATTAGAGCACAGAAGGGACTTTATCAAATTATGTTACTTATATAAATTATTAAACTATCAGGTAAATGATTCTTTTTCTCTACAACGTATAAATATCTCCATTCCAGTAGCCCATACAAGGCATCATAAAACATTTTGTGATAAATTGTGTAGAACTAATTACACTAAATATTCTCCCATTAATCATATGATGATATTATATAATGATGTACAACATATACACTGTGACATTTTTTCCAATAGCTTAAATCAATATAAGAATATTTTAAAAATTTATTTTCAAAGTTTGTAAGATATTAGTTCAGTATATTATTGAAGCACATTTGAACAGTTTTAGTACAGTTATTTTATCATTTAAGGTAGTTATTCATATCTGTCAATTTAATACATTTTGAATTTTTTATTTGAGTTTGCAACTATGTTTTCTAGCTCACTGTTATGTTATTTGTTTCTTCTGTTAAATCTCTACTTACAGCTCTGTAATTGGGAACTTGTTCCTGTTGAGTGGTGATTAAATAAATAAATAAATAAATAAATAAATAAATAAATAACGTTTCTGCCTCTTACTTACTATTTTTGTTGTTTCATGAAATACAAAACCACATGAGGCACGACACGACCAGAAGCACTGAGAACCACCAGCAGATCAACCCTAGCCAGGACAAACGACAAAATCAAGCAGTCAATTGGTGTTGTGGATGGTAATTCATGACAGTGGTTACACCAAGTATTATTTAGTATAGTTTAATGGGAACATCTAAAGTTCGAGGGTTGGTTTTTTCATCAACACCAAAACACCAAAGAAGTAGATAAATTATCCAGAAGCATGAGGACAAAACATCTAAAAGCAATTCCATTCATCAAGTAGTCTAGTAGTAATTCTAGCATGGCTTGCATAAAGCCTAGAAAATTGCTTACCCTGCAAATTTCCAGTTATGTTTAGCACATCCCACACAGCGGCCGTGTAACACATATTATGGTTTTCCTCTATTTCACGTCTGTACCAGATCCAGTAACACAGCATAAATACAACCACCTATTGATTATCTCATACCTATACACAATACTTCCCCTATGTTACTTAAGGGATAATTATATCTTGGGGTTGAACCACAAACTGTCGTACCTACTACCATCTCTTCATCACAGAACACAGAACAGAACCCGACCAGAACTATCGTTTGTCACTTTCGTCACTAGTACCAACCATGCGTCACCAAATGGACCTGATAAAAATTTTTATTTTCTTTATCAAGGCTACAATTTTAGAAAACAATATTAATAAACTAATTTGATTGGTAATTATAATAACATACTTACAAGTAAAGTGAGGTTAAAATTTGAAAATTGGCATCATTTTTAATAGAATTATACAAAATAACATATTGTAATGGTAAACAACATTATTTGTTACCATTTACATTCATTATTCACTAATAATAAACTATGATGGTTGTTATAAATCTTGATTACATTGTTAAATTTTAACGTGGTCACTCATATGGTTTAGTAATATTTTATACACGTGAAGAATGAAAGAAGGCGGGACTATTAGTAGTGATTTTTCGTTTTAGAACTATAAACTAGATTGTGATTTTTAAATATACTGTGTGGACCAAAATAATTCTTAAGTTTGAATTTATTAAATTTTAGTTTCATAAAAATTTTTTTCGAACCAGTTTGGACCATGGTGGTAAATTAAAAAACACTAATGATTAACAGTCTATCATTATTAATAACGGTAATATTATGACTTACTAATGTTAAATTTGATAGTGACGTCATCAATATGTCTAAGCATTATTTCTATCCCTGTTTTATCTGTTAATTACTGAGTTTATTTTAATAATATTAATGACACATGCGCAGTTCTAATTCATTGTTAAGTTAATAAATTTAGTTTTTTTTGTTTAAAAAATTAATTATCACCGTCAGTTGTCATTATTGTATTTGTAAGTTAATAATATAAGTCTTTAAAATTTTAAATTATATTATCTTTTAAGCTGTTTATTATTGAATTTATTTTAACGATTTCATAAAACTTTGCCACTCTAACTCATTATTAAGTTAATAAATTTAGATTTTGTTCAAAGAAGAATTATTATGGTTAGTTATTATTATACATTAATATCTATTATGTTTTATTAAATTTAATAATTCAACAATGTGATATACTATTTTCATGACAATTATAAACTAGCAATTCATTGTTTTGTTAAAATTAATATTATTTGTATAAATAGAAAAATTGTTCATTTACATTGTCATTACTTATTTCCATCAATTAGTATTCAGTATTTTATAATTTAAAATTATCTTATTATTATTATATATAAGAAATAATTATCACAGTCAGTCATCATTATTATATTTGCAAGTTAGTAATTGAAGTCTTTAAAATTTTTAAATTAAATTATCTTTTCAGTTGTTTATTATTGAATTAATTTTAACGATTTCATAAAACTTAGCCACTCCAATTCATTATTAAGTTAATAAATTTAGATTTTGTTCAAAGAAGAATTATTGTGGTTAGTTATTATTATCCATTAATATCTATTATGTTACATTAAATTTAATAATTCAAACAATATGATATAATATTTTCATGACAATTATAAACTAGCAATTCATTGTTTTGTTAAGATTAATATTATTTGTATAAATAGAAAAATTGTTCATTTACATTGTCATTACTTATTGCCATCAATTAATGTTAAGTATTTTGTAATTTAAAATTTATTATTTTTATTTTAGAATTCAATAGTTCATAATAATATATGTATCTTAGTTTATTGATTTTATATTTATATTAATCACTCATATCACTCAAATCAGAGATGTCAGGTGGACTTTTGTCTAATTGTAACACAAAAGAATAAATATTACTTAAGTCACTAATATCCGTTCTTTTATTCATACTATTCTGTTCCAAGTTAATTTCTACCATTTCCAGGAAAAGTCTTTTAGTATAGTTTATTTCTTTATGTAAAATTTTATAATTATTATAATTTAGATGGTGACCTGTATCTATATTATGTTCTGCTAATGCACAAGATCGTTTTTTTAAATTACAATCGCTCTTATGTGATACGTGAACCAATTGATCTTGAAGTCTGTCCGATATATTTCATTTGACAATTTTGACAAGGTATATTATAAATCACATTAGATATCCTGTTCGAATTGTCTTTATCTTTCAGTTTTGTATACAACAGTCCTACATATTTAGTATTTTTTGAACAATTTTGATCTCTTTTTCATGTTTAAAAAAATTATATATATATATATATATATATATATATATATATATATATATATATATATATATATATATATATATATATATATATATATATATATATATATATACATATAAACCGGCATTATCAGGCCCAAAATTGTATGTCTTTAGAGTATACTAAGCCCGACACCTACTTACGAAGCCCGACTCCGGGCTTGGTAAAAACTTACGTGTATATTTAAGTGGTTAAGCTTGGTAGGGCTAATGGAACGTACTCCCCAAATTTTTGATATACAGAATTAATTCCGAAAATTTCATATAGAGGGCGCACAACTTGATCAGTATATACAATGATAATATATGACCGATTTAGCGAAGCCCAGTATTTTATTCGTATGATGCGTAGCCCGAAAACTTGCCAACATCGCATCAGGTAAAGTAGCTGTCTCTTCTAATGAAACAATTGAAAGTTACCGGGAATAAATTCATTTTATTAAGAAATACACCAATTAAAAAACTGGAAGTAGTCAGTACTATGATAATTTTCACTAATAATAAAATTGTCAAGTACAGTTTTGTTTATAAAAATAAAAGCCAATAAATTTTTAATGGATTCATTTTAGGTGGATTACTCTATAAATAATCACGAAACTCGAACCGTCATTATTTTTAAATTAGTCGATGTAATTCGATGTCAATTTTAATTCTCTTTTAATTTATGGTTAAATGCAGTTTATTCAACTGTTAAAGCTGTTCATCCATTTAGGTTTTGCATAAGGAAGCAACTGAATCAAATAAGAGAAAATTAAAGTTAGAATTAGAATATTATGTTTTTTTAAAATTATAAAGTGTTTGAAATTTAAGAATACTATTATCTAAAGAGAAAAATATAGTGAGTCCCAGGATCAGGTAACGCACTCTTGTAAACTATTTTATTTTTGATTTGCCGAGAAAGTCATTATTTGTAAAAAGTTTTGCTTGTCTTAGGAAGCCATAAGCAGCCGTCAAACTTGAGATCATTTTACAGGGTATTCTAAAATTGTTTTATGGCATTAGTATTTCTACATGCAGCCAGTCACTTAATTCTAAAAATTAGAATATAATTTTTCTTATTAGATTTTATTTAACATTTTCTTCTTTAAATTTATTTATTTTTTATTTATTTTTTGAAATTAGATTGATTCCTACTTTAATTTTGATTATTGGTTGAGGTTATCAACCTGAGCGAATTGAAGCTGGTATTTATTTATTATTTTATACTTTATTAGTTTCTTTACCTATAATAATTTCAATTTTTTTTTATCATGAAAAATGTAATTCTTTAAGTTTTTATTTTTTTTATTAATAATATAAATAGAGTTTTTATATATTTATGTATAAATTTAGTATTTTTTGTTAAAATACGTCTATTTTTTATTCATTTATGATTACCTAAAGCTCATGTAGAGGCTTCTGTTTCAGGGTCAATAATTCTGGCAGGTATTATATTAAAATTGGGAGGTTATGGATTTTTACATTTAATAATATTATTTATTGAAATTGGAATAAAAATTCAATATTATTTTATTATTATTAGGTTAGTAGGTGGATTTTTGGTTTCTTTGATTTGTATTCGTCAAAGAGATATAAAATCTTTAATTGCTTATTCTTCAGTTGCACATATAGTGATAGTATTAGCAGGTTTTATAACGTTAAATATTTGAGGGTTTTGAGGTTCTCTGGTAATGATAAATGCTCATGAATTCTGTTCTTCTGGTTTAATTTGTTTAGCTAATATTTCTTGTGAACGAATAGGGAGACGAAGACTTTATTTAAATAAGGGATTTTTAAATTAAATTATACCTAGACTTTCATTGTGACGATTTTTACTTTGTTCTTCTAATATAGCGTCTCCTCCCTCTTTAAATTTAATAGGAGAAATTTTGTTAACTAATAGTTTAATTTCATTTGTTGAATAAGAATATTATTTTTATCTTTAATTTCGTTTTTTAGAGCTGTGTATTCGTTATTTTTATATTCTTTTTCTCAGCATGGTAATTTTTATTCAGGGACATTTTCTGTTTATCAAGGAATGTTACGCGAATATTTATTATTATTTTTACATTGCATACCTTTAAATTTATTAATTTTAAAGGGTGAATATTTGGTGTTATGAATTTAATCTAAGTAGTTTATAAAAAATATTGATTTGTGATTTCAAAGATATAGTTTTCTATTTTAGATAATTATTCTATTTGTAAATTTATTTTAATTTATTTTTATTAATTTTTTTATCACTTTTTTTCTCTTAGGCTACATTTTTTAATCCAAAATTTTAATTTAATTATTGAATTAAATTTATTAACAATAAATTCTTTATCTGTAATTATAACTATCTTATTAGATTGAATGTCGTTATTATTTATAAGATTTGTTTTATTTATTTCTTCTATAGTAATTTATTATAGTCAAGAATATATGTTTGTTGATGAAAATTTAAATCGATTTATTTATTTGGTGGTTATATTTGTTTTATCAATAATATTATTAATTATTAGACCTAACTTAATTTCAATTTTATTAGGCTGAGATGGATTAGGTTTAGTTTCTTATTGTTTAGTAATTTATTACCAAAATGTTAAATCTTTTAATGCTGGGATATTAACAACATTATCTAATCGTATTGGAGATGTTGTTTTACTTATATCTATTGCTTGAATAATAAATTATGGAAGAAGAAATTTTATTTTTTATTTGGATTTAATAAAAGAAGATTTTTCTATAAAATTAATTTCATATATGGTAGTTTTAGCTACTATAACTAAAAGAGCTCAAATTCCTTTTTCTTCTTGATTACCTGCTGCTATAGCAGCTCCAACTCCAG
The DNA here is from genome assembly GCA_963680705.1 of Rhagium mordax. Classification (NCBI taxonomy): domain Eukaryota; kingdom Metazoa; phylum Arthropoda; class Insecta; order Coleoptera; family Cerambycidae; genus Rhagium; species Rhagium mordax. The sequence goes on from OY796664.1 coordinate 29,332,820, forward strand.
TTTCTTCTTTAGTTCATTCTTCAACTTTAGTTACAGCTGGGGTTTATTTATTAATTCGTTTTAATTTTTGTTTTTCTTCAAATTTAATATTAATTTTATTATTAATTTCAAGTTTAACTATATTTATATCAGGTTTAGGGGCTAATTTTGAATTTGATTTAAAAAAAATTATTGCTTTATCAACATTAAGTCAATTAGGTTTAATAATAAGGATTTTAGCTTTAGGAGAGTATAAATTAGCTTTTTTTCATTTATTAACTCATGCTTTATTTAAAGCTTTATTATTTATATGTGCAGGAAATATTATTCATAATTTAAATAATTGTCAAGATATTCGTTTCATAGGAAAATTAAATAAGCATATACTTGCACTTTTTTTAATATCAGAAAATTTTCTTTATGTGGGTTACCTTTTTTATCTGGATTTTATGAATTTAGTTCTGTCCATGTTGGGTCAAATTATTATTATAAAAATTTCATTTAACACTTATGAGTTGAAAATAAGGGTTTCCCAAAATAAGTGTAATATATTAACTCAGTTGGGCTTGGTAAGGTGACGCTATGAAGTGGCTTTACAAGTACTGGAAAATATATGATTAAGTGAATATTAAATAAGGTTACCCCTCTCCTCTAGCAAAATGTATATAAATTGTCCTACGCGCAGTCACGTGAAATACGCACTTCTAAATACAATAGGAAGCCTGGGCTTCTGAGAGCCGGTGATATGTACCAGGCTTGGTATAGGTTGTTGGGTACGTATATGAGGTTGAAGTATTTGCATGAGAGTGTAAACGATGTTTGACAGTCGCACGTCTGATATAACACAAACCACAGCTGTAGCAAAAAGTAATTCCTCATCATAATTTCCCGTTTTTTTTTGTCAAAAATCAACACTCTTGATATACTAACTGTGTAAGGTAGACTGAACGTTAAATGAATACAGCGACGTTCATTTGTGCAAATTTGCATGCACAAATCAGTTGCGCAAATTGCATGAGCATCTAAACAGATGTACAACGACTCAGTACATTTGTGCAAATTTGCATACACAAGCCAACTGGCACAATTTGCATGACTGTCTAAAAGCGCCTTAACCTTGGAACAACGAATTTACTTGATCAAATGCTATGGAATCGGAAATGTTTCTTATAAATACGCTATTGAAGTTTTCAATGAGAAGTATCCAGATGTTACAGTGATTCACAGTATGTAAATTAATTTATAAATTTGATACCCCCGGGGAAGTAAAAAATGTGAAAAAAAAACAAAAACAATTAAATGAAGATGACGCTGCTACCGGTGTAGTTTTAGACTGTAGATTGTAGAACACCCAAGATGGTCGTTAAATAATTTAGGTATTAGCAAATCTCATATTCAGAGGATAGCTTAGGCTAGACTCCGCCTGAAATAAAGTCATTTTATTATTATGATTATTATTATTATTTCGTGCATTCGAACCTAAATTAATTCACAAACTTCAAGTTGGAGATGATGCTCGTCGTTTGGACTTTTGCTTAACGGGGTGAGAAAATTTTAGCAGATAGATCATTTTATCGAAACATTTTATTCGTGGACGAATCTACTTTTAAGACTAATGGGCCATGGGATAGTTTCCTCTCAAAATTGTAGGTACTGGGCTCAGGAAAATCCAATTTTCCGATTTATCACTAACAGTCGAAAGTTTAAAAACGACATATTGCATCATAGAATAAACGGTCCTTATTTTATTGATAGAATTTTGAACCAAGATACTTATTTAGAACTTTTAAATAATTTTGTTTTGGAAATTGGACAATGAAAATTTAAAACGTAGAAGAATAATTTTTCAACAAGACGGATGTCCAGCACATTCTACAATTCGAGTTCGAGTATTTCGGCCGCAACGATTTCGAAGACGACGTAGATTTATTAAAGCAAAAAATTGTAGAAGCTCTTGCAACCATAAATGAAGATGTGACCTCTAATGCATACGAAGAATTTAAAAAAAGATTAGAGAAATGTGTACTTTTTGGAGGTCTACATGTAAAATAGTTCTCAACTTAGTTAAATGAAATGTAATTTTTTTGAAATTAAGTATTTTAAATAATTGGAAACACTTTGCTAAATAAAATGTTCAATAAAGATGTAAAAAAGCAATTCACTTAAAAGTCCATAAATTTTCAAATTTTTAGAATACCCTGTATAATTTATCTTAAGTTTGACGACTGCTTATGACTTCCTATGGCAAGGAAAACTTTTTATAAAGAATAACTTTTAGTAAATATAAGAGAGTTTACAAGAGTGCGGTACCTCATCCGGAGTCACACCTGGTTTGCCCAAATTAATATGATAATATACAGGAAGTCCCGGGTCATTCGCGATGCCATACTTTTGACTCGTCCTGTATGAAATACAAATTATTGCTTCCGGTAACATCAAAAAATTATATTTTATTCCTAATAGATTTTTGTAATATTTTGTGGTTTGAGCAGAAAAAAATCGATTTTAAAAAATTACTCTATTTTATTTGTGTCTCGCCCAGTATACAAACACATATTTGTCACAATATATTATTTGAAGTTAAAGAAATAACATTCATGCATAAAATTGCAATCGAATCCTTAAATTGCTATAAATATATCGGGTGCTCCAAAAATAACCGGAATTTTTATTTTATCCCATAACTTCTTTATTTTTTCATCGAATTTCAACCTGTTGGGCTCGTTTGACAGCTAAAGCCTCCAGCTAAATGATTCTCTGTCAGACACTGATATAGTGATCATAAATGTCAAGGCTGACGTATTTAAACTTGAGCAATTTTTAATAACTGATGGAATTTTGTTGAAATGCCGTATTTACAAACGGTTTGCTTTATGGTCATGGCTGGTCTTCTGGCAATATTTTGGTGGGCAGTTTTTAAAAATCGGTCAAGGAACTACGGAGCTGCACCAATAAATGTAGAGACGTGTTGTAAACGTCTCGGCAGCCATAGTAAAAATCGAAATTTTCATTTTCCTTTATAACTTTTTGATTCCATTACCGATTTTAATTTTTTTCGGGTCACTTAAAACCCAAAGCCTTCCACTACAATCATAAATGTCAGAAATTGACATGAATTATAAATCCAATATGGCAGAAGTGGTCAAATTTACCTATATTTAAAAGCCGTAAGAATTTTTTAAAATGACAAATTAAATGACTTTTTTTTAACTTGAAGCCTATTCTAAGAACATTGTGACGCAGAACACGAAAATCGGTTAAGAACTTATAAAGGTGTATAACGTAGTCATGTACACTGTACACCACAACAACAGTATCAAATTAATTTTTAACAGAGTTACCTATGCAGTTATCGTCATGGTTACAAAACAAATGAACATTGATTCATAACTCTTATTTCAGTCAGCTGTTTTTAAATAAAAAGTGTCTTGTGGTACCTAGTTTTGTTATAATGGTGCTGTCAAATGAAGACAAGATTTTCATTAAGTATCTGTGGGAATTTGTAGAGGTTTTAAAACTAGCATAATTTTTATTGAACATGGAATACGGCTTAATTTTCAACAGTATTGCGAAGTTGTTCCGAGTCAAATGTTACCTTAAATTAGTGATTTCATACTCATGCAAATTAGTCGGTCTTGGTAACTACAATGAAATTTTAGGATGGACACTTGGATTTTTAAAAGAACATGCAGCAAATTTTATTGAACAAGAACACTGGCCTCCTAATAGTCCAGATCTTAATCCCCGTGACAATTACTTTTACATTTACAAGAACGGTTGTATAAGAATGGTTGTCATTTCAATAATTTAGGCGAATTGCGACAAAGAATTTTAGACTGTTGGGAAGAAACTGACCAGCAAATTATTAAATAAGCAATAGACGGTTGGCACAGGCAGGTTCAGCTCGTTGTGAACGCTAATGGAGGTCATGTTCCATTATTTAAGTATTAATTTTGACAATAAGTTATTGTTATTTAGTTAAATGATTCGTAATTAAATTATGTTTCTGGTTCAGCCCGTTATTTAATTAGATTTCATTTATTATTCATATCTTCGTAAGTCCTTAACCGATTTTCGTGATCTATAATACGTTTCAATGTTCTTAGAAGACAAGGCCTCAAGATCAAAGAAAGCCTAAATTCGCCATTTTAAAAAAATTCTAGAGGCTTTTAAATATTAGGTTAATTTGATTACTTCCGCCATATTGGATTTATGATTCATGTCAATTTCTGAGATTTAATATTGTACTGGAAGGCTTTGGGTTTTAAATGACCCGAAAAAAATTAAAATCAGCAAAGAATCAAAAAAGTTATAAAGGATAATAAAAAATACCGGTTTTTACCATTGCTGCCGAAATGTTTACAACACGCATCTACATTTTTTGGTACAGTTCCGTAGTTCCTTGACCGATTTTTAAAAACTACCCACCAAAATATTGGCAGAAGACCAGTCATGACAAACCGTTTGTAAATGCGGCTTTTCAACAAAATTCCAGCAGTTACTAAAAATTGCTCAAGTTTAAATACGTCTGCCTTGACACTTATGGTGATAATATCATTTTTTGATAGAGAATCAAATAGCTGGAAAATTTATCTGTCAAACGAATCCAAAAAGTTGAAAATCGGTGAAAAAATAAAGAAGTTATACGATAAAATGAAAATTCCGGTTTTTTTGGACCATATTTTATAAAAATAACCACTTTATATCTTTAACACCCTGTACCTTAAAAACTAGTCACAGGATTGAGTTGGGATCTTGACAGTTCTGATCAGGAAATTAAAATCTACAACATACTAACACTAACATTTTAGCAAAAATTCACCTAGAGCCATTTTTGCCTATATGTATTTTGTGCGGGCCCTTTAGTTTTCTCCATGTTGAGGAAAAATTATTATTATAATAATTTTGTTGAACAGCTACGAATCTTTCAAAACGTTAATTATTGTAATAAAATACTTGAGAACATGAAAATAAAGGCAACGTTGCTGGGCTTCTCAAAATGCGTAAACTGTATTAACTATATACAGTCGGGCTTAGTAAGGTGGTGATGTGAAGTGGCTTGAGGGGGCTTGGGAAGAACTGGGAAATATATATTTAAGTAAATATTAAATAAGGTTACCCCTCTCCTGTTGCTAAATGTATATAAATTGTCCTATGCGCAGTCACGTGAAATACACACTTCTAAGTACAATAGGAAGCCTGGGCTTCTGAGAGCCTGTGATATGTACCGGGCTTGGTATAGGTAGTTGGGTACGTATATATATATATATATATATATATATATATATATATATATATATTATCCTGCTATCAATGCTGCGTCCGTACATTGACACGATACCATTCACTAGTGCGTCCTGTACAATAGTGCATCCGTATACCGGACGCAGTATTGTTTTTCCATATTATCTTCGCCATATTTCGCGAGTGATCCTTTTACAACTTCTCAGATTATTCTGTGTCACCTGAGCTACCGATAAACATAGAAATCATTTCTGTATCATTTCAATTAACTGAGATATTGACTGGGCAATTTTTCGATTTTGGACGCGGTATTATGTGTCAAGTGTAAGCAAGAGTATATTTTTAGTTCCAACGAACTTAGTTTGGGGTCGCGTCGATCTTTGTACAGAAATATACATCTAATATACTCTTTCAGTTATAGCATGATGCTGCATCCGAGATTTGGCAACAACGTATCGCATAAATATATATAATCATTCCTTTTTAGTGGGACGTTTACTCGCGCGTACTAGTGCATTCTGTGAGTCGGACGCTGCGAGTCGGACGGAGTCAACCAAACTACCGTCTCCCCCCGTTTTCGAGCATGCTGAACACGATGGTGATGATTTTTCTGCTCCCTGAGTTGACCCTACCCCCCAAACGGCCAAAAAACCGACCCCAAAAGGGGAGAATTGCGTATTCGACGTCTTCCACCGGCAGAACTTATGTCACCCCCCATTTTCGAGGATGCTGAACACGATGGTGATGTTGATTCTGCTCCCCGAATTGACCCTACCCCCCTAATGGCCAAAAACCATCCCCAAAGAGGGGAATCGCGTATTCTACGTCTTCCACCGGTAAAACTTATGTCATCCCCCCGTTATTGAGGACGCTGAACACGATGGTAATGTTAGTTCTGCTCCCTGGGGCAAACCAACCGTCCGAGCGGGCATAAACTACCCTCCAAGGGGGTGAAAAATGTGTTGTGTTACAAACGAGAAAACCCACGTTATGTCTTGTTTTTGAGTATGCTGGGCAAGAGAAAAATATTATCAAGTCATCTCGACAAATGTTGAAAATGATTTATATTTACCTATAGTAAATAAGTAATTTTATGCGTCAACAAAAATGTTTATGATCTAACTTACTTCACTTACTTTATAAAACCGCGCGTCAAAGGGGTAGTTTGTGTCCTTTCGAGGGGCTCGCGGGGATCGAGGTGACTTGGTAATATTTTTCTCTTGCCCGGCACACTCAAAAACGAGAGATAACGAGGGTTTTCTCGTTTGTAGCACGAAACACATTTTTCACCCCCTTGGAGAGTGGTTATTTGGCCGTTAGGGGGGTAGGGACAACTCGAGGAGCAGAGCCAACATCACCATCGTGTTCAGCATCCTCGAAAACGTGGGAGGGAAGTAGTTTGACTACCCAAATACTTGTTTTTCGAGGTTTTTTCCGACTCACAGCATGCACTATGAGATTCGTGTTAGTGTATAATAAAATCGAAAATAACAGACCATTATATATTATATTTATATGACTAATGGTCGAGATGGTAGCGTACCTGCCTCTCACCCAAAAGCCCCGGGTTCGATTCTCGTTCGTGGCAATATAAAATACTGTGAGAGGGATTTTTCCATTATACACGAATATTGGATGTGTCCCTTGTCTTTAAATGTGCAGCTCCCTCCCGCACAACGCTCTTAGAGCCTTCTGGGATAAAGGGGGTCGTAATTACATATTGTGATGTTATTTATTATTTATTATACAAGGGTGTCCCGATTTTAAACCGACAAACTTCGGGTACAGAAAGTTCACATGAACTTATGACATACCCCTTCTAATATTTCTTCTCTATCGAGCCTCCTAACGGAGATACAGGGTGTTGAAAATACAATTTATTTTTTGTTTTTCTTTAATAACTTCCACAAAATTAAAGATAGGGTAACTAAACTTGGTACCTACACATATTTAGGTTGTGAGGGTCCATCTTTGCTATGGTTCAGAGTTAAACAGAGGCGCGCCAGTGGCGTGCGGTGTGGTCACGTCGACATAATTTTAAGGAAAAAAGTATGTGCACTAATTTTTTTCACAATTCTGATCAGATTTGCATAATTTATGGTTGATTTTCTAAAAAAACTTGTACATGTAAAATTTTGCATGAGGCAGTAGTTTTCGAGATATTTGCGTCTGAACAAAACGATGCACCAAAAACACAATTATCATGTCGGGAATAGTTCTGATGAAATCACGATATATTCCTTCTAAAATTTCTCTATAGCCATTCCTAACGGAAATACGGGGTGTTGATTTTTTTGATATTTGGATGTTGATAATTTGTTTATGCAATTTCGTAACAAACAAATTTTTCTTTTGGCAGAAATAATATTGACTGCAAAAGACCTTAAAAACGGCTCATTGCAAAAGAAGGAAAACATTAAAAACATTAAATTGACAGTTCAGTTCAGTATATCCCTTCGAAAATCAGATTGAAAATAATTTTTAAAGGGCTATCTTAATTAATTAATTGTGTTTTTGGTGCATCGTTTTGTTCAGACGCAAATATCTCGAAAACTACTGCCTCATGCAAAATTTTACATGTACAAGTTTTTTTAGAAAATCAACCATAAATTATGCAAATCTGATCAGAATTGTGAAAAAAATTAGTGCACATACTTTTTTCCTTAAAATTATGTCGACGTGACCACACCGCACGCCACTGGCGCGCCTCTGTTTAACTCTGAACCATAGCAAAGATGGACCCTCACAACCTAACTATGTGTAGGTACCAAGTTTACTTACCCTATCTTTAATTTTGTGGAAGTTATTAAAGAAAAACAAAAAATAAATTGAATTTTCAACATTTCACAAATCGAAGACTAATACGAAAATACGCGAAATACCTCATTTCTCATTACTTTCCCACCTTTCAAGTAGCATTCTGTCGGACTCTACATCTTTCCTGAGACTCTTCCACCGAATCCAACTAAATTACCCGAATTCCTTAACTAATCGAAGACTAATACGAAAATACGCGAAATACCTCATTTACCATTACTTTCCCACCTTTCAAGTAGCATTCTGTCAGACTCTACATTTTTCCTGAGACTCTTCCACCGAATCCAACTAAATTACCCGAATTCCTTAACTAATCGAAGACTAATACGCGAAATACCTCATTTCTCATTACTTTCCTACCTTTCAAGTAGCATTCTGTCAGACTACATTTTTCCCGAGACCCTTCCACCGAATCCAACTAAATTACCCGAATCCCTTAACTAATCCAAGATGCCTACGAAAATACGCGAAACGCCTCTCTTCTAATGACCTTATCACTTTTCAAGTGGCATCTCTGTAGGACTCTACATCTTTCCCGAGACTCTTCCACCGAATCCAACTAACCCAAATCACTTGACCGCAGCTTAATAAATACACTTAACCACACCTTAAAAACTACAGCCCCGCAGGGGCTGTCTCAAACATACTATAAAAAAATTCCTGGGCCCGTTAGGGCCTAAAGAAACCCCCGCGGGGCTCTGACCTTTTTTTCCCTCAATTTCATTTTTCAATTTTTCCGAAATTTAAAAAACCGTCTTTCAACTAAAAACCCCGAGATAAAACTATTGATATTCCGCGCCAGCGGCGCGGCGCGTAGTCCTAGGTCGCGGCGGGCCTTCGGCTCGACCTAGTAATGAATTAAACAGGGAGTACAAAATAGTTATTTACGTATCAAGGCATTAAAGTTCAACTATTTATCATGAATGTGGAGTTTAAACCGCATGAGTGATAAAAAGCAACTTTAATGCCGAGGTGCATATTGCATTTTTTTTAAATCCAGAAACTGTGAAATTAAGATTAATTAACTCTATTTTTTAAATAATTTTCAGTGACATTATGAAATGTCATAATTATTTTTAAATGTCAAAATCGGGATAATTTTTTGTAAGAAAACCATTATTTTTAGCATTATAATAGTGATAATTCTGAACTTAAAAAACTGTATTTATTTACCTTTTATTACAACACAATTATTGTTACAAGCATGTTTACATTTATCTGGTCACCTCTGCTAACTACAAAAATCGTACAATAATGGATTACTTTATAATAATAAATAAATAAATACACCACATGTAATTACGACCCCCTTTATCCCAGAAAGCTCTACAAGAGCCTTGTGCGGGAGGGGGCTACACATTTAAAGACAACGGACACACATCCAATATCCGTGTATAATGGAAAAATCCCCCTCCCAGTATTTTCCATTACCACGACCGGGAATCGAACCCGGGACTTTTGGGTGAGAGGCAGGTACGCTACCATCTCGACCATCACTTTAATGACGATTTTGAGGTACTTTAATGCCAATTTAAAAAAATATATTTTAATGAATTAAATAATTTAATTAAAATAGAAAAAATGAATTATTATACGCTTAAAGTGGAGGAAATAGATCCTCCCCAAAATATTTGTGGGAAGTCACAAATGAATTCTGTGGAATACAAAGAAATAAATCTAAAATATCCAAGTAGGTACTATTAGAAATAACAGAGGTGAAAAAGTAACAAGTAATGACAAAAAGCAAATATTATTTACTGCTTCTTTAGTTGTATCGGCAAATCACTTGCAAATAAAATCAATCCTTACATCCAATTTAAAAATTTGGGGGTTGCAACTGTCACTCAAAGGAGGTTGAATTTAGGGATGAAGTTTTGACGTTGCAGGATGTCATTCCAGAATCTAAAATTGACGTGTTTCGGCATTTCCTTGATATGTGTCAAAATATGAAGATATTGAATTTATTTATATGGAATTCTAGGTTGGAGAGGACATACATTTACAACAGTTAGATACTTCGCAAAACAGGTTATTTAAAATCATATTCAATAAAGAACTAACTTATTCTACAAATTCCCTTTTTAAAGAAACTAAAATAATGGATATCAGGTTGTTATTCATTTTCCAGAGTATTATATATCAATGGAAAACTAAAGTCGAAATACGAAAGATGCATAACACCAGAGGCAATAAAAATAATAACTTAAAAATTTCAAAAACAAATACATTCTGTGGTCAAAGATACGCTACCATCTCGACCATCACTTTAATGACGAATTTGAGGTACTTTAATGCCAATTTAAAAAAAATATTGTAATGAATTAAATAATTTAATTAAAAAAGAAAAAATGAATTATTATACGCATAAAGTGGAGGAAATAGATCCTCCCCAAAATATTTGTGGGAAGTCACAAATGAATTCTGCGGAATACAAAGAAATAAATCTAAATTATCCAAGTAGGCACTATTAGAAATAACAGAGGTGAAAAAGTAACAAGCGATGACAAAAAGGCAAATATTATTTACTGCTTCTTTAGTTGTATCGTTGTATATGGAATTCTAAGTTGTAGTTATATACTTTGCAAAACAGGTTATTTAAAATCATATTCAATAAAGAACTAACTTATTCTACAAATTCCCTTTAAGAAACTAAAATAATGGATATCAGGTTGTTATTGGAAAAAAATGGAAAACTAAAGTCGAAATACGTAAGATGCGTAACACCAGAGGCAATAAAAATAATAACTTAAAAATTGCATTTAACGGTCCACAAATTTTTAAGGTAGCAAAATGGTACTAAGGTTTATGCAGCTAAAATTATTTATTTTTACTTAAGGAACCTACTCCTACTGTTTGTCCCATTCTTTAATAAACACCCATGACCAAATTATTACCAAATTTTATTTGACGTCCAACGTTCTGAGTAGATTTAAAATAAAAACTAAGAGCGATAAATGTGGCAACAGTGCCGGACGCCGTATTGTACCAAGTTTGTCAAAAAATATACACTAAGGACGTGGTATCATGTGGGATATACACATGATTATACTCCGGACGCTATATCGTACTATTAGTGAAAGGACGCAGTATTGTCAGTATATCTTAACTTCTTTATTTATTAAGATATCAGTAATCTAAAACCAGCTCTGGGCTGGATTTGATGAGTAGATCCAATATACTCCATCACATTTGAACTAACTAGTGTATTTCTGGGAGACGCCGTATGGTTGGCTTTTGTAAGGACGCAGCATTGTTAGCAGGATGTATATATATATATATATATATATATATATATATATATATATATATATATATATATCCTGCTATCAATGCTGCGTCCGTACATTGACACGATACCATTCACTAGTGCGTCCTGTACAATAGTGCATCCGTATACCGGACGCAGTATTGTTTTTCCATATTATCTTCGCCATATTTCGCGAGTGATCCTTTTACAACTTCTCAGATTATTCTGTGTCACCTGAGCTACCGATAAACATAGAAATCATTTCTGTATCATTTCAATTAACTGAGATATTGACTGGGCAATTTTTCGATTTTGGACGCGGTATTATATGTCAAGTGTAAGCAAGAGTATATTTTTAGTTCCAACGAACTTAGTTTGGGGTCGCGTCGATCTTTGTACAGAAATATACATCTAATATACTCTTTCAGTTATAGCATGATGCTGCATCCGAGATTTGGCAACAACGTATCGCATAAATATATATAATCATTCCTTTTTAGTGGGACGTTTACTCGCGCGTACTAGTGCATTCTGTGAGTCGGACGCTGTGAGTCGGACGGAGTCAACCAAACTACCGTCTCCCCCCGTTTTCGAGCATGCTGAACACGATGGTGATGATTTTTCTGCTCCCTGAGTTGACCCTACCCCCCAAACGGCCAAAAAACCGACCCCAAAAGGGGAGAATTGCGTATTCGACGTCTTCCACCGGCAGAACTTATGTCACCTCCCATTTTCGAGGATGCTGAACACGATGGTGATGTTGATTCTGCTCCCCGAATTGACCCTACCCCCCTAATGGCCAAAAACCATCCCCAAAGAGGGGGAATCGCGTATTCTACGTCTTCCACCGGTAAAACTTATGTCATCCCCCGTTATTGAGGATGCTGAACACGATGGTAATGTTAGTTCTGCTCCCTGGGGCAAACCAACCATCCGAGCGGGCAAAAACTACCCTCCAAGGGGGTGAAAAATGTGTTGTGCTACAAACGAGAAAACCCACGTTATGTCTTGTTTTTGAGTATGCTGGGCAAGAGAAAAATATTATCAAGTCATCTCGACAAATGTTGAAAATGATTTATATTTACCTATAGTAAATAAGTAATTTTATGCGTCAACAAAAATGTTTATGATCTAACTTACTTCACTTACTTTATAAAACCGCGCGTCAAAGGGGTAGTTTGTGTCCTTTCGAGGGGCTCGCGGGGATCGAGGTGACTTGGTAATATTTTTCTCTTGCCCGGCACACTCAAAAACGAGAGATAACGAGGGTTTTCTCGTTTGTAGCACGAAACACATTTTTCACCCCCTTGGAGAGTGGTTATTTGGCCGTTAGGGGGGTAGGGACAACTCGAGGAGCAGAGCCAACATCACCATCGTGTTCAGCATCCTCGAAAACGTGGGAGAGAAGTAGTTTGACTACCCAAATACTTGTTTTTCGAGGTTTTTTCCGACTCACAGCATGCACTATGAGATTCGTGTTAGTGTATAATAAAATCAAAAATAGCAAACCATTATATATTATATTTATATGACTAATGGTCGAGATGGTAGCGCACCTGCCTCTCACCCAAAAGCCCCGGGTTCGATTCTCGTTCGTGGCAATAAAAAATACTGTGAGAGGGATTTTTCCATTATACACGAATATTGGATGTGTTCCTTGTCTTTAAATGTGCAGCTCCCTCCCGCACAACGCTCTTAGAGCCTCCTGGGATAAAGGGGGTCGTAATTACATATTGTGATGTTATTTATTATTTATTATACAGGGTGTCCCGATTTTAAACCGACAAACTTCGGGTACAGAAAGTTCACATGAACTTATGACATACCCCTTCTAACATTTCTTCTCTATCGAGCCTCCTAACGGAGATACAGGGTGTTGAAAATTCAATTTATTTTTTGTTTTTCTTTAATAACTTCCACAAAATTAAAGATAGGGTAACTAAACTTGGTACCTACACATATCTAGGTTGTGAGGGTCCATCTTTGCTATGGTTCAGAGTTAAACAGAGGCGCGCCAGTGGCGTGCGGTGTGGTCACGTCGACATAATTTTAAGGAAAAAAGTATGTGCACTAATTTTTTTCACAATTCTGATCAGATTTGCATAATTTATGGTTGATTTTCTAAAAAAACTTGTACATGTAAAATTTTGCATGAGGCAGTAGTTTTCGAGATATTTGCGTCTGAACAAAACGATGCACCAAAAACACAATTATCATGTCGGGAATAGTTCTGATGAAATCACGATATATTCCTTCTAAAATTTCTCTATAGCCATTCCTAACGGAAATACGGGGTGTTGATTTTTTTGATATTTGGATGTTGATAATTTGTTTATGCAATTTCGTAACAAACAAATTTTTCTTTTGGCAGAAATAATATTGACTGCAAAAGACCTTAAAAACGCCTCATTGCAAAAGAAGAAAAACATTAAAAACATTAAATTGACAGTTCAGTTCAGTATATCCCTTCGAAAATCAGATTGAAAATAATTTTTAAAGGGCTATCTTAATTAATTAATTGTGTTTTTGGTGCATCGTTTTGTTCAGACGCAAATATCTCGAAAACTACTGCCTCATGCAAAATTTTACATGTACAAGTTTTTTTAGAAAATCAACCATAAATTATGCAAATCTGATCAGAATTGTAAAAAAAATTAGTGCACATACTTTTTTCCTTAAAATTATGTCGCCGTGACCACACCGCACGCCACTGGCGCGCCTCTGTTTAACTCTGAATCATAGCAAAGATGGACCCTCACAACCTAACTATGTGTAGGTACCAAGTTTACTTACCCTCTCTTTAATTTTGTGGAAGTTATTAAAGAAAAACAAAAAATAAATTGAATTTTCAACATTTCACAAATCGAAGACTAATACGAAAATACGCGAAATACCTCATTTCTCATTACTTTCCCACCTTTCAAGTAGCATTCTGTCGGACTCTACATCTTTCCTGAGACTCTTCCACCGAATCCAACTAAATTACCCGAATTCCTTAACTAATCGAAGACTAATACGAAAATACGCGAAATACCTCATTTCCCATTACTTTCCCACCTTTCAAGTAGCATTCTGTCAGACTCTACATTTTTCCCGAGACTCTTCCACCGAATCCAACTAAATTACCCGAATTCCTTAACTAATCGAAGACTAATACGCGAAATACCTCATTTCTCATTACTTTCCCACCTTTCAAGTAGCATTCTGTCAGACTCTACATTTTTCCCGAGACTCTTCCACCGAATCCAACTAAATTGCTTTACTAATCGAAGACTAATACGAAAATACGCGAAATACCTCATTTCTCATTACTTTCCCACCTTTCAAGTAGCATTCTGTCAGACTACATTTTTCCCGAGACCCTTCCACCGAATCCAACTAAATTACCCGAATCCCTTAACTAATCCAAGATGCCTACGAAAATACGCGAAACGCCTCTCTTCTAATGACCTTATCACTTTTCAAGTGGCATCTCTGTAGGACTCTACATCTTTCCCGAGACTCTTCCACCGAATCCAACTAACTTACCCAAATCACTTGACCGCAGCTTAATAAATACACTTAACCACACCTTAAAAACTACAGCCCCGCAGGGGCTGTAGTCTCAAACATACTATAAAAAAATTCCTGGGCCCGTTAGGGCCTAAAGAAACCCCCGCGGGGCTCTGACCTTTTTTTTCCTCAATTTCAATTTTCAATTTTTCCGAAATTTAAAAAACCGTCTTTCAACTAAAAACCCCGAGATAAAACTATTGATATTCCGCGCCAGCGGCGCGGCGCGTAGTCCTAGGTCGCGGCGGGCCCCGGGCTCGACCTAGTAATGAATTAAACAGGGAGTACAAAATAGTTATTTACGTATCAAGGCATTAAAGTTCAACTATTTATCATGAATGTGGAGTTTAAACCGCATGAGTGATAAAAAGCAACTTTAATGCCGAGGTGCATATTGCATTTTTTTTAAATCCAGAAACTGTGAAATTAAGATTAATTAACTCTATTTTTTAAATAATTTTCAGTGACATTAAGAAATGTCATAATTATTTTTTAATGTCAAAATCGGGATAATTTTTTGTAAGAAAACCATTATTTTTAGCATTATAATAGTGATAATTCTGAACTTAAAAAACTGTATTTATTTACCTTTTATTACAACACAATTATTGTTACAAGAATGTTTACATTTATCTGGTCACCTCTGCTAACTACAAAAATCGTACAATAATGGATTACTTTATAATAATAAATAAATAAATACACCACATGTAATTACGACCCCCTTTATCCCAGAAAGCTCTACAAGAGCCTTGTGCGGGAGGGGGCTACACATTTAAAGACAACGGACACACATCCAATATCCGTGTATAATGGAAAAATCCCCCTCCCAGTATTTTCCATTACCACGACCGGGGATCGAACCCGGGACTTTTGGGTGAGAGGCAGGTACGCTACCATCTCGACCATCACTTTAATGACGATTTTGAGGTACTTTAATGCCAATTTAAAAAAATATATTTTAATGAATTAAATAATTTAATTAAAATAGAAAAAATGAATTATTATACGCTTAAAGTGGAGGAAATAGATCCTCCCCAAAATATTTGTGGGAAGTCACAAATGAATTCTGTGGAATACAAAGAAATAAATCTAAAATATCCAAGTAGGTACTATTAGAAATAACAGAGGTGAAAAAGTAACAAGTAATGACAAAAAGCAAATATTATTTACTGCTTCTTTAGTTGTATCGGCAAATCACTTGCAAATAAAATCAATCCCTACATCCAATTTAAAAATTTGGGGGTTGCAACTGTCACCCAAAGGAGGTTGAATTTAGGGATGAAGTTTTGACGTTGCAGGATGTCATTCCAGAATCTAAAATTGACGTGTTTCGGCATTTCCTTGATATGTGTCAAAATATGAAGATATTGAATTTATTTATATGGAATTCTAGGTTGGAGAGGACATACATTTACAACAGTTAGATACTTTGCAAAACAGGTTATTTAAAATCATATTCAATAAAGAACTAACTTATTCTACAAATTCCCTTTTTAAAGAAACTAAAATAATGGATATCAGGTTGTTATTCATTTTCCAGAGTATTATATATCAATGGAAAACTAAAGTCGAAATACGAAAGATGCATAACACCAGAGGCAATAAAAATAATAACTTAAAAATTCCAAAAACAAATACATTCTGTGGTCAAAGATACGCTACCATCTCAACCATCACTTTAATGACGAATTTGAGATACTTTAATGCCAATTTAAAAAAAAATATTGTAATGAATTAAATAATTTAATTAAAAAAGAAAAAATGAATTATTATACGCATAAAGTGGAGGAAATAGATCCTCCCCAAAATATTTGTGGGAAGTCACAAATGAATTCTACGGAATACAAAGAAATAAATCTAAATTATCCAAGTAGGCACTATTAGAAATAACAGAGGTGAAAAAGTAACAAGCGATGACAAAAAGGCAAATATTATTTTCTGCTTCTTTAGTTGTATCATTGTATATGGAATTCTAAGTTGTAGTTATATAATTTGCAAAACAGGTTATTTAAAATCATATTCAATAAAGAACTAACTTATTCTACAAATTCCCTTTAAGAAACTAAAATAATGGATATCAGGTTGTTATTGGAAAAAAATGGAAAACTAAAGTCGAAATACGTAAGATGCGTAACACCAGAGGCAATAAAAATAATAACTTAAAAATTGCATTTAACGGTCCACAAATTTTTAAGGTAGCAAAATGGTACTAAGGTTTATGCAGCTAAAATTATTTATTTTTACTTAAGGGACCTACTCCTACTGTTTGTCCCATTCTTTAATAAACACCCATGACCAAATTATTACCAACATTTATTTGACGTCCAACGTTCTGAGTAGATTTAAAATAAAAACTAAGAGCGATAAATGTGGCAACAGTGCCGGACGCCGTATTGTACCAAGTTTGTCAAAAAATATACACTAAGGACGTGGTATCATGTGGGATATACACATGATTATACTCCGGACGCTATATCGTACTATTAGTGAAAGGACGCAGTATTGTCAGTATATCTTAACTTCTTTATTTATTAAGATATCAGTAATCTAAAACCAGCTCTGGGCTGGATTTGATGAGTAGATCCAATATACTCCATCACATTTGAACTAACTAGTGTATTTCTGGGAGACGCCGTATGGTTGGCTTTTGTAAGGACGCAGCATTGTTAGCAGGATGTATATATATATATATATATATATATATATATATATATATATATATATATATATATATATATATATATATATATATATATATATATATATATATATATATATATATATATATATGTATCTCTAAAGGTGTATAGCGCACCATTTTCTGCAATATACTGGGACTTAACGACCCAAGCTGGTGTTTACCGCGACGTCGCGCTAAATATAATTATTTTTCTGTTTGCTATTGGTGCTTACAGAACCATTGCGATGTTGCCAAATGAATATGCGTTTTTTAAATTTAATTTGTAGATTTTCCCAATTTAACTAGTTTTCTAATCGTTTATTGTTGTACTAACAACATTATTTATTTAGTCAATAGCTTCCAAACAGCAATCAAAATTTAAAATATCGAAAACGATTTTAACATTATTCAAGAAAAATGTTAGAAATATTTTCTAAACACTATTTTTAAAGTTTTTTAAATAGTTTAAAAATGTTAATATAAATAATCTTTTGTAAACGTTTTGCATGATATTGATTAATAAAATATGTTTAATATATTACGCATGTGAGGGACATAAGTAGAGTGACTATGCAAAATTCGATACATCCATTTTTTAAACTGTTTCCAAGTAACTATCGATTTTTATACTTCATAACTATGTCTACGTTTTGGTACACCGAGACTAAACAAACATCTTTAAATTTAAATTTACAGCCCAAAGCTCGGCGGCCATTTCAAAGTCGATATTTCCAGTAGCGATTAAGTAATACCTATTGTCTCTGGTAATACCCTTGTATATGTATTATATTCAATAAATTCAATTTTATATTACTTTCTCTACTCGACCGAAGATGTAATAAATTCCCAAAATACGTAATAAATTGTTGTCAAAACGATATTAATTTGTGTAAAACACTAAAGTCGATATTTCCAGTAGCGATTGAGCAAAACTCAATAAATTAAATTTTATATTGGGAAAACGCACGACTCGCTAGATGGCGCTGTGACTAATGTCAAAATAAGACGAAAACGCGATCAACAAATTGTTTACAATGGAAAGTGATTGGTTTTTTAAAAATTGTTTACTTCTGTGAATTCTGGGGCAGTTATATTTAATATATTAGTGAAATATGTATAAGATACGACCTTATGGTAAAAATTTCTGATAAATATTTCACGTATATGTGAAAATAAATGATTGAAAAAAATAAAAGTTTGGAGTAGTGTATACTGTTTCTTCATTTTTTTATATCCCAACATTCATTTAACATTTTAGTCACTGGTTAGGTATTATATCTGGTCACTAGGTTGAAGAGAAGCAGATTTGTTCAGGCAGAACACACAATTTATTTATCAAGGTAAAGTATATAACGTCTTGACTGCAACGTCTGTAACTTTGAGCTAAAAACATCAATGAAATTGGCTCAGCCAGGCTGTGTATTTGAAATTGTGGATATCAGCATCAGCATATAGTACAGCTTAAGTAAGTATACATATGGGTTTATAAAAAAAATGAATTTAAAATTAACCTGCGATGCTTTCGCTGGAGTAGTTTAAAATGGGGAACTTCAGAGCAGATAATAAAAGGTTAAAAACAAAACATTTATTTAAAATACATTGATTACATTATACAATAATATTTAATAACAGATTATTTACATTTCACAAAGAAGTGCATCTTAATTTCCAGTAGCATTGAAATGCAAGTGACACGAAATTATTACCATATGCCTTGTAGGTAGGTATTACTAATCTGTATCCAAAAAATGCTTCTACTAACATGTAGTTAGTAATTGGTTTCCCAATTTATAAAATACATTCCCATTTCTTGCAAAATTTTTGATCCGGAACAGGAAATTTGTGCAAAGAATTTTAACTTCTATAATACGAACTACATTGCGGGTTCAGAACATAAACGTACTTCTCTCCATTAAAATGTACACAACCGGCTTTTGTTGGTCACGTTTTGGATAGTTCAGATTTTATCGATAGATGTCGCCCACTCCGTGCGTTTCTCCAATTACTTTCCCTACTCGACCGAAGATGGTGATACTATGTACTATCAAAGCATGGAACCTGAATTTGGATTGTGTTAGTATTCCTACTGCACCCTAGAGGGCATACAGTATTTAATATGATATATTCCCATTTGAGTAGATGTGTGAGGATCGAATAAACTTATTTCAGCAAAGAACTGTTCAAATTATTTTTTAACTACCAAATCTAAACCTCTGAGTGGCAATAATTCAATAAATTCGATCGACGAACGCGTAGCCCTCTTTTAGAGAGTGTTTAAACCCGTTAGTTCTACAAAATTTCGGATAGCAAATTGTGTTATTAATTTCCCAAAATACGTAATAAATTGTTGTCAAAACGATATTAATTTGTGTAAAACACTAAAGTCGATATTTCCAGTAGCGATTGAGCAAAACTCAATAAATTAAATTTTATATTGGGAAAACGCACGACTCGCTAGATGGCGCTGTGACTAATGTCAAAATAAGACGAAAACGTGATCAACAAATTGTTTACAATGGAAAGTGATTGGTTTTTTAAAAATTGTTTACTTCTGTGAATTCTGGGGCAGTTATATTTAATATATTAGTGAAATATGTATAAGATACGACCTTATGGTAAAAATTTCTGATAAATATTTCACGTATATGTGAAAATAAATGATTGAAAAAAATAAAAGTTTGGAGTAGTGTATACTGTTTCTTCATTTTTTTATATCCCAACATTCATTTAACATTTTAGTCACTGGTTAGGTATTATATCTGGTCACTAGGTTGAAGAGAAGCAGATTTGTTCAGGCAGAACACACAATTTATTTATCAAGGTAAAGTGTATAACGTCTTGACTGCAACGTCTGCAACTTTGAGCTAAAAACATCAATGAAATTGGCTCAGCCAGGCTGTGTATTTGAAATTGTAGATATCAGCATCAGCATATAGTACAGCTTAAGTAAGTATACATATGGGTTTATAAAAAAAATGAATTTAAAATTAACCTGCGATGCTTTCGCTGTAGTAGTTTAAAATGGGGAACTTCAGAGCAGATAATAAAAGGTTAAAAACAAAACATTTCTTTAAAATACATTGATTACATTATACAATAATATTTAATAACAGATTATTTACATTTCACAAAGAAGTGCATATTAATTTCCAGTAGCATTGAAATGCAAGTGACATGAAATTATTACCATATGCCTTGTAGGTAGGTATTACTAATCTGTATCCAAAAAATGCTTCTACTAACATGTAGTTAGTAATTGGTTTCCCAATTTATAAAATACATTCCCATTTCTTGCAAAATTTTTGATCCGGAACAGGAAATTTGTGCAAAGAATTTTAACTTCTATAATACGAACTACATTGCGGGTTCAGAACATAAACGTACTTCTGGACGTAGTGGCCACCGTTTTATGAATTTGTTGCCTGTTTTTGCCTCTAGAACAATTAATCCAAACACTAACACTAGTTTTATCACTTAAAAAACTGTACAAACGAATGCCTAACGAGAAAACTCCATTAAAATGTACACAACCGGCTTTTGTTGGTCACGTTTTGGATAGTTCAGATTTTATCGATAGATGTCGCCCACTCCGTGCGTTTCTCCAATTACTTTCCCTACTCGACCGAAGATGGTGACACTATGTACTGTCAAAGCATGGAACGTGAATTTGGATTGTGTTAGTATTCCTACTGCACCCTAGAGGGCATACAGTATTTAATATGATATATTCCCATTTGAGTAGATGTGTGTAGAATAAACTTATTTCAGCAAATAACTGTTCAAATTATTTTTTAACTACCAAATCTAAACCTCTGAGTGGCAATAATTCAATAAATTCGATCGACGAACGCGTAGCCCTTAGAGAGTTTTAAACCCGTTAGCTCTACAAAATTTCGGATAGCAAATTGAGTTATTAATTTCCCAAAATACGTAATAAATTGTTGTCAAAACGATATTAATTTGTGTAAAACACTAAAGTCGATATTTCCAGTAGCGATTGAGCAAAACTCAATAAATTAAATTTTATATTACTTTCCCTACTCGATCGAAGATGGTGATACTATGTACTGTCAAAGCATGGAACCTGAATTTGGATTGTGTTAGTATTCCTACTGCACCCTAGAGGGCATACAGTATTTAATATGATATATTCCCATTTGTGTAGATGTGTGAGGATCGAATAAACTTATTTCAGCAAATAACTGTTCAAATTATTTTTTAACTACCAAATCTAAACCTCTGAGTGGCAATAATTCAATAAATTCGATCGACGAACGCGTAGCCCTCTTTTAGAGAGTGTTTAAACCCGTTAGTTCTACAAAATTTCGGATAGCAAATTGTGTTATTAATTTCCCAAAA
The DNA here is from genome assembly GCA_963680705.1 of Rhagium mordax. Taxonomy (NCBI): domain Eukaryota; kingdom Metazoa; phylum Arthropoda; class Insecta; order Coleoptera; family Cerambycidae; genus Rhagium; species Rhagium mordax. The sequence continues at coordinate 29,354,701 of OY796664.1, forward strand.
TACGTAATAAATTGTTGTCAAAACGATATTAATTTGTGTAAAACACTAAAGTCGATATTTCCAGTGGCGATTGAGCAAAACTCAATAAATTCAATTTTATATTACTTTCCCTACTCGACCGAAGATGGTGACACTATGTACTGTCAAAGTATGGAACATGAATTTGGATTGTGTTAGTATTCCTACTGCACCCTAGAGGGCATACAGTATTTAATATGATATATTCCCATTTGAGTAGATGTGTGAGGATCGAATAAACTTATTTCAGCAAATAACTGTTCAAATTATTTTTTAACTACCAAATCTAAACCTCTGAGTGGCAATAATTCAATAAATTCGATCGACGAACGCGTAGCCCTCTTTTAGAGAGTGTTTAAACCCGTTAGTTCTACAAAATTTCGGATAGCAAATTGTGTTATTAATTTCCCAAAATACGTAATAAATTGTTGTCAAAACGATATTAATTTGTGTAAAACACTAAAGTCGATATTTCCAGTGGCGATTGAGCAAAACTCAATAAATTCAATTTTATATTACTTTCCCTACTCGACCGAAGATGGTGACACTATGTACTGTCAAAGCATGGAACATGAATTTGGATTGTGTTAGTATTCCTACTGCACCCTAGAGGGCATACAGTATTTAATATGATATATTCCAATTTGAGTAGATGTGTGAGGATCGAATAAACTTATTTCAGCAAATAACTGTTCAAATTATTTTTTAACTACCAAATCTAAACCTCTGAGTGGCAATAATTCAATAAATTCGATCGACGAACGCGTAGCCCTCTTTTAGAGAGTGTTTAAACCCGTTAGTTCTACAAAATTTCGGATAGCAAATTGTGTTATTAATTTCCCAAAATACGTAATAAATTGTTGTCAAAACGATATTAATTTGTGTAAAACACTAAAGTCGATATTTCCAGTGGCGATTGAGCAAAACTCAATAAATTCAATTTTATATTACTTTCCCTACTCGACCGAAGATGGTGACACTATGTACTGTCAAAGCATGGAACATGAATTTGGATTGTGTTAGTATTCCTACTGCACCCTAGAGGGCATACAGTATTTAATATGATATATTCCAATTTGAGTAGATGTGTGAGGATCGAATAAACTTATTTCAGCAAATAACTGTTCAAAGTATTTTTTAACTACCAAATCTAAACCTCTGAGTGGCAATAATTCAATAAATTCGATCGACGAACGCGTAGCCCTCTTTTAGAGAGTGTTTAAACCCGTTAGTTCTACAAAATTTCGGATAGCAAATTGTGTTATTAATTTCCCAAAATACGTAATAAATTGTTGTCAAAACGATATTAATTTGTGTAAAACACTAAAGTCGATATTTCTAGTAGCGATTGAGCAAAACTCAATAAATTAAATTTTATATTACTTTCCCTACTCGACCGAAGATGGTGATACTATGTACTGTCAAAGCTTGGAACATGAATTTGGATTGTGTTAGTATTCCTACTGCACCCTAGAGGGCATACGGTATTTAATATGATATATTCCCATTTGTGTAGATGTGTGAGGATCGAATAAACTTATTTCAGCAAATAACTGTTCAAATTATTTTTTAACTACCAAATCTAAACCTCTGAGTGGCAATAATTCAATAAATTCGATCGACGAACGCGTAGCCCTCTTTTAGAGAGTGTTTAAACCCGTTAGTTCTACAAAATTTCGGATAGCAAATTGTGTTATTAATTTCCCAAAATACGTAATAAATTGTTGTCAAAACGATATTAATTTGTGTAAAACACTAAAGTCGATATTTCCAGTAGCGATTGAGCAAAACTCAATAAATTAAATTTTATATTACTTTCTCTACTCGACCGAAGATGGTGATACTATGTACTGTCAAAGCATGGAACATGAATTTGGATTGTGTTAGCATTCCTACTGCACCCTAGACAGCATACAGTATTTAAAATTATATATTCCTATTTGAGTAGATGTGTGAGGATCGAATAAACTTATTTCAGCAAATAACTGTTCAATTTATTTTTTAACTACCAAATCTAAACCTCTGATGGCAATAATTCAATAAATTCAATCGACGAACGCGTAGCCCTCTTTTAGTGAGTGTTTAAACCCGTCAGTTCTACAAAATTTCGGATAGCAAATCGTGTTATTAATTTCCCAAAATACGTAATAAATTGTTGTCAAAACGATATTAATTTGTGTAAAACACTAAAGTCACAGGCAAAAGATACTATATCTTTAGACTGTGCTAAAGTCGATATTTCCAGTAGCGATTGAACAAAATTCAATAAATTCAATTTTATATTACTTTCTCTATTCGACCGAAGATGGTGACACTATGTACGGTCAAAACTACAGAGGCTAAACAAGGAAACGAATTTGGGTTGTGTTAGTATCCCTACTGCACACAAGAGGACATACAGTATGTAAAATATATATATTCCATAGATGTGTGAGAATCGAATAAACTTATTTCAGCAAAAACCTTTCCAAATTATTTTTTAACTACCAAATCTGAGTATTTTCCATCAATCGAAATGAAAGTGGAAATTTGCATTTTCCTAAAATATACATATTTTAGAGTTTACAAACCAAAAATTATTGAAAACCAATCGGTAGATTTTTTTATTTAATTTTGAAATTTTAATGTATATTCGTGACGTCATTAAGCGAAAATTAGGGAATTATTTGTCTCAAATGTTACCGCAGATAGCAACACTTAAGACAACACTGATCTGCCCGAGTGCCCATGGGTTCATGTTTGTTTGACATATCGGTACCTTGGAGTCAAAAGGGCGGATGTCCACTTTTGGCAAAAATGGACATAATAATAGCCTCATGTCCATGACTATACCAACTACCGATTCAAATAGTCAGATGTCCATATTTTTAACTTAATAATAAAAAAATTTATAACATATGCCAGATGTCCAGTAGAAGGATGTTGACAAAAAGCCCTATTTCGGACTTCTGCCTTATTGTTCATACCCCCACTTGGACATCTGCCATTTGTAACTTTAATTTGCCCACAATGTCAATACAAACCCCAAGGGAGTTGGCTCAATTTATAAGAACATGCGGGGCAAATTTGTTAGTAGATGAGTTGTCTCAAAAAGAATTTAAAAATTGGTCCACATTATACACTGGCAATCAGTCTGTATATTGACAACAACAAGGAAAAAGAACACAGACTCAGAGCCATTCTTAAGTTCTAACATAGTACATTCACGAATTCAGAAAGATGACCCCGGAACCCTGTTCTATAAGACCAAATTTATTGATTCTGAATTTAAAATTGAACCCATAAGGATTGACAGCTTAGTACCTAAAAACAAAAAAAAATATGATAATCTTATGACACTGCGTTGGAATGGATAGATGAAAATCCTCATAATTTTTATAAGAACATACCTTTGATCCCATAACATTTTGGATTTATTTAGATTTTTACCGGGTCTGTGCGTTCTATTTGTATTAAGCTAAATTTTTTTTAAATTTTTTTTTTACAAATTTTGTGTTTTTGTTCCTAGAAAATACTTTGTTACAAGTAATTTGCTAACATCTTATCATTAATAAAAAGGCAGTAGTAAATTACATACAAAAAGCAAACTTGAAAAGCCTGATGTCCACGTTTTTTTTATTAAATTTGATGTTTTAACAAAAAAACCATTGCAGAGGATTAATGTATCATCTATTAGTAACTCAAATCCACATCAAAACCAAACTTAAGTCAAAAGTCTACAGTAATACAGGACTTTGAATATACCATACCACCTTATATTTCAGAGAAATGCCGCTAGTCTAAAATGCTAAATTGGGACATCCGACCTTTTGACTCCAAGGTACCGATATTTGTTTTGTTGGATAAGAGGTGGTTGTTGATTGTTTTCATTTGTTGCAATTTTCGTGGTGCTTAAATTAGCTTTGTTTGTCATCAAAGTGTAGTGCAGAAAAGTGTAGGTTTAAAAGTGTACAAAATGTTAACTAGTGCAGATGTGTAATTCTATAACAAACAACTTTAGAGTGTATGTACTCTTGTCAGAAAATCAACATAACCTATAAATAATAGCAATAATAGATTCACTACCAGTATCTTCACTCTCATCATTAAATAACTGTGACAAAATCACATTATTTCAATTCATACCTCTGTCAGACAACCTGTTTCAGTAAATCTCAAACTTCAAACCACAGAACAGCTTCAAACTTCAACTCAGGTGCCTGCGCTGCACTATCGACACTCGTTACACCTCCTCAGGAGTCAGTGACAAAAGTGCAAGAAAGTGTACACTATACTGGTATACCAAACGGCTAGCACTGTCTGCACTAATTTATAACAAACGACTTATTGGCAAAAAGTGTAAAAAAGTGTACACTAGTGGCTGATGACAAACAAAGCTATTATCTTTATTAAACATGGAACAAGGTTTTGTAGAAGCTAAATCCGATAATTTGCCAGTCATAGACCCTTTTATGATATCTTTGTTTTTCATGAACAATATGAGTTATTGAAGTTCGGAAATAAGGGGGATAAAAAATGTGAGGTTAGTATACTTTGCTCTGAAAATTAAAGTAGGTATAAATAAATATAAATTATTCCATATTAAAGGGCAACAAGGGAAAGTTATGAAGACGCGGCATGTACAGTTGAAAAGAGATAACAATATTTGTACTGTAAAGGGAAAAATTAGCCCGGAACATAAGGTTCGAAGCCAAACGTACAATGTTACTATTATAATAGATGAGGCAGAAGACAAAGTAGTATCATCAGAGTGTCACGACTGTGTTGCTAGTTCTGGTAAGATGTAAAGTTATAATGTTTTATATATATTAATTTTCATATAAATATTTTTAGGTTGTAAACATGCTATAGCATTTTTGTACTGGCTACTAAGAAAGTCTGAAGAACCTAGTCCAACAGCAATTGAATGTTATTGGAAAAACCCTTATTGGCAAAAGTGGGAACTACAATAAAAACTTTGAAGACTGTCGATTTAAAGTCTGGCGATAAGCCTCCACAGCTGTCTGAAGTACAGGATTTTCTTTCTAAAGTAATTGCAAAAGCAAAGGAAGAAAAATGTGAAGGAAATGTAGTAAAATATTTTGAATCTCCGACAGCACATAAGAGACTCTCTGTTCACATATTACATTTAAATTAAGTAAAAACTGTGAGTAATTCTGACGTAAATAATTTTATAGAATACTGCAAATTACACATGTCAGGTGAACTTTGTAAAAAAGTGGAGAAAGAAACCCTTAGCCAATACAAGACACCTGTTTGGTTTGAACTGCGCTATGGAAGAATAACTGCATCCAAGATTTACGAAGCATCAGTTTGTTCTACTCTTGATGGTTCGTTAGTCGAACAAATTCTTGGAGCGTTAAGTTTACCAGACACGGAAGCTATTCAGAGAGGACGAGACTTGGAAGAAAGCGTGTTGAAAGTAGTCGCAGAGAAAAAGAAAATAAAGTTGACGAGAACAGGTTTATTATTAAACAGGCAATATCCACTCCTGGGAGCTTCACCTGATGCAATATCAGATGATTATGTCATTGAAGTAAAATGTCCATCATCTGACAAAATGTTGCTCATTATTTTGGGAAGGGAAACATAAATAAAAAATATTTATCCCAAATTCAGTTGCAAAAGTTAATTTCCGGCAAACGGTTAGGTTTGTTTTGTGTAGCCTCTCCTATTTTTGAAGCAACTAAAGAAGTAGAAATTCAAGAGGTGTAATTTGACAGACAATTTATTGAGGATATCAATGGAAATCAATGGAATTTTGGAAAATTGCTATTTATCCACGATTAGTGAAATGACATTTAAATATAATTATTAAATTAAAACAGAATCACTTTTAATTTTGTTTTATTAGCTGCTAAAAATACATGTATACATAGTTTATAAGAGTTAATATTGTGTTTATTCAAATATATTTAGTATACAGTCTCAATAAAATAAAAAAATAAAATAAAATTGTTTTTCTTGAAAATTTTGTTATTTTATATACGACATTAGTTAGGCATATCACATAAGATGGATCAATCTCTGCATGGATTACAAAATAATGCCATACATTTATAAAACCCAACATCGGTCTGCTTTCGACAACTCCTTGTAAAATATGAAGTACACTTTACCTTATTAAAGAGCCCTGAAAATTTATGATGCCACATGCAATAAAAACTACAATCTAATTTCCATGCCATAGTTAAGTCTATACACGCATGTGGTTTCAACATTTCAAATTCCCTGAGTCTTCGAATCACTCTTTCGATGTGAATCCTTAAGCTTACTATCCTTTTGCTTAGTTTTACATCTTCTTTAGTGCTTTTTGATCCAGACGCAATACTCGGAGGCCTAATCAACTTACAATTTTTAGTTGCTAATAAAGAGTCAATGTGCTTGAAGCCCCTATCTGCCATGACATCACAGTGTTGTGGCAAAATGTCTATATATCCAGATTCCTTAACAATTTCGGAATCTGTCACTCTTCCGCCAAAGCCAGTGGAAACAAAATTGACTACACCATCTGGAGTGGCACTTATAAGTATTTTAAAGTATTACCTTTTTTATATTAAGACCACGTCAACGATTGATGTAGGCTGTTAGCAGGCTGTTCAATCTGTACTTCAAAACAGTCTATGATTGATTGAACATTCCAGTACCTTGCTCTGAATGGTATTGGTAGATTTTCTTTAATTAGATCAGGTTGTGGCCAAAAAATTAAACTTTTAAAATAACCTGCTAAAACAGGTAAATCTTTTGTAAATATTTTGGACACAGCAGACACACCGATACCAAAATCTAATGCAATACGGTAGAAACTGTAATTTAAACGTATTTTCTTCAATACAATTAAAATGTTTCGATAACAAATTTTACTTTAGTCTTGTAATAATTTAACAATAAAATATGTATCCTTAGGTAATCCTAAATAAAATCATGAATGGTTTTCAATCACTAATAAGGTTCTGTCTATACTTATTTTCTGCAAATAGGTATCTTTACACTCAACCATCACTTCATTGTCTGATGAACTACTGCCTTGAATTTGTGAAGACGACAAATTTGAAGCTAGAGAGGATGCAGAGGACGATTGAAGAATGATACTTTTCTGTGGCGAACTCCCAGACAAAGTGATTTTTTCTGGTGAACTTTCAGCAGATGATGTGTGGGCTGATGTAACTGGTTCCTCAAATAAAACTCGTTTCACAGACGAAGACGATTGTGATACTTGTTCAAGTTTTTCTATTTTTCTTTTTTTAGAAGAATCACTTAGTTGAGACACATCTTAAGGAATTTCTTCGCCACTTAAATTTTTATGGGGTACAATAGTTTTCTTTAAAATAAGTTTCTGCTGCATTAACTTAAATCCAATCCAGTTTTCACAGTCTTCCTCTAACTAAAACAAATTAATTAGCATTTCTACTTCTAAATTAAAATAACAAACTAACATCGAAGTGGTCCTCACAACAATAGTAATTTCCTGAAGTATGTTTAGGAATTTTGTGTCTTCCTACAGCAACACACCATTCTCTCCTAGTTTCCTCATTAAACGGTATAGTTAGAAATATTTTGTTGGAGGTAAAAGACGTATTTTTGCATGATGGTACAAAGCAATACTTAGCTGTCTTTTTCGACATCCTAGGAAGCAAAATTAACAGTAGGTACTTTTGCAAATTCAACAAAACAGTCGAACTCACCTCTGCAAATTACGATATTTACTCCTACTACTAAATATACACTTGTAATAACAACGTAAATAGAATTTAACAAAGAACTTTTGCCAAAGTCAAACACAAACAAAAGTGAAGTATGAAACGAGCGTTGACATATTTTTAGCAGCCACACGAGTAGAAAGATCCTAGAAATTACTAGAAACTGGCGCGTTTTTTGAATTTTCGCTTAATGACGTCACATACATATGACAAACTTTAAATAATTAATTTTTGGATTAAAATAAACTCAAAATGAAAATTCCAGAGACACGTGTCTCATCATTTTCTCTCTAATTTCCATAACTGACTTTAAAAAAAAGTAGGAAAATACCCCTAGCTAAGGTTACAGCTGCCATTGTAATGACATAGAAGTAATATAAGAGTTGGCAATCGCATACTACAGTTGGCACCAAGTGGCGACCGTTTTGATAACGTATTGTACTAAACGGTTCTGTCGGTCATACAAATCACGTCAAGAACCACTAAGCCAGGGCGGGTAATTTAAAAGTTATATAAAAACAGGGTGTACTTTATTTTGTATTTATTTCTTCATTGGGAAACTCGTTTTCGGGCTCAGATTTTACCTACGACGCACGTGGAAGCCGTGATGGGGTGATTTACAGCCAATAGTGCAAGTTTGCATATTTTCTCTCCACTGTGTATATTCCAGCTTCGATTTGTTGACGAAAATATGTGCAACGCATTGATTAGAAACTTTTATGAAGAATAAAATTTTCTGAGAAACGAATAATAAACTTATTACAAATTTTACAATTTTCTCTCGAAAAAGCGGCCGTATCTCGAAGACCGTTATAGATGGCGAGTCGCCATTAGTACCATTCGATTTTTTAGGCCAAATTACATATTAAAAGATATAACCTACAATGTTGTAGCTGCTAAACAAAAAGTCTATAAGTTAGTATCTGTAGATATTTGTATTTCATTTTTTCGAGAAGAAATGCCTTAAGGACTTTCGATTGGAATGAAATTTAGGAAATGGGGGTTTTTGAGGTAGAAAAACTCGATTTCGGGCTCAAATTTAAAAGTTATATAAAAACAGGGTGTACTTTATTTTGTATTTATTTCTTCATTGTATAATGGGTATAGAAGAATGTTTGAGTTATATCATGAAAGTTGTTGATCGGAGGTATACATATAACTATGTAACGGTCCAAATGTTTTGATTGTAATAGGCATCGAATTTTGCATTGGTGCAAATGACTTACACCACCAGTAACAGTCTCCTGCCACCTTTTCTTCAATACACAATACACCACCATGATAAACTGGTTGCATATTACAAAAATTTAACGGCGATACACCATTATGATAAACTGGTTGCATATCTCAAAAATTTAACGGCGATCTTGGAAAATATTTTAAATAAGTGAAAAACAGTGAATATGGAGTTTATTAAAAAATATCTAATTTTGTTAGCAGTTGTCACATTATTGTTATATGTCCATATTGCTATACTGATGTAAGGTTTGTTCCAAGATTGTCACAATGCTACAATTAGCCGATCGATGGGGTCCTAAAAGATAAATTAAACAATTACATATGTGATGAAGCAGGTTTATTTACACTTACCTCTGGCCTCCGGCCTCTAGCCAACATTTATTTTCAATTTATGTGATGTGTATAAATTGTCCCGTGTGTAAATATTTCCTGAAACAAAACAAAGTTGTAGGTTAGATAGTTAATCGTTAGTAATTTTAATATGAATTATTCAGTAAATTAAATCACTATAAAATTACCTGGATGATTCTTCTTGCACGATAAGAGTCAAAGCCACAAGACGTTCCAAATTTTTAACTGCACATTATATGTTTTGGTCTGTCCAAGAATTGACAGATAAAATGTCAAACTAGGGATTTTTGTGAAGTTCAAGATTTGATAAATTTGGTGCAAAAAAGCTAGTTTTTTGAATGTGGGAGACAAAAAAAAAGGGGCAGACATCTTTGAGAAATTGAATTGTTCAGATCTATACTCAACCAGCCCAAGATTTTTTAAAGAAACCTAATAACATCTAAGGTCAGTAATTTAATTAAATTAATATGTTAGCGCCAAAAATTTAAAATAGAATATTATTAGATAGAGTGTAGTTGTCATATAAAAGAGATAGATGATGTTGACATATTATATAATTTGTATGGTACTTTTTCCTTGAGTTAATATTAAAAAGTAGCTGAAAGTAAACGGAGAGTTTTCATTTGAATACAAGCCTGGGTGGCTACTGAAAGTGAAATACCTTCAAGAATAAGAGATAAGAGATAACATTTCAGAAGTGGATTGTGAATGCCTTAAAAAGAAAAGGACAAATTTACTGTGTGTGATCTGAAAGACTTCTGTGTGATTAATCAACTCTAAAAGTGTAGATAAAAACAATTTGTTCTGAGTGATAAGTAAAAAATGGATGGTAAGGAGGTCAATCTGGGTTCCTTGGAAGGTGAACAGAATCAGCAAGATTTAGCTAGTCTAGACAGTCTTGAAGGAACAGTTGGAGGTCAATCAGGTTTCGTTCCAGATAACCAAGGTATGGCAAATTCAGACAATTATTGTATGCAGAGAATGTTGGAAATGCTTATTGCTGATGGTAGACGCAGAGATGAAATGTTCCATAAATTTGTGGACAAATTGGTTGATCCAACAAAAAACCAGACAGAAAACAGTTCTTTCCATGTTATGCCAGATTTATCGAAAGTAATCGGTTATTTTGATGGTGATCATGACCTTGATAAATCAGCAGCTTGGATAAAGAGCATTGAAACCAGCGCCATGTTGAATCATTGGCCAAATACTTATACTTTGGAGACTGCTCGTGCACATTTAAGAGGACCTGCGACATATTGGTATAATTCAAAAAGTAATCTAATAAATGACTGGGATGAATTTAAATTAGAATTTATGAAAACTTACGGTGCCACGACTACCAAATCAGCCAAATGGGATAAAATGAAGTCCAGAAAACAGGATAAAAATGAAACTACGATTTCTTACTTCTGGGAAAAAATTGATTTGTGTTCCGGTTTAGATTTAGACATTTTCGAAGTAAAACAAGAGATATTAGAAGGGCTACGTGACAACAATATCGCAGCAAGTGTGGCTACTTCAAGATATTTTGACTACGACAAATTATTGCATGATATATTGATGATAGAAAGAGTGAAAAATCCCAAACCTTTTGAGAAAACAAAGGTAGATCATGTTGACAGCCGGGATAAGAGGTCAACAACATATCACAAGACCCAGTTTACATCGGCTGAAAATAAACCAAAATATTATGATGTAAACAGACAAATACAGCGAAAATGTTTTAAATGCGGAATGAACAATCACGTAGCTGATCAGTGTCGTCGAGAAAAAGCGATTTGCTTTAAATGCAAAAAAGAAGGACACTTTAAGGCGCAATGTACTGATATTAAAAACAGAGACAATATCATCAATACTCTAGAAAATTCAGAAACTCGGGAGCATGTTAAAAACGAAAATTCTGGCGAAAAACTTTTGAGAAACGTAATACTTAATGACTCTATTGTGGTGAAAGGATTTATAGACACAGGAAGCTCGATTTGCACAATGCGACGGTGTGTAGTAGATAAGTTTAAACTTCACGTGGTTAATGACAAACAGCCCCTTTATGGTTTTGGTGACAGTAAGAACCCGGTTTTGTATACTTCGGGAAAGCAGATTGCGAAAGTCTCTATAGACAATGTTAGTGTTGAAAATGTCGAGTTTTTAGTGGTTCCCGACTGCGCACAGGACACTGATTTAATAATAGGGCGATCGTTTTCGGAACTGGATTCATATTGCATATTTAAAAAAAGGACACAAACTAATATTTGGATATGCAAACGAAGACCCGTTCAAAGACATTGATGTAAGTGCAGTCACAGAAAAAAACTCAATGAATTACTTTAAAACTTTACAAGAAACCGAAATAGATGGATTAACGGGAAAAACTATAAATTTTATACATGAAGATGAAAATGTTGTTTTGAGAATTTACAATGCAAGCCAAGAAACTTTGACCATTCCGAAAAATCATGTATTAAGAATTGAAGCAAATGAGGTTAGCGATAGAAACAACAAAGAATTGCAAATTTTCGATAAAGGTCAAAAAGATATAAAAATGGATATGATTAATTTTGGCCGTGAAATAAAGCCAAAGGAAAAGCTGGAGTTGCTTAAGCTGCTGCAAGAACACAGAGAGTGTTTTGCGCTGTCTATGGATGAATTAGGGTGTACCAATTTGACGAAGATGGACATCATAGACAATAACGTTCCTGTTAGATGTTTACCGTACAAAACTTCTGCACAAGATCGAGAAACGATTGCTGAATTGGTGAATGAATTAAAAAGATGTGGATTGGTCACAGAAACTACCAGCCCATACGCGTCACCTGTGCTCTTGGTTAGGAAGAAGAATGGTGATCCAAGACTGGTAATGGATTATAGAAAGCTTAATAACCAGACTGTGAAAATAAACTTTCCAATTACTGGGATCGATGAACAGTTCGAACACCTAGCAGGTTGTGGGATATTTGCTACCCTAGACTTAGCAAATGGTTACATGCAAGTTCCTCTAACACCCGAGGCAAGTAAGAAAACTGCTTTTATCACCCCTGACACAACTGGCGAATTTAAAAGAATGAGTTTCGGACTAACAAATGCCCCATATGAATTTGTAAAATTAATGAACATTGTCCTTGGACCATTAAGAAATAAGATCTGTTGTTGTTATTTGGATGATGTTATTATACCGGCCAGAAATTGGAGACAACTTTTGGAAAGGCTAAATTTAGTTCTAGAGGCTTTCAAAGAAGCATCTTTAACACTAAACCTAAAAAAATGTGAGTTTGGCAAAACAGAAATCAATTATCTGGGTTATATTGTATCCGAAGATGGACTGACTCCTGGATCAGGAAAAATTGATGCCATAAGAAAATTTCCGGTGCCGAGAAATGTGCATGAAGTGAGACGATTTTTGGGACTATCGGGATTTTTTCGTCGATTTGTGCCAAATTATGCGGTTATTGCAAAACCGTTAACAGATCTAACAAAAAAAGATAATGGTTTCGATTTTTCTGAACACTGTGTGAATGCATTTAACCAGCTCAAAGTCAATCTAACCAATCCTCCTGTTTTAAAACTTTATGACGAAAAAGCTGAAACTGAATTGCATACAGATGCGAGTGCGGTAGGTGTTGCTGGATTACTTTTGCAAAGAGATAATAACAGACAGTTGCGGTTAGTTTATTGCATATCAAAGAAAACTACCGAAGCCGAGAGCAAATATCACTCATCGCGTCTAGAACTTATGGCAATAGTGTGGTGCGTGGAAAGACTAAGACTGTTATTATTGGGAATTCACTTTAAAATCGTCACAGATTGTCGAGCAATTGTCTTTCTAAATAGTAAGAAGAGTACCAACCCTCAAGTTGTCAGGTGGTTTAGTGTGCTGCAAGAATACGATTATGAGATTGAGCATCGAAAGGGAGAGCTCATGACTCATGCAGATGCTTTAAGTCGTGCACCCCAAGAGGATTGCAGTGACACTCAGGACTTTGTTGTAGAAAAGAGATTAAGTGTACTAATTACCTTGACGGAAGATGAACAAATCGCTATGATACAGAGAAGCGATGAAAAGCTTAGAAGGTTTATGGAAATTTTAGGAAAATCGAGGGAAAATAGGACAAATGAGGAGCAAACATTAATAAAAGATTACAAGCTGTTGGATGGGAAACTGTTTATTATGAGGTATATAAATGGCAAAATGAAAATGCTATTTGTTATACCAGACTCGATGAGGAAAAGCATAGTATTTAAAAACCATGACCTAGTAGGACATTTCGCCGTAGACCGAACTGTGGCACGAATACTTGAGTGTTATTGGTTCAGAGGAATGAAACGCTATGTAAAACGACATATTGCAAGCTGTATGGAATGTCTAATAAATAAAGTGCCAGGAGGGAAAAAAGTAGGAGAACTACATCCGATACCACCTTCGACTAAACCGTTTGAGAGGATACATGTAGATAATTTGGGTCCGTTTCCCAGAACGAATAGAGGTTTTGTTCATGTGATGGTGATGATTGATTCATTTAGTAGATTCGTTAATTTATACCCAATCAAGTCAACAAAATCAACAGCAGTATTGAGATCAATGGGAGATTTCATATTGAAATATGGTATTCCCAAAATCATTGTCACAGATAGAGGAACATGTTTCACCTCGGAAAAATGGAAAGAATTCTGTCATGAAAAGGGAATAAAACACATCTTAAACTCGCCGAGGCACGCGCAAGCTAATGGAATGGTCGAAAGGGTCAACAGGGTTGTGTTACCAGTAATTCAAGCAGAAATGGTGACAACCAAAAATTGGGATATATGTCTAAAGAAGGTGCAGTTCGATTTGAATACCTCTGTGAATAAAACTACCAGAAGAACGCCATTCAGAATTATCCATGGATATAACCCAAGCTTAGAGAACGCGAAAGTGAGAGAAATAGTTGAAATGGATATATGGGAACCGCCTGAAAATGAGCATCAGCAGATTTATGAAGATATTAAACAAAGACAGAAGGAATATAAACAACAATTTGACCGAAAGAGGTATGTAGGAGTGCAATATGATGTTGGAGAGATAGTAGTAGTGAAGAGCCATGTAGAAGCAACAGGCGAAAGCACCAAGTTGCAATCCAAGTACAAAGGGCCATTCGTTATCAAGGAAATTTTACCTTCAGATACCTATCGGATTGAAAAATTACAATGTGGCGAGAATAACCGCAAACAGATAACAACCGCCCATGTGTCACAATTAAAAGGCTACTATAATGATATCGAAACGGAAGAAGAAGATGATGAGCAGGACAATTCAGCAGAAGAAGATCATATAACCGATAACAAAGATAAGGAAATTACTGAGCTAGAACCTGCCCAAAATAATAAACCTACTGAAGAAGGATTTGATAAAAAGAATGAGGAAGAAGAAGCGTTTTACCGAGTCCTAACGCGGCCAAAGAGAGTAATCAAACTACCCAAACGTTATCAGGAGTAAGAAAGAGCGAGGACGCTCTACTCGTCAGGATGGACGAATGTTAGCGCCAAAAATTTAAAATAGAATATTATTAAATAGAGTGTAGTTGTCATATAAAAGAGATAGATGATGTTGACATATTATATAATTTGTATGGTACTTTTTCCTTGAGTTAATATTAAAAAGTAGCTGAAAGTAAACGGAGAGTTTTCATTTGAATACAAGCCTGGGTGGCTACTGAAAGTGAAATACCTTCAAGAATAAGAGATAAGAGATAACAAATATTTTATTTTTATCCACATTTTAGAAATAATAAAAATTTGTCAAACTAGAACGTAAACCGAAAATCTTACGGTAAAACTTTTTAGGTTTTTCGTATCACCCATACATCTCAGTATTTTGCACAGAAAGTACCAGAACATATATTGTGTACCAGCAGAGTTTGGTCCCTACAAAAATTCCGGCCAAGGTTGGGACATCTAAAATTGTATAAGCTCGTTGCTGAGGATAGTTTCGTTTGGAGCGTCCACAACCAGTCAACCATTGGCAATTTGATTTATGGTTCGTTTGTCAGCCTGCACCTTTTGTTTGCCCATTTTATTTGGTTTTGGTTATTGTTCCCTGGTGTCGAGATTTGGTATACTCTGGCTAATGAATGTTAGTCGTTGCGTCATCACTGGTGATGGTACGGACCAAGGCGGCCGATTATACCAGTGCCGGCGATGAAAAGTTGATGATATGATATGAAATGATAAAATTATTAAACACTAAATATTATTATTAATTAACGTATTGCTATTTTGGGAGAGCAAATACGTGTAAAATGTTGAGAAATATTATGGGCAGGCACCTCCTGACCTAAAATTTCAGTGTATACTTGCCTTCACGTTTGCTCTAATTGTTCTAATGTTTTAGACTGTTTAAAAATTACATTTTTCGCATTTTGACGAATAATACGCTATTTTACTAAATTCAAATTTGTTTAATAAAGTGGCACTTTCTTTCTGTTCTTATTTGGGATTTACGGCCACACTTCTGAACATTACCCAGAAGTGTGGCCGTAAATCCCAAATAAGAACAAAAAGAAAATACAGAAAGATGCCACAAATAACTTTTAGAAAAGTGGCACTTTATCACATAGAAATGTCACTTTACTATTATAGTAATGTCTAATGTCAGTGTTAATAAAAAACAGTTTGACAGAAAGTTATTCATTTAAATATTGGCACTATTATTATATACATTAAAAGTACAATTATTGTATGAAAAAAACTAAAATATGTATAAAAATAGCCTTAGCCTTAAAAATACGCTAGCATTACACTTTCATCAGTTGCGTTTTTTTTTTGTCATCCTCCACTTACAAAATATTTCATTATACCTTTACAATCTCATATTAGTAAAAAAATATATTATTGTCCAAAACTGCAAAATTAATCTTATAGATGTTGAAAATAACAATTTATTTTATATGGACCTCAAATTTGTTTGTATACTGTAAAAATATTATAGCCTGCCACAGCCTTCTGATATTAAAGAAGGCTGTGAGCCTGCTTATTCCTGACACAAAGGAACGTCTATGAGTGAAACCAGTACCGCGTCGTAAACGCTCAGACAAACTTGCATCCACCTTTGTCTAACGCATAGCGTGCGAGAGACGCATTTCTGTTCAGTAGGTGGCGTTATGCCGAAGACGTTCGGGCCTATTTCAGTTTGATAAACACAGTGCGCGTGCAATAAAGACAGCATTTAGATTGCAATGTCTGTGATACATTCAATCAGTTGTGACGCAACGACTAACATTCGTTAGCCAGAGTATAGTCGTGCTGGCCTGTACGATGCACCGGAAAAGTAACACGAGACTAGAGAGGCCAAAGTTTTGTGAGTACGATCTACGTCTTTTTATACAGGAGTTACTAAAATTGGTAATAAATATATGAACTTTCTCTTTTGATCTTTAAATATAGTGCATTGTTAAATAATACATACCTTTATTAGCATTTTTGTGTGAGCTCAGAACAGCTGTTGCGAGACATAACCCCAAAAGCTCGTTGTGTTATTTCTATTTGCAATATTGGTGTTTACTCTCTACATGTTATTATTTATTGCTTGCATAGTTTCATAACTTATAATCAACCTTACCCAGGAAATTTATTGTAAAGTATTTAGTTACTCTTATTAAAACTGAGGGTAAAACTAGTCAAAAGCACTGTACACAAGGTACATACGTTCTTTACCAAATATACACGAGGTGTGGTGCAGTAGGCTACCACCAACGACAAATGTTATAGTTTACATTTGTCATTGCTACCACTCTACCTAAATCATATTGTTTATGTTAAAATAGGCACGAACTTTTTAATAGTTATTTTGAGTGTTTTTGTGTTTCATTGCACAATATTACCGGTTGTCTACTTGTTTATACCTATTCATATATATGTGTACGTACTTATACCCTTATATTATATTATTATATTTTCTCTATTTATACCATTCTTTGTTTTGTTCATTTGGTTTACGTTTCCCTCTCCTCGTCGATTCTCATCGGCTGGCGCCCACATAGCTTACCTACATAATAATAATAAATAAAAAAAGGGAACTGACCCAACCCACGCCTTTGCCTCCAGACAAGAGAGCTTCCGCGTTTTGTTAACTTTTAGCGTTACAACTACTTGAAATTAGTCTGCTAGTTAAGATTATAGGAACGAAGTGTAACTCCCTTCCGGACAGCTTTGAATTTCGCAATCTTGGTTATGAGATCATGGAACAAAACATAAGCACACCACGTAAATGAGACTATCTCCTAATTGAAAGCTGAAAGGTGTCCGGAAGGGAGTTACACTAGGTCCTTTCCTTTGTACACGAAGTGTAGCACTGAACTACACTGACAGAGATGACATCAATTCAGATATCACAAGTTAAAGAGAGACAAAACCTACACTAGTGTACACTATCATTGCAAAGGAAAAGGCCTACTATAGAATAGATAGTCTGTATGACCGACAGAACCGTTTAGTACAATACGTTATTAAAACGGTCTCCACTTGCGAAGTTGGTGCCAACAGTAGTAATCCCAACTCTTATTACTTCTCTCTGCTCCTGATAAAGGAGGTAACCTTGAAGCAATCTAAAAATTGCAACAGTTCATCAACTGTTGATTTTTATACAGCCAATAATTTAATAAATTCGATCGATGTTAGAGAGTGGTTATACCCGTCAGTTCTACAAAATTTCAGATAGCACAAACTTTCCTGTTATTAATTTCCCAATTAAAAAAGTCGTGGTGGTTTATAATAACCTAAAATTGCTGGAAAAAAATTAAACAGTTTTTATGTTAATGTTGATTATTAAATTACAAGCTAATCTTAAATGTAAACAAAAATAGCTAACGTGCGGCCAGTAGTTGTTTTTTTCTAGAATTTTGATTGGCCCTTGTCACAGACTTGAATTCTGTAACGTGCATTCAGACTTACAGAAAAGAGACAGGGATTGGCGGCACAGTCACAATTTGTAAATACCTAGTTGCTTATCGGTATAGTAGCAAACTATAGCGCGAACTCTCTAATAAGGATAAAGAAATCTACTCTAATTTCTGTATTCATTAGTATTAATAATCGCCGGTATAGTAGCAAACACCTATATCGCGAATTCTAATAAGGATAAAGAAATCTACTTTAATTTCTGTAATGGTATAATGTCAATCTGCAATGCCAATTATATTGAACTAACAGCAGTAACACCTGATCGTTACAAAAAATTTAACAATAATTATTATTACATCCTGAAGGTACGTGTAATATATAAATAATTATTCGAGAATGTTCTACCCTCTATCCAAAACAGTGTAACAATTAAAGTTATTTATTTCACTAGTATATTCTATAGGTTGAATACTGCAGATTACTGAGAAGCTAAAAGACAAAAATAAAAGATGATATATACATGATACGATTTCACTATAACGTATAATAATTACGAAATGGTAAAAAAAGTATGTAGAATAGTTTAACAATTAATAATCACAAGATATCTGATACTATACTATAGGTACATTATTTATATAAATTATATAGTCTGTCAATAGTATTTTATGTGTATTATTCACAATTACGTCACATATGAGTAGTTTTATTTTTATTTTAAACATGATATTGTCGTTTATTATAATAAATTTGTCTACTTACCGTGGTTTAGCGACCCTTGGAGAAAATTAATGCAGCGTTGCCGATTTTACTGCGTAATTTGGGTCGCTAAGCACCAGTAAATATCTTAATTGAATGCGTCGCGGCAAGCACCGTAACTTATACATATATATATATATATATATATATATATATATATATATATATATATATATATATATATATATATATATATATATATATATATATATATATATATATATATATATATATATATATATATATATATATATATATATATATATATATATATATATATATATATATATATATATATATATATATATATATATATATATATATATATATATATATATATATATATATATATATATATATATATATATATATATATATATATATATATATATATATATATATATATTGTCATTACTTATTGCCATCAATTAATGTTAAGTATTTTGTAATTTAAAATTTATTATTTTTATTTTAGAATTCAATAGTTCATAATAATATATGTATCTTAGTTTATTGATTTTATATTTATATTAATTATATATATATATATATATATATATATATATATATATATATATATATATATATATATATATATATATATATATATATATATTGTCATTACTTATTGCCATCAATTAATGTTAAGTATTTTGTAATTTAAAATTTATTATTTTTATTTTAGAATTCAATAGTTCATAATAATATATGTATCTTAGTTTATTGATTTTATATTTATATTAATCACTCATATCACTCAAATCAGAGATGTCAGGTGGACTTTTGTCTAATTGTAACACAAAAGAATAAATATTACTTAAGTCACTAATATCCGTTCTTTTATTCATACTATTCTGTTCCAAGTTAATTTCTACCATTTCCAGGAAAAGTCTTTTAGTATAGTTTATTTCTTTATGTAAAATTTTATAATTATTATAATTTAGATGGTGACCTGTATCTATATTATGTTCTGCTAATGCACAAGATCGTTTTTTTAAATTACAATCGCTCTTATGTGATGTGATACGTGAACCAATTGATCTTGAAGTCTGTCCGATATATTTCATTTGACAATTTTGACAAGGTATATTATAAATCACATTAGATATCCTGTTCGAATTGTCTTTATCTTTCAGTTTTGTATACAACAGTCCTACATATTTAGTATTTTTTTGAACAATTTTGATCTCTTTTTCATGTTTAAAAAAATTATATATATACAGGGTGGTCCGGTATCCATGGCGGAAACTTCAGGGGACAATAGAGTACCAAAAAACAATATGACTTTGCTTATAAACATAACCTTCTAAACGTACCGTTTTTGAGATACAGGGTGTTAAAGTTTTGATTTTTTTAAATATATTTTTAAATATCTCTCTAACGAACAACAATATTAAAAAACTATTTGGTGATGTGAAATATCTCGCAGAGCACTAGTATTCCACCATTAGAAAAGTTTGCGAACATCACCAGTGGCGTCGATCTGGGGCATTGTGACCCTTTTTCCTATCAGAACTTCTACGCCACTGGTCCTAGACACCAATTCTATCTTGTTTTATATTTTCTGATGTTTTTTGCACAAAAAGTCACTCTTGTGATTTTTTCGTAAGATGCACCATTTTCGAGTTAATAGCATGTAAAGATATTAATGTTTTAAAAAAAATTATTATTATTAAAAATTTATTAACATTATTACATTTTATTAACAATTTTTGAGCTCTAGTTAGGAAGAAAAACATCACAAAAATAACAACAGATTTAATAGCATCTTACGTAAAACTCACAAGAGTGACTTTTTATGAAAAAAATATCTTAATTTTTTTTGCACAAAAAGTCACTCTTGTGAGTTTTTCGTAAGATGCTATTAAATCTGTTGTTATTTTTGTGATGTTTTTCTTCCTAACTAGAGCTCAAAAATTGTTAATAAAATGTAATAATGTTAATAAATTTTTAATAATAATAATTTTTTTTTAAACATTAATATCTTTACATGCTATTAACTCGAAAATGGTGCATCTTACGAAAAAATCACAAGAGTGACTTTTTGTGCAAAAAACATCAGAAAATATAAAACAAGATAGAATTGGTGTCTAGGACCAGTGGCGTAGAAGTTCTGATAGGAGAAAGGGTCACAATGCCCCAGATCGACGCCACTGGTGATGTTCGCAAACTTTTCTAATGGTGAAATACTAGTGCTCTGCGAGATATTTCACATCACCAAATAGTTTTTTAATATTGTTGTTCGTTAGAGAGATATTTAAAAATATATTTAAAAAAATCAAAACTTTAACACCCTGTATCTCAAAAACGGTACGTTTAGAAGGTTATGTTTATAAGCAAAGTCATATTGTTTTTTGGTACTCTATTGTCCCCTGAAGTTTCCGCCATGGATACCGGACCACCCTGTATATATATATATATATATATATATATATATATATATATATATATATATATATATATATATATATATATATATATATATATATATATATATATATATATATATATATATATATGTATATTTTTTTCTTTCCTTTGTTGACTCTTACTTGCGACGTAATATTTAAAACTTTTGTAGAGGAATCGTCTACAGAGCAAGATTCTCAAACATTGAGGTACTCCTAAACGACGAGTAATATAAGAGAAATTACGCTCTGTTAACGACCCCTCATCTCCTTATGTATATAGATTTAACACTTTTTCAGATTATTCCTGTAATTTTTAGAAAGAGCTAGGGGCCAACTCTACTAAATAGGGGAAATGTGTCATGAATCAATATATGCATCACCTAAATAAGAAAATAAAACACTGGTTGGCATATTCCATGTTAAAGAAATACCTAAATATAACTTAAACCAATTAATTAAATTCATTTTCAAAATTATATACCTACATATTTATTAATTCTTCTTAAACTTCATTTAGCCTAGATATAAAAATGTAAACATTAGTATTATTGACCTAGTACCAAAACTGCAAGTGTTGCATTTCATAACAATCAGTCAAACACGGACCATGGGATTCACCTATATGGAAAATGCTGACTAGGTATTTAGGAATGATATAAATAAACAACAAATCAATGATACGGGGAGTTCAGCCGAATCACTTGAACACGACACGTCTCTCCCTCCAAGATCTGTATTGGGTAAGGCCCTTGTAATGTATAATTTTTGACTGTGGTTGTTTTATCTGTTTTTAATAAAATATGTTTGATGATAGCTCCGATTCTCATTTGTGGGTGTCACTCCATAACCTCTCGTAGCCAAGTAACCCCTGTAGTCAGGCTGTCCAAAGGGCAGGTCGTGACAATATCACAAATGTAGATGATACCGCTGCCATTTGTTGTTAGCCTTAAAATAATGGAAGTATTTTCCAGTCTTCTTTTACCTATAAGTAAGATTTTACAAACCTCGAGCTGTGATCTTACTGAAGCACATCAAGAGATTAAAGTAGTTAGAAAAGTTATTCAACCTTATCGAGACGATGCCGATGAGGAATTTTCAAAATTATTTAAAACTATAGAAAAGTTTTTAGAACTTTAAGAAATTGAAATTGTAGGACCACGAACATGTAAAAGACAAATAAGGAGAGATAATGTCGAATATTCAACAACTGAGGAATATTTCAAACGAACAATATATATTCCGTTTCTTGACCACTTTTTAAACGAAATCGATTCTAGATTTGGACTTATGTTTGACAGCATTGCGAAAATGCAGTTTTTCATTCCATCCTTTTTAGTAAAAACAAAACAAGACGATTTATTAAATATGATTAACCAAATAGAGGAACCTAACATAGATAGATAAAGAATTTCTAATCATGGAAGCAAAAAGATGGAAGCAAAAATGGACATATGAAAATATTTCTGATGCGCAACTTGTTAACACTGCAGCATCTGCATTGTCAAAATGTCATAAAGATCTATATCCAAATATTTCAATATTTTTGCAAATTCTTTGTTTTACCGGTTACAACTGAAGCTGAAAGAAGTTTTTCAACGTTGAGAAAACTGAAAACATGGATACCTTCAACTACCTCCGAAAATCGACTAAACAGATCACTTTTAAACATTCACCGAGATATAAATATTGACATTGATGAAATTATAACAAG
The DNA here is from genome assembly GCA_963680705.1 of Rhagium mordax. NCBI lineage: Eukaryota > Metazoa > Arthropoda > Insecta > Coleoptera > Cerambycidae > Rhagium > Rhagium mordax. The sequence goes on from OY796664.1 coordinate 29,377,761, forward strand.
ATACGCTAATTCCGGCCCCAGAAGAATTGAATTAATTTTTCGTTCATAAGTTATTTGCAATATGCAATATGTCACTACTGTCACTGTCTTTAATAATTATTAATCCAAATTTGTTTTACTTGTAAGTTTTATATTTTATTTATTGGTGTGGAATTTTTATTTTGTTATTTCGTTTATACAAACGTTATGTTTTAATAAATAAAAGTTTGCATTTTATTTCTAATTCTTATTTTTATTCAATTTCAATTCAATTCAATTCAATTCAATTCAATTTATTTAGACCAAACAGACATTACATTTATATACGCTTATTCATATCGTCACCCGAGGATTATAGTGTTCTATATCCACTTTTGGGCGAAATTAAGTTATATACACCATTATTTTTGTTTTGGCCAGATGATCCTATATCCAGTGAAATATAAAGGCCAAGTTACTCAATATCCAAAATATCAGTGACAAAATTATTCTTTATCCGCCACAAACCAACTTTTGTTACGGCAATTTTGTTCTATGGTATAAATTTATTCTATATCCGTTGAAAGCAAAGCGTTTCATATTCCGATATCAGTTTTGTGCTATATCCTACAGTATACATAATACTCTATAGGTGACACTCCTTGCATATGTTGTTTTTGTTCTATATCCATTTTATTCTATATCCACATCATGACGATAATACATTAATCCTCTGAGTTTTGGTGAACTTTTGTTCTATATCCGAACATAACCTTAAAAAATTACACCTGTTTACATGCAAGTGTTGTGATATTTCTTTAAATAATAGTGGTTTCTGTAAATAAAATGAGTAAACAAAGTGAATCTCCTGTGCCATCGAAGCCTAGTGAGTGTCCTACCGATATATTATGGGAGTAAGTTTTAATCGACATTATTTTATAATGAATAAATTGTTATTTATGTCCCATTTTAGTGAACTATCACAAATTTGTGGTAATATTGATAGTCCTGAAGGTGTTAGAGAATTGACTGAGAATGCTGAAAACAATATAGCTGAAATAAATATAGAAAACATGGATATAATTTTCCAGACAGAGCCGGAATTAGGAGGGTAAAATAATATGGCAATAATCATATGTGTGCAAAACATTACACACATAATAATCAGAGAGTTGCATAATTTTGACCGCTTGGTGAATTCATGGTTCATAATAAATTATTAATAATTAAGAAAGTCTCTTCCAAGGCATTCGCACATAAAAAATTGTATGCAACTCGTACATAATTGGGACTTTATGGATTCGCCTTATTTTAACTACGGCTAGTCCACTAAAATCCTACATTGTGTACTTCTTACATAAATAATTATTATCGGGTTAATGTTAAAATAAACACTCTATAACTTGGTTCTGGCAACTAGAATAATAATAATAATTTTAGGGATAGCATAAACGAGAATAAAAATGTTAAAAGTAATATTCAAGAAAATGGGATTATAATACAAGTAACCTCAGAGATTTTGAAAGAATTACAGTAAGTAGTATTTTGTTAGAGATTCTGCTTCTTTTTATTTAATTATGTCATTTTAGAATGTCGCATAAAGAGTCTGAAAATGGGGCTGAAAACAATATAGAAATGAGAGAACATGGAAAAAAAATACCAGAAAAAGACAACGAAATCCATCTAAATGGAAGCGCAATATCAGAAAAGAGAAATGTCAACACGGGGAAGAATATATTAATAGTAGAGGAAAAGTCAAAGAAAAGAAAGCCGTTGTTAAAGGAAGCACGTGTTTAACTCAAAAATGTTATTTTGAATGCCCCAAAAAAATATCGTTTGAAGAACAAACTATGATTAATAAAAATTTTTGGTCTTTAGATGATGATGGAAAGGCACATTATTACTCTAAACATGTACAACGTGAATTGGCCAAAAGAAAGAGAACTAAGAAAGAAAATAGCAAAAAACAATATTCTTACCGTTATTTTTTAACTTACAATAATGTTCAAATAAGAGTATGTCAAGAGTTTTTTCTTCAGACACTGAATGTAAGTAAAACCAGAGTTTATTATTTTTTCAAAAAAATGAGAAATAACAGCACCAGTGTTCCTAGAAAAAACTTAAGAGGACTTCACAGAAAGAAATTTACGGAGGAGGGAAAAAAACAAGAAGTGATGAAACATATTGAGTCCTTCAAAACAGTTGAGTCACATTACTGCAGAGCAAATACCAAGAAGGTATATTTGGAACGCGATTTGAACTTAACTAGAATGTACAACATGTACATATCGCAGGCGGAAAATCCTGTTAGTTTTGCAGTTTATCGAGATATTTTTAATTACAATTATAATATAGCCTTTTTCAAACCTAAAAAGGATCTCTGTGATAAATGCGAAGCTTTTAAAGTATCACAAAATCCAAACGAAAAACAGCTATATGAAAATGAAGAGCATATGAAGAGAAAGAATATAGGATATCAAGAGAGACAAAGAGACAGGTTTAGATCTGAAGATAATGTTAGTGTGGTTACGTTTGATTTACAACACGTTTTTTCTTTACCTAAAGCAAACATAGGGCATTATTATTATCAGTCCAAGTTGAATGTTTACAATCTAACTGCCCATTGTAGTACAAACAAGATTGTTTACTGTACAATATGGCATGAATTCGTTCAGGTCGAGGCGGCAATCATATCGCCAGTGCCTTAATTAAAATTTTGAAAAGAATTGTTGAAGATTTGCCGAACTTAAATAAAATAATATTGTGGTCTGATAGTTGCGTGCCCCAGAATCGCAATAGTCTTTTAACTTGTGCAATACAGGCATTCCTAACTTCTAATGAAAGTAAGGAGCTTAAAGTTGTTGAGCACAAATACTCGGAACCTGGTCATGGTACCATTCAAGAAATTGATGCCGCGCATAGCTGTATCGAAAGATACATAAAGAACTTAGACATCTGGACGCCTATGAATCTCATCAAAATTTTGACCCATATGCCTACCTCATGGAAATTTCATTTCAAAGTAATACAAATGCATGAAAGTGATTATTTAGACTATCAGACAGGAACGAAAAAATTTAATTATAAAAATATTCCTTTTACAAAAATTAAGCATATTACTTATCATAAGGAAAATTTCCACCAGTTATATTTTAGAGAGACATTTGAAGAAGAACAAAAGGAAGTGTGTGTTCTAAAGAAAAAAGGCCCAAAGTTGTGCGATTTTCCTAAAATAGAAAAACTTTCTCAGACAGTTGGGGTATCCGAAGAAAAAAAAACGTGTTTCAAAGCTATGCTTCCTCAAATGCCGGAAGAGGCAAAAGAATTCTATAATTTTCTTATAGATCGAAACTCGAAACCTAAAAAAAATGCCAAAAATTTTTAATTTTTATTATTCTTTAATTTTATTTATATTTGTAAGGTATTATACCAGACAATGTACTGCACGTTTTAGTTTTTTTATACTTTTAAAACGTTTTTGTATGGTTTAGCTTATTTTTTATATCAAAGTTTTATGCCAAAGAATGTACTGGCACAGACTGGTTTAGTTTCTTTATAATTCTTAATAAATTTTGTTCATACTTTCTTTAGTTTATTTTGTGTTTCAAAGGTGTACCAAAAATGTTCCCATTTTGATTTAATTACAATTTGTTTCTTAATACGTACCTGTTTCATTTGTATTCCATAACCATTAATAAAAAATGAGATAATATTCTATGTCCAAGTAACTTGTTCTAAATCCAGCAAGAATAAAAAATGCAGTAATTTCTAATCTATATCCATTTCATTACATGTTTTTTATTACTTTTCTTTATAGTTGTTCCACAGGATATAAACAAATTAACAAAACAAGTTTTTTTAATTATATTTGCATCTACGGAAATATTAAAATAGCCGAATTTTATTACCATAATGAAATAACAACGAAAAAACCTTTCATCAGTTCTGGTGTAAAATTATGAAAAATGGATATAGAACACTATAGTACTCGGGTGACGATATATTAGTTTGAATTGCCTAAGCTAACGAGTAACTTGTTTGCATATTCAAACTAGTTTTATATAAATACCATAACGCAATACCTATCTGAAACATCGTTTAGCAAGTATTTAAGGAAACGGAGGAACAGGGCAGTTTAAGTGACCATCTTATAAAATATATACATAATTGTATAAATATTAAGTTATATAAAATAATGAACATAGCCAACGTTTGAACTCTCTGAAACACTGCTATTAATATTTTTTAACTGCTTATTATATTCTCATTATTAGTTTATTATTTCTTCAAATATTTTAAAGTTGTTCTTAATATAAACACTTATTTCTTTTTTAAAGTTATTTACTCTTTTAATATTTTTAATAGATGGTGGTAAAAGATTGAAAAATCTTGGACCGAGGTAATAAATAAATCTTTGCGAACGACTTTTTCTGTAAAAGGGCATTTTAACATTCTTATTTGCTTCAGCTCTACTATTATATAAAGAAGTAACGTTTGAAATTTCAGGCGACTCATATGTCCACAACATGCATTGATAAATATATAGTTGTCTGATGTTTGATATGCTGGTTTCTTTAAATAATAGCTCTGTGGAATATCGGTAAGGTTTTTTGAAAATAATTTTTAAAATACTGTTTTGAGTTACTTGCAATTTATTTAGGTTATATTTATATATACCACCCCATACTACTATGCAATATCTTATAACAGATTCAACCAGTGAGTTATAAATCATTAAGAGGTTTTTCTTATTTAGTATGTCTCTAACTTGATATAATTTATATATTAATTTTCTAATTTTTTTTGTAACAGCAACTACGTGCTCATCCCATCTAAGATGCTAATCAACTTCTACACCCAAATACTTAGTGCAACTCTTTTTAGATATTTGTGGGCAATTACAAAGTTGTTGTTTACAATTCGTCTCATGCAATTTTAAGTTATTTTGTTGAGGTTGATCAGACGTCAAGATTGAAAAAGTTAGAAAATTTGTTTTTGTGATATTTAAACTAAGTAAATTCGAGTTTAACCAGTTGCAAATCAGTTTTAAATTATACTCAGCCATATCATATATTTCTGTCTAGGTATTACCTTCTAATAGAATAGCTGTGTCATCCGCATAGGATATTACATGTCCTGTTAAGTTATTTATTTTTGGAAGATTATTTATATACACAAGGAACAGCATTGGACCCAATACTGTCCCTTGCGGTACGCCCATGGTAATTTTTAAGGGTTCACTGAGAGTGTTATTAATCTTAACCCTTTGCCATCTCTCCGACAGGTAATTCCTGAATAATGTTGCCCCAATGCCCCTTATACCTACATGCTCAAGTTTTTGTAGTAATATATCGTGATCTACCGAGTCAAATGCCTTGGCCAGATCTAAAAATATACCAAGACATTTTTTATTATTTTCCAAACTATTTACCACGTATTTAGTTAAATCAGTTACTGCATTTTCGGTACTTATTTTTCTTCTAAATCCATATTGCCGATCTGTTATAATTTTATATTTCTCCAAAAACTCCACCAATCTATTTTTCAGACAATGTTCAAACACTTTGGCAAAATTATTTATTACAGATATTGGCCTATAATTTGTGCACATTTTTCTATCTCCTGATTTATAAATTGGAGATACTATAGATTCCTTCCATTGTACTGGTATTTTGCCTGTTTTAAATATTAAGTTTAATAAATAATGCAATGGGGTTAAAATTAATAAATGCACTTCTTTTATAACAGTGGTCGATATTCCATCAGGACCTGCTGCGGATTTATTTTTTAAATTAGCTACACTCATTATAATATCATTTTTTGTTACTGGAGAAAGAAAGAACGACTGACTAATAAAATTGCTTTCCTGTGATAATATAGGTTTTTTGTTTTTTAAAGTATCTGCCATTTCATTGCCAATGTTAATAAAAAAATTATTCATAAGATCAGCTTTGTCTTTATTATTTTTTACTTCAATATTATTGGTCAATAAAGAATTAATATTATATTTTTTAGTTGCTATGCAGTTTGAAGCTTCATTAATTAAATTCCATATTTTTTTGTAGTTATTTTTTGCCTCAGTGATTTTACTTACTTTATTTTTATTTACTTTGTCACTATTATTATTTCCCATAAATATTTGCAATCCAATTGTATAATGATCCGTTATAGCGGTTTTTATAATAAAAGATTTCATGTCTACATAGTTTTGTTTGCTCTTCTCTCCTGTTTTTATGAAAATATGATCTAAACAAGTACTTGAATATTCAGTTTCCCTAGTGGGTTTATTTATATAAGAGATATAACCATTTTCTGTTAATATATTTAAATAATTGTTTACCTCGTTACTGTAGTTATTTAAAATATCTACATTTATATCGCCAATAAAAATTTCAATGTTATTGTCTTTTAAAGTGTTCAAATATTGATTTATATCTGATAAATAGGTGTTCAAACATATTGAGGGAGGTCTATAAGAAGCAGTTAAACCTAGGCTTATTCCATTAAATTGAAAACCTAGTCTTATTAAATTAGTTTCAGTTAAATTAGTTATTTTTACCTCAGCTTGTATTGTATTTTTTAAATAAATTACGACACCATAATTTTGATTATATATAGAATTATTGTAAAACATATTAAAATTTGGTATTGTGAAATTACTTACAGCTTCTAGGTTCCATGTTTCAGAAAGCACAATAATATCTATATCTTTTAGACTAAATATTTGTAAATAAATTAACAATTCCTCGAAATTTTTCCTCAAACTTCTTATATTGAAATGGACTATATTTAGCACAACTTTATCTTCGATGTTCTTTAATGTATTTTGTTTATTTTCATAAACACTAGTTTCAATTTTCTCCTGTTCCTCTATCTGCACTATTTATTTGTACTGCTATTTTTAAATATTTGTGACGTTTTCTTCATTGACTTTTTGTATACTTTTGTATATATATCTGCACAGTGGAGAAATAAATATTATTATTATTATTATTATTATTATTATTATCACCTTAAATAAATCTAATATCATATACTTAACTCTAAACTCAAAGAAAAAGATTGATTTAACTCAATCTACAAAATAGTAAAAGAAAAATTAAAAACAATCTGCAATAATATAAATAACCTTACAAGTTTGCCCCTAAAACAAACAAATAAGAGTTATAGAATAATACGTATTTATATGGATTAATATCAATGCATAATAAAGATAGAGATTATTTATTTCACATATTTATAAAATTGAAATCCTTCATAATTTAAATAATAATTTTCAGACATTACTTTATATCCTCCCTACTGCGAATTTGTATGTTTCTTCCATCTATTTTAGTATACACATGCCCCTTAAAAGTCCATACATTCTTCATTCCATATTTAGTTTTTGCTTCTTGTAAAAGGTCACGCTTATTTTTTACTAAATCTTCCATAACAAATATACGTGAGTTTTTCAGCTTCCAGGAGTTTTTTATTATGTTTATTTTTGCATTATAGTTTTTGAACTTCACTATTACAGGCCTAATTTTGCTACTATTTTCCTTCAGTTCACTGATTCTGTGACAGTTTTCTATTTCTTGTGGTGTTAATTTAATATTCATTTTTTCTTCAAATACTTGCACCACAGTTACACTTAAGTTTTCATTTTGCTTTTCTTGTATTCCATATATGCAAATATTGTTCACTTTTTGACTTTGATCAATATTATCGATTTTATACTCTAATATTTTTGTTTTTTCCTCATATGTTTTTATTTTATCATCCAGTATTTTTAAGTGTCTATCAATTTTATCATTAATTTTTTGCATTACCAGCTGTACGAAGTCGTTATCAGCAAACAATTCTTTAATGGCTTCTTGTACAATTGCCTTCGTTTCATTTACGCCTTTTTCTTGCTTACTACGTGTTTGACTCATTATAATTTTATATGTAACACTAAACTACTTCACAAAGACTGTATTACACCGAACTTTGCACTTTTTCCTTTAGATTATTACTTAGAATTTGCTTTGTTTTACGGAGCTAAACTAATCGTGTACTAAGCGTACTGCGCCATCTGCCGGATGGCAGATGGCGCAGTACGCTTATTAACCAATTAACATTGGTTTCCACGTAAACCTACCAAACCAAAACAGTTAAAACTATACTTTACTTTAGGTGATTAAAATCTATCATCAGAAGCTTAAATCATCTTTCAGTTAGTTTTATCACTTGGCTTTGGCTTTGGCTCCCCCCTCAATTCAGTTCTGGTTACGCCACTGTCCAAACCATATCAAACGTGATTAGCTAGGTGTGCTTGTGTTTGAAGTTAGAGTTAGCAAGTGACAAATCACGCAAAAATTCTCTTGGTTTGGATGGATTTATATGGCATACGATGTCAATTTTTTTATTGTTAATTTAAAAAAAAATACTTTGCAAATAGGTTTCATCAATTGTGAATAGTTTTATAAATTGTCTTAAAATAGGCCAAAATAAGAATGTCATCTAAAATCGTAGACAAATCGAGCGAGACCAACATAATTAGAAAGAGACATACACGTCTGGCCACTCAGTTGTTTCGGATACAGTTCAGTAAGTTGCACACATCTACATATACTAACTCATTCAAAGATGTCTCCCAAGCATGGTTTGCCGGTTTGGCAAACTCAACGTAACCGGATTAACTTAATTTCTCGCCAAAATGACCAACTACTTCAAACCACACTAAACCGCGTTAGCGGACGTCGCTAAAAGCGCGGGAAACGGTTCTGTCCCAACTGTTCTTCAACTTATATGTATCTAGCATAGATTAAGATACATCATCCCATAGTTAGAATGCATATGGATATTATACGGACCTTGTGCATTCGAATAAATAGATGGCGCACTCGAAACTACCAAAAATGTAATCTTTTCTGACTATTGAAAACATTTGTTGAAGAACCATGTTTAAAACACAATGGAAAAAACGCCTAAAGCTCTAACAATAAATCTTTAGCTATAACTGTACGTAGAAAAATACAGTAAAGACCGAGGAGGTTCGAACATGGGTATTAGGTTGCGCGATTTACTTGTGCCCGTTGTAGGCAAGCGGACACAATGGTGGGAATCGTGGATCTCCGCGCTGTAGCCGATGGCTCTCGCGTCTACTGTTTCTTGTTTGGATTCTTTTATAATAATTTTTATTAAGGCCTAAACACAATGAAAAAAATAAGAGATAAGAAATAAGAAATAAAACATATGGAATAGAATTAACAAATAATGATATCCGAAAAACAAGGAGCAATTTTGAACAGTTAAATTTTAAATCGAATCAGCACTAATATCCTATTATCACGCAGAGTATTGTGTATTTAAAACTTGGAATAATTATTTCTCTTATTTCTTATTCCATTTTCTTATATCAAATTTTTTTCATTGTGTTTAGTCTTTACACCTGCAATAGTGCATGGAATAAGCAGCAAATTATGTGAAAATATTTCACTTCTGGATACCAGCGCCAAAATTTAGGGGTGAGTTGTAGACATATATTACTTTGTAAATCCGTCGGGAGACACTCTCAGAAGTGATTAAGTTAGCTGTGATGACGTCATCAATATGGCCGCCATACTAATTTCTTTAGGTTCAAATATCTCAAGAACTAATCAACTGATTTGAATGCACAAACTCTCATTTGAAAGATAATTGAATATTTTACAAAAAAGGTAATATGCAATTATTTCGTAAAAACAATATTTTTATGTTATTTACAAATTAATAGAAAAGTTAGGGGTTTGGTTCGCTCAGTATGAATCACCGCAACTCTGCGCCATTCTTTTATTATTTATTTAATTTTACAACTATGTATTCGCTACACTACACATTACACTATAAACTACACTACACACTACACTATAAACTACACTACACACTAATTGTTTCCTTCTTTGTTTCAGATTTAATTTGCTAAAATAGTCATGGCTAAGCAACAAAGGCGAAAATTACAACTTTTGGATGCAACTCTAGGCATACCAGTCCCTTCCTGGGAAAAATGCATTCTTTGTCAACTGGAGAGCAAGTGCCCTCTCATTGTACCAACTGAAAATGGTTATAAATCACTAAGTAAAAATTTAATTGAGTATGCGGAATATGAATCACTTCCATCACATTTGCAGTTGGAAAATCTTTACCAAAATCTGATTGAGAACAAAGCTAAATACCACAAAATATGTAGAACACAATATAATACCCAGAAGATTGAGAGACTGAAGAGGAAACCACGCCTTGATGCAAATAGTTCAGAAGAGCAGGAACCACCAAAAATTCCTACAGCAGATTGTTCTGAAACCAGCACCAGTAGGTTAAGTACAAGATCAGTTCACTTTACAGTTGACATAAAATCTACGTGCATCTTCTGTGAACAGGACGAAAAGAAGGAAAAGCTTGTGTCTGCTTCTACGCTTGGTATCGGACCAAATATACTTGCTCATGCACAAGCACTTCAAGATACTCAACTACTTACAAAGTTATATTCTACAGATCTAGTGGCGTTAGAGTCTAAATATCACAAGCACTGTTATGTAGCATTTCTAAATAAAGCGCGAAGTGTACAAAGATCTCATGATTTGGAGGACAATCCGTCACGAACGGCATGTGGGTCAGTCATTAGTGAGCTGATTACCTACATGCAAGATACGTACGTATATAGCCCTACGGCTCCTGTTTTCCGATTAGCTAACCTCGTAAAACTTGTTCAAAACCGACTCCAACAGTTGGGATTTCCAGACTTAGACGTTAACCGCACTCGCTTAAAAGATCAACTTATTGCATTTATACCAGGTCTTTGTGAGCATAAAGTTGGCCGTGAGGTTATACTAACATTTGAAGGAGATATTCACAATGCTATAAGTGATGCCTGCAATAATAATTCCATAAGCGATGGAATGTGTCTAGCCCGTGCAGCAAGAATTCTTCGTGAAGGTATGTTTGTTGAGTATCCAAAATTTGATGGGTCTTTTAAAGACACATTTACTAGAGTTAATTGCGTTTCTAAAAAATCACTAATGTTTTTCAGAATGGTTTTAGAGGGTGCATCTACAGGAAACCCAATTACTAGTGATGAAGCCAGCTTTGATGAACAGGATAAAATACCTATTGCAGCGTTGACTATAGCACAATTGGTTAGATTCAATGCCATAAAAAGAGTTAGAAAACCAACTGCACAATCTAGACGTTGTAATCTAGACCGAGAAACGCCCCTGCCTCTATATGTTGGACTTATGCTACACAGCCATACAGGAGGGGCAAAACTGATAGAAAAAATGCATAACCTTGGTATGAGTGTATCATATAAAAGGGTACAACAAGTGGAAGAAACAGTTGCTGCTGCCGTCTGTGAATATTACAACCAACAAGGGGATACTATTTGCCCTCCTAATGTGATGCATAATATATTCACATGTGCAGCAATTGATAATATAGACCATAATACTTCCTCCAATACATCTGTTGATTCCTTTCACGGGACGAGCATTTCACTGATACAAAATCAGTCAGATAATAGTAGGAGAATGGTACATACTCTCAACCTCACTATAAGGAATACAAAGATCTCTTTGCCAGACTGGTACGTAACACCTCCTCCCACAACAAAACGTCCCGGCGATGTCCCGTTTCAAACGGTAAATGACACATTTGGAAATATAAAAATTGATGTTTATCAAGAAACAAAAGAATGGTTAGAGCAGGTAAAAATCGACACGGATGGCGAAATACTCCCATGGGCAGCGTTTCATTCACGGAAAGAGGAAAATAATGAAATTGCAAAATTGAAGTGCACATCAGTTTTGCTTCCACTACTAAAAGAGGATATTAATTCTCCAGCCATGGTGCGCCATACCATGAATATTGTTATTAATATTATGAAAAGTATAAACCCTGAACAAACACCGGTTGTAACAGCAGATCAACCAGTATACGCTCTTGCTAAGCAAATTCAGTGGAGGTATCCTGACTTATATGGGGAAGACAAGATGTTCTTCATGCTAGGAGGTTTATACATAAAAATGGCCATAATTTCAATGATTACATGGTTAGAAGGTTGTGGTTGGATTGAAAACCTCGTAGAATCGGGCGTTACAACTTCAGGAAGAGCTGAGAGTATCCTGAAAGCATCTCATGTTAAAAGAAGTCGATATGCACATGAAGTGAGCCTTGCGGCGCTTAAGATCCTTCAGCACCTAGCATATGACAACAATGATGATATCACGTCGGAAAGTTTCACAGAGTGGTGTAGTCGGATGCAAGAGGAATCTGGTCAGTTCAAGTACTGGAACACAACTATGCAACTACAAGCTCTTCTTCTTGTGTACGTAAGGAGCATACGCCAAGGAAATTTTCAAGATTTTCTTTCAACACTTGAAAATATATGCCCATGGATGTTTTCATTAGATCATGTGAACTATGCAAGATGGCTTTCAATCTATGTACACAGCCTCGGGAAGCTACCACTGCTTCACCCTGAGATTTACAATGAATTTAAAAAGGGAAATTTTGTGGGCAATAAAACACAAAAGAACTTCTCATGCATAGCTCACGATCATATCCATGAACAAAACAACAAACTTGTAAAACTTGACGGTACAAAACTATCACTTCTTAGTAACAAAGATGCATCGCTGAAATGGATGATCGCCAGTCCTGAAATCGCACGCATGAACTCCGAGTTTGAGGAAATGACCGGTATGAAGCATCAAGCTTCGTCTTCTAAAAATAAACACCATGAAGACAGCACATCATTTGCCTTACGTTTTCAGAAACACGTGCTTGATTTAGTAAAAGTATTTCAACAGCATGGTAACCCTTTTGAAGATAAGGAACTTATTACCGTCAACAGTAGTAGAATTGTTATGAGTGAAGTAGCGCTTCAATCTATCAAGGACGCCAACAGAAAAGGACAAGAACAGTATTCAGTGTACATCAACGATCGGTTGATATTGGGAAAAATATCAATTCATGATGTGATTAAACGAAATAACCTTGCATTGTTTAGAAATAAAAAAACTACAATCAAGTCTAAAACCAAACAACAGTTAGCAGATCTCAGAAAGGATTCTAATGTATTTTGTCGTCTTTATGTCGCAAGTCAAGCCAGAGATGGAGATGTGGGACAATTTTTCTCTCACGAAAACAGCCCATACCCACCGTCCATTTCAGAATTTGGAACTCTACGACTACCGTCTAGTAAATCTGATATTGTTTCTTGTATTCAACAATCGTGCAATTTTACAAACCAAGTTCCTTCACAGCCAAATGCATCTGCTCTTGTTATTGATGGAGCTGCTATGGTTCATATGTTGGTGCCAGGAACAAGTACAACATTTCAGCAGTACAGTGAGTCTGTCGTAGCACCTTACATTAAGATGAGGTTACAGACAGTTAGCAGAGTGGATATTGTATTTGACCAGTATTTCAATGGAAGCTTGAAGTCGCAGACTCGTCAGTCGCGAGGTTCTGGACAAAGAGTAGCTGTCAGTCGTGGGGTGAAAATACCCCACAATTTCAACAAATTCCTAGCTGAAAATAAAAATAAAGAAGAACTTTTTAACCTATTGGCAAGGGATCTAGTTACAATACAAAGTCACGGACAACAAGTATACTGCACATACAAGGATCGAGTAATTTCATCAGGTGACGAAGAGAGCGTGGCCTCCATGTCACCTTCATCGCACGAGGAAGCAGATGCACGTCTTCTTTTACACACCCTGGATGCAGCTAGGAACGGTCATAATAAAGTAATCATTAAGACAGTTGATTCAGATGTCATTGTCATAGCACTGTTTGCATTTCCGCGAATTGCAGAAGTCGAAGAACTTTGGGTTGAATACGGAACTGGGAAGAATTTGCAGTATCTGCCCATTCATGAATTATATTCTAATCTTCCACGTGGTATACCAGATCTGATTCCATTTTTCCACGCATTCACAGGATGCGATACAGTTTCATCGTTTTCTGGCATTGGAAAGAAGAGTGCGTGGAAAACATGGATGTCATTTCGTGATGTTGATTCGGCGTTCCAAGAATATTCTAACCTGTTAACAACAGTACCAACACTTGGTAGCCCAAAGTTTTCTGTACTTGAGCGTTTTGTTGTATTTATGTATCATACTACTAGTACAGCAGAAACAGTTAACCAGGCGCGTAGGATACTTTTTACCCAACGAAACAGAAATATTGAAAATATTCCGCCAACGGCGGATACACTGTTGCTACACTTGAAACGGGCTATTTTTCAATGTAACATTTGGAGAAATTGCCTAAGGAGTAAACCACAAGAGCATGATCCTTGCCAGTGGGGATGGAAAAAAGTTGATTTAATATACAAACCTCTATGGACAACACTTCCGGATGTGAGCAAACACTGCCAAGAATTAGTGTCCTGCAAGTGTAAGGAACGGTGTACAAGGTGTCGTTGCATTAAAAGTGGTCTCAGATGTACTCTTTTATGTGCATGTGAAGGCCATTGCTCACGAATGGATGTCGAGTGAATACCCTAAGTTATTTTGTTTAGGTTACAGCATATCTACAGTTCTTTTTTAAATTTTGTAAAAAAATTACAAAAATTTAAATATTTTGTATTAATCCTCAAATAAAATAAAAACTATTGTTTTTACGTAATAACTGCTTATTACCTTTTTTGTAGAATGTTTCTTTATCTTTAAAATGAGACTTTGTGCATCCGAATCCGTTGATTAGTTCTTGAGATATTTGAACTTATAGAAATTAGTACGGCAGCCATTTTGATGACGTCATCACAGCTGACTGAGTCACTTCGGGGAGTGTCTCCCGACGGATTTACAAAGCAATATATCTCTACATCTCATCTCTAAATTTTGATGCTGGTATCCGGAAGTGAAATATTATTACGCTTATTCCACCCACTACAACACTCGAGGTGCAGCGACAATTAATTTTATGTTATAGAATCACATTTTTGTTGCGAAAAAACAATGGAAATATTTAAATGTGTTTTGAGATTTTTTTTAAATTACAATAATTAATTCTATCTAGGATGAATTATTGAAGTTAGAAAAATTTCGAAACGTTGGTCCAGTATACATAAATCATATTTCTTTCAGACATGAGTTCTACATCCCAACGGTTAATGGGATATTAACAACAGACAGTCTGCCGAGCCGACTGCTGAGCAGTGAGTTGGCCAGTGGCCACAGCCGCCCTTCTCCTAATGTACAAATTTCGAACTGAAGCGAGTTGTCGGTCACACTAATTCCAGCTAATTTACTCAGTTTAAGTGTCGCAAGTGAACTAGTTGTTAAATCTGTTGCTTTTTAAGTAAAAAAATATGGGACGATCCTTCAAGAACATCCGGATATCCTAAAAACAACTTTTATGGGTGAACTGAATGTATGGAAAGCTACATGGGCTACTCAGAAAGATAGCGCACCAAAAGACTGTATAACTGCTCTATCAAATTGTAATAAAAACATATTTCCTTTTGTGCACAAGTTGCAAAGCATCTACTGTACATTGCCAGTAAGCATTGCGTTATCAGAAAGAAGTTTTTCCCAATTAAGAAGATTAAAAACCTGGCTAAGGTCAACAATGCACGAAAATCGTTTGAATGGTCTCTCTTTATTAAATATGCATAGAGACTTAGAAACTAATATTGACAATATAATTGACCGTTTTGGAAAAGGTAGGAAGAGGAATTTAGATTTTATTTTGTAGTTAGTATATTTAGTTTTGTAGTTGTAGTAGTCATTATAAATTATACTGTGTTATGTTGTGTATGTCTTTTATGTTTTATTTTTTAATTTATTTTTACATTTTGTAATTAAGAGTACATGTTTTATTTTTTATATATTTTAATAGAATTAAATTTTGTTTAGTAAGTGTTGAATTAAATTTTTACCTATACGTGTTGAAGTGCCCCCCCCCCCCTGAAGAAGATATATGACCGCCCCTGAGAAGATTTATAAGGCAGAAGTCAGATCCAACTTCAAAGAGTCATGTCATTTTTCTGTGATTATGACTGATGGTCGATATGGTAGCGTACCTGCCTCTCACCCAAAAGTCCTGGATTCGATTCGCGGTCGTGGAAATGGAAAGTACTGTGAGAGGGATTTTTCTATTATACACGGATATTGGATGTGTGTCCCTTATTTTGTATTAAATATAAATGCTCCACCCCTAATAATTATCTATTTTATTGCTATAATTAATTACTATATTGTATAATTATTAGTCTTTATAATATCAATAAACATATATTATTATAAAAATTTTAATTTAATCGACTTTATGCGAGACTATTCCACAATTACAGAACCAATGGGAAATCTAAAAATTCTTACTAAGAGTAGGGATTTTTACTTGCCTAACATTTAATAGACAAGGAACCGACTGCTTTACATCCCCTCCATTTTTGTACATTTGGCTTATTAGAAAAGTCAGTTTTACCTGAAATTTCTGAAAGATATCAAAATTTCGGTAGAGACAAAAAATCAGCAGCCAACAGAGTAATCAATTCCTCTTTGTAAAAAGAACTTTATTCTTACATTTTGTTCTTTCAGAGGAAACACCTAGAGTGAATCATCACTACTCTTCTAAAACACATTACTGTCTCTATTGTGGGTTATTACAAAAAAAGCTATCCAGGCATCTGGAGAGAAAGCACAAACAAGAGGAAAATGTTATGAATGCAATGAAGTTTCGAAAAGGTAGCTAGCTAGCTTAATTTAATCTTATAACCAATTTCCAACAAACTAGTTGCTTAATTTTACTTAAGGGAGGCACTTCTGTTGAAAAACACATTGCTTATTTTTTAATAATTTTTAGTCACAAGGCTCTTTTAGTGCTGTTAGGTTACGTATGCATAATATGAATAGAAAAAGCAATTTTCATTTTTGTTTTTGTGTATGTTTATGTACACTTAAACAACCACCCAAATGGCGCTTGTCCCTAATTTGAAGCATAGAAGTGATCTCAAGACATCAGAGCAGGGATGCTCAAACGGTCGATCGCTTTAGCTTTAAATGTCGATCGCGACGAGGCGACAACACTGTAATAATAATAAAAAATTATACCTTACTGGGCTTACTGCCTTACCCTGTCTTTTCAATTTGGCGTGCGATTTTGAACCTAATTATTTCGCAGTGAGAGTTCATATTTCGAGTAAGCGCGAGATCGTGTGAATTGCATATTGATTCTTGTGTTAATTGAATTATATAAAAATATATTTTTTAGGCAACTGTCGCAAATCGCCCTCTCATCAGAATTTCATACCGTGTCCTTTCTGTAAGGGGTTTTACTCTAAACACAACTTAAGAAATCATCATCACTAAATTGTGGACAAAGAAATGAAAATCCCATTAAAGAACAAGAGAGACTCAATCTAAAGTTGCTAGTAGGAGATTATTACCTCGTATACACCCAAAAGCTACTGCGATACTGGGGGAACAAGTTTTTCCTCACATGAGAAATGATAGTACGACAAGAGCTATAGCTTATGATGAAACTGTAATTAATTATGCTAATTTAATAATAATAAAGTATGGTCACACTTTTCATCACCATAAAATGATTAGAAACCCAATGAGGCATATCTCTAGAATTTTATTAACAATGAGAAAAACTAACTTTAATATTTAATGTTACTAGCATTTTTCATCCAGCAAATTTTGATACTTATGTCCAAGCAATACATAAAATAGCTGGTCTTCAGACAGCTTTCTTTAGAAAGGAAAATGTGATGCACCCAGTTGCGCTACTTATTCATGTACAATTACAATGCAATTTGTTGATTCTCTTATATATGACTGCATAAAACTGATTGACGATATAATGAAAAAAAAATATATAGAAGACTTTAAGTTTTTGTTAAAACTTAATCAAAATGCTTTGATTACAAAAGTAGCTGGAGAAAACCGTACCCAGGTACAGCGGAGTAAAATTGAAACATTGCCAACAACAACTGAAGTTAACAAACTTTTCCATTTTTTGGAATCAGAAATTAAATCCTGTCAACAGAAGTTAGAAATGAGCTTTGATTTAACCAGTTGGACAAATTTCGCAAAACTTACTTTGGTACAAATTATTATATTTAATCGGAAACGTCCTGGAGATGTGGAAAAATGTCATATTATTGAATATAAAAATTTGCAACTACTTGATGATGAGAGTATGTCCAAATTAAATGAAGCTGATGGAGCATATGGTGCTAACTTTCGACGTTTTATATGCAGGGGTAAATTAAATAGGCCCGCACCGACACTGGTATCTAAAAATAATATGGCTGCCATTAGTATCTTGCTAAGATACAGAAATCAGGCAAATGTTTCTTCTACGAACCCTTATCTTTTTGATACCCCTCAAAGCAGTTCAGAACTTTTCTTTAATGCAGCTCTAGCTTTGAAGGAATTCTGTATAAGGATGGACTTACCGTACAAAAAGTTGATGGCAACTAAATTAAGGAAACATCTTGTTTCAAACACATGTACATTGGCTAAAGGCCAACAATTGGTTATTAGTTATTTTATGTGGCATGCTTTCGAAATACACAAAACATATATATAGGCAGCGACCTGTTCTAACAGATGTGATATATGTGAAAAGTACTCACAGAGGCGCTGGGTGGTATTAGTCCATCTACATCACAAACTATTACCAGTAATGGAACATATTTACTTACCTTGTAGTCTGTTTAAGAACCTTCTTCCTCACATATACAGGATGATTGGTGGAGAATGAACAACCCACCCTGTCTACTATATTATTGTATGAAATACATATCCGGGGAAAAAGTGAGAATAATTATATTTTCTGTAAATTTTTTAAATGTCACTGATTATATAGGGTGCTTAAATGACGTTTAAAAAAAGATTCAGGGAAAATACATTACTCTCATTTCCTTCCTAGATTTGATCTTGTACAATAACATAAATAGAGGGGGTGTCCATTCTCCGCCAATTACCCTATTCAATTTAATTTATTTCAGTTATTATTGATCTAATCCGCCAATTACTTCTGTAAAAAATAGTTTAGTGTCCAATCTCCACCAATCACCCTCTTCAACTTCGTTTATTGTGGACAATACTGACGAACAGTTAGAAAGTTGTCAACATCTGCCAATTAGGTGCCTCTGAAGAAAATAGTTGTGTCCATGCTCCACCAATCACCCTCTTCAACTTCGTTTATTTCAGATAACACTGTCGAACAGTTACAAAGTTACCAACCTAATCTGTCAATTACCTCTGAAGAAAATAGTTTTTCTGCAGAACATAATAACAATAGGAAACGAATAAAAACGCGATCTCGCCTTTTTCTAAAATCAAATTTGCAAAACAAAAGAAGAACCTGGCGTACACCAGAAAGGAAGTTAGTACGACACTGTTTTACATGGTATCTGGAACAAAATGTTATGCCTTCTCTAGAGAAATGTCAGGACTTAATACATGATAATGTTTGTCTTTCTAAATAAAGAAGTAGATGTTTGTCTCTCACTGTCATGTGTAACAAATTGATTTTTCCGTTACTATATTCTGTCAATAAGCTATTTCTGGATACACCCCGTATATAAATTTATTTAATTATTTTCCAGAGAGCTGTCATCGAGAGCAAGCAGACGTACCCACCACAAAGTAAGTTAACCGGAGCCCGAATTTCAACCAAGTCCCGCCGCGACGCCTTTATTCACTGCGCTGCTTATTTGCGTTCATCCCTACTACTCCGATATTTTACAGACCATTGATATTCCGAATTCGAACACAACTGTCTTCAGTACCCGTCCGCTGCTGTTCCTGACCAGACGTGCCTAAGTAAGCAAAAGTAAGTAAGGTATTGCGGCGGACTTTCCTCTATAGCTAATTTAATTATAAAGTAAAACGATCCCACACCAAAACAAAAACAAAATGTAAGTATGTGACGAAACTAATGGGCTCGTTTTTCCCTAAAATGCCTGCTTGGCCGATTTGTTCGGAGCACAGAGCTGAGTTCGGAGAGAGGGGTGGTAGTTGTTAAAAGAAAATAATGAGAATATAATGCCCGTGGTTGATTTTAAAAAAATGTAATGTTTGAGAAACTTTACGTAAGACATTATTCTTTCACCTTATCTTTGATTTCCTGGGCATATGCTATCGGGGTGGATAAATAAATTATGTAACTAGTTTTGATGTTGCTGAGGGTGCCATCTATGGAGTTTAATTGGTTTTTATTTATGCACCCGTTTGCTAAAAAACCATAGATTTTCTGACTAGGTGTTAAGTTGAATGATAGATCGAAATGAAATAATGGAGTAATATAAAATTGGGAATTTATTAAATTATTTATATGTTCAAAATTGTTGGCCAGAAAAATATTCAATTGAGATGTTAAAAAAAATTGTTATAACTAAAAAAATTCAGACACGTGGTATCTGCGATATACAAAAACTACAGTATGGTCATTACCAAGCTCCAGCGATGAATGCCGGTTGTCCTGGGTCCTTTTTTTTGTCGCTACCTTGTCGCCTAAACTGCAGGAGCTCCTAGATATATAGTCCAACGCTTTACTTGAGTAGTTGAAGGCACGATTTCTACGGTATGGATTAATATCATGGTCTCCAGAAAGATGAAGTGATTTCAAAAATGAAAGAAAAAAAAACGGTTTCTTCTAGCTTTTTAAATTCCAAAAAGTTAACTATGTAACGAGTAAATGATGATTTGTTATCGATCATTTACTGAATTCATATACTAAATTTGCTTTACTCGATTTGCTACAAATTTCTTCAAATTTGATTTAAATTTTGTTTTTGACATTAGCTTCGCCAGCGTGGACTATATTATTTTTTTTATTTTTTTTTTTATTTTTTTACACTGGCAATCCAACAGAATGACTAACATTCCAATTATAGGACTGCACATTAAATTAACAAAAGAAAACTACAATGTGTACACATAACTTAACCTAAAACTAAGACTAAAAGTAAGTAAACTTAAATCAGAAAAACGTGCAAAAGATACATAACAATTTAAATTTGAATTAATGAGAACCATTGTATTTATATAGTTATAATTATATTTATAGAAAAACATTAATAGCAAGATGCCTAACAGAAGAGAGTGACAAGAAGAAAATGTCAATATGATTAAAGAATAGATTATAATTTTTATGCAGTTGGTAAATAGGCGAATTACACGTCGCGTTTGTGTGGTAAATCGGATTATAAAATACGTTGGCAGACCTAGAATTGTATTGTCTTACATTAAACGTTAATTTTAAGGTAATTGAACTAGAATCTATTGCATTATTAAATAATTTATGTAAAAATATGATATATGTAACAATTCTTCTAGAGCTAAGCTTTAACAGTTTATAGTGTTGGAGATTATTATCGTAGCTTTGAAAATGTAAGAATCTATTAAATCTGTAATTGAGGTGACGAATGAACCTAATTTGAACGTTTTCAATTCTTTTTATATATTTTTGATATTGAGGATTCCACACTATACATGCATATTCCAGGGAACTTCGAACTAGTGAATTATATAATGTAATAATGGATATAGGGTTACGAAATGATTTCGTAATACGTAGTATGAAACCTAGATTACGAAGAGCTTTATTAACAATATTTTCAATATGCAGATTAAAATTCAATTTACTGTCTAGGGTTACACCTAGATCACGGATAGCACTTACGTTTTCCAGTGCAGTGCCATTAATACAATACGCAAAATTGATATTATTAACAAGTCGACTAAAAGAGATGTGGTAACATTTGTTTATATTTAAAAATAATTTGTTTTTTGCACAATATTCTGCAAACCTATCGATATCGGATTGAAGAAGTATGCAATCATCTAAAGATTCTATCGGTCGGTAAAATTTTAGGTCGTCAGCATAGAGTGCAAACTTTGAATACAAAAAACAGCTGCCAATATCGTTGATAAACAGGGAAAAAAGCAGGGGGCCCAAATGCGATCCCTGCGGAATCCCAGAAGTAATTTCAGATGTAAGAGAAGTACAATTATTGATTCTAACACATTGGCATCTGTTGTTTAAATAGGATAAGACCCACCTCAAAAGATTACCGTGTATACCTAAGTTTTCTAATTTTATTAGCATAGATGGAAGATGTACTTTATCGAAAGCTTTCGAAAAATCGGTATACACGGCATCTACCTGTTTTCTATTATCCATTGCCTCAGATACATCCTGAATATAAGGTAACAAATTTGTTATCACAGAACGACCCCGAAAGAAGCCATGCTGTTGCTCAATTATAATATTTTTAAATTGAAAAAAAAAAAAGTTCCTTCGTTATAATGGCCTCAAGCATTTTACCAGGTATAGATAATATTGAGATTGGTCGATAGTTAGACACTTCATTTTTATCTCCACTCTTATAAACGGGTATGATCATAGCTTGTTTCCACCTATTTGGAAAAACTCCCTCCGAGAGGGATTTATTGTATCATAATAAAAGAGGTAATGTTATTGAATTTTTACACGACTTAATAAATATAGCAGGAAGTCCATCAGGCCCGGCGCCCTTGTTATGGTCTAGGTTATCAATTTCAGTGAGAATTTGAGATTCAGTAATGGAATTCATTGTGACTAGTTTACCAAAATCACTTTCCGTAATGGATAAATTAGAGGGTGTATCAAGAGGTTCATATACTGAGGTAAAATAATTAGAAAAAGCCTCACAGATTTCATTATCATTATAATATGTAATATTGTTGTACGTTATAAAACTTGGGATACTTTTGTAGCTACGTTTATAAGATACAAATGACCAGAATGACTTCACGTTAGTTTTTAAATTATGAATAAAAAGGAAAGAAACATATATCAGTACATGTGGCTCACAAATCAATTAAGACTAAAAATAATAAGAGTTAAATAAAATTACGAAAATATTAGCCTTGATGAGACTGTATTAGTTATACCAATTAAATTATTAAAAATTAATCACCTGATCGGATGTTTAACACTAGATATTAACAGGATTCTACAAAGCACAATTTATTTGATTTCCGAATCACTGGACGGCCCACTAACGGCTGTGGCTAGGTCAAAGGTCTAATTGCAAATGGCTCAGGGGTAGGGATGGACGATAAATCGATCTTTTGAAATATCGATATTTTTTCCTCCGATAGTCGATATTTTGTATCAATATTGACAATACGATACATTATGTGTATCGATATATTTTGCTACGTATCAATACGTTGCGATCCAGCATCTCCGCAACCTTCATTTGGCAGTCACACCGGGACCGAGTGCAAATACTGCAAATTGCAAATCACAGAAATATCAACTATAAATACATCATGCAAAGTCAGTCAGTGGAAAACGATATTAGTGGTAGTGGCGCGCCAGCGCCATCTAGTCATTAGTAGAGTAGGGTTGGAATGGTTGGGGATACAGGTTGCTATTTGCTTTCTGTAAAACGCACGATTATTTACCGAAACCAGATAACAGATGGACAAATTCATGAAACTGTCACATGTTGCATCTCGGCTGGCTGCCTGCGGAATTTACGGGAATAACACTAACAAAAGACAACTACTACCTGTATGACTAAAGCCCGGTTTCACAATCTCTGGTTAGCTTGACCATCACTTTTAAAATTACCATTTCTTAAATTTTATATACTTGTTTAAAATAGTTATAGTGTAAAATACTTTGTATCTGAGTTAACTTCCAGTTTCAATGTTTTCTATTATGATTTTATCAATATTTATGAAAATAGAATGCAAGTTAACCGGCAACTAGTAGTTAACCAGAGATTGTGAAACCGGGCCTTAGACTTGACTTGGCTTATTCAATGTAAATCGATAAATTCCACAACTAACATTCCACCATGCCTCATGTGGTGAAAAGCAAAGTATGGAGAGCTTTTATTAGAACAAATTTGGGGGTGAAGTGTAATGTATGCCACTGTGAGGTGAGAACCGGTGGAAACACCACTAATTTGATAAAACATTTACAAAGACGACATCCACAGTTTTATCACAAAGAAATAAATGGGCTACGAGAAGGCAGTGAAGGCACATCTACCGAAAATGAGGTAAATTTTTAAAGCTACACATGTGGCACACAGCCCTGCTTTAATGCATATAGTGGACGCCAAATTGGATTTCTGCATCATTGGATAGAACATTTTTTTGTGATTTCAAAAATGTATAACATGACTACATTTCTCTCATCAATAAATAATGCGATATTGTAATAAACGTGTTTCTTTTGACAATCATGGTACCATTGCATAAAAGCCATCTTCTCATTTGTTTAGTTTTTACTTGATTGTCAAATTAAAGCAATAAAGTTTAAAATTGCGCCAAATTAAACTTTAGTAATGCCTTTTTCCAATGAAGAGCAACTTGATATGATGCAAACATATTACGCGTGCAATAGAAATGTAAGAAATACTTCTGTAGCGTATTTAGAAACGTACCCTGAGAGGCGACAGCCAAATGAAACATATTTTTTAAAGTTGCATAGAATATTGTCGGAAAACGGATGTTTCCATAAAACCAGAATGAGTTATGGAAGTAGAGTTCTCCAAGAAAACCAAGAAGCTGTAGTTCAAGAGGTATTTCTTTTGTCCATATTTAATTTCTTTTAATTACATGATTTTATTTTGTTCACTTTCTCTGTTTGTTTGAATCAAATCATGCGATCGATTTTTTCACCCACTTTCCGATGTCCGATTGTCTTGAAATATTGAATACTTATGTTTTCTTGCTGACAATACAAGAAAAAATCCGAGAACTCAAAAATTCAAAATGGCGGCTACAAGATGGCGGTAAAGTTTTCCAAATAACACCACACCATAGGTAGTATGTACCGGTTTCACTTAAAATCGGTATCTAGAGTTTCTTCAGGGCGTTGACTAAGAATGTGTATGTGCTATTTTCAATTTTTTCATTCAAGATGGTGGACATGAAATAGCTGATTCAACGAGCCATAAATAACATCAAAAGAAGAGCTAGGTTATTTCAACAAAATGGATTCTTGTTTGAATATTTGTTGTAGCATTGTTTATTTGTAAAATAGTTTTATTGTGTTGTTTGTTTTTTTGTTGTGAGATAATTAATACAATGTATTATTGATTGTTGCATTTTTCTAAATAATACTGTAAGAAAATCCTTTTATTTAAAATTGCAGCTTTATTTATAACCGTAATGTAGTCATAGTATACATTTTTGAAGTCACAAAAAATGTTCTATTTAATGATGCAAAAATTCAATATGTCGTCCATGCGAAATAGGAAAGTTGAAGATGGTTTAAAGAAGACGAAACGTCGCATTAAAAATCTGTAACAATCATCATGTAGAGCTGAAAAAGTTGCTCTAAGAAAGCGCGTTTATTTTTTTTATTACTTTTCAAATAAGTCTAATAAAAAATAAAAACAAAAACTTCAAATTTAAGTTTTTTTCAAAAATCTCAAGAACGAAAAAAGATTCTTTTGATTTCTCAACGGCATATTGTTGGGCTTAAACATGCACAACTTTGCCAATCACTTATAATAAGCGAGATACCCATGGTTGCCCTCCAATTTGAATCACCCTGTATATGTTATCGTACCCAGGAGAAGCAGTAGAAGTAGTTTTAAGCAAAAGATCCTAATTAGATATAAGCACACAAGCTAAGGCTTGAATGGTGTATGTGGAACATCTGTTCCATGTACACCATTTTTTTATCAAAAATATGTCGAATTTCAATTCAGTTCCTAAACCCAAAATTCCTTCTTTTTGCCTGATATGCACGATTCCGTGCATATCAGGATTTTTTATAAAATTTTTAAGACGATTTTCAGTACAGTTTCCGAAATTCCATTTATCTTTTTCGGCCATTATCCCATGTATGAACGAACGCATCCAGGCACGATGCAGCATGTAGAGACGACCAAGGACATGCATTGTCCTCAGCCAGTACCGATTCCTCAAAGGACGGACTGCGCCACAACAATGATCATAGCGCAGATGATCATTGTCATAAGCCGGTCTAACGGATCACAGGAATACTCCACAAAGGCGCGAGAGTGAATCTACCGTACCACCTTCGTGGTCGCACTGATCTACGGAAGAATAGGTTCACTCTACCCTCGCGTTCTGGAATTCCTTGTGAGTCCGTGACCTACGGCTTCCAAGGATGGTTGAGCTGGCCTCGCCTACCCATTGGTCATTGTCTCTACCGGGATCGTGTCTGCCAGCACTATTTTGAAAATATTAGGAACTGAATAAAAATAGGAAATAGCGAAATTTTGCGATGCCACGTGGCGACATTGAGTGGTCTCGGGTCCTTTCCATATATATAAGGGGCGACCACCCAATGATCTCGCAAAATAGATATGCGGTATTTTTGGTTAAATCAAGCCAGGATAAGCCTCAGTGCGGTACGCACGGGTACCGGGGCACTTCTCCATTATTACCAGGTGACCGCCTTGTGAGATAGCATTCGAAGAGATTTCCCTTTTCCGAAATATCCACAGACGTCTAACGGCATATACCCCTTTTGGAGAATATTACCTTAAATTTCTAGTATATAATTCTAACAGTCTATAAACCCACTCACTAAATTGCCAGTCACGTCCATGTAATAATTCTCTTTCGGCAATCGATCACTCGTCTTTAAGCGCGGCCGTCGCGATCGCTGACCCCTTGTGGGGGTATCGTGGTTATGGTGGTAGACCTTGCTAGGTGAGGCTCTATATGTACTATGATGATTGTTTAATCTTATCGATATCTTAGGTGTAAAAATCAAAATTAATCATCGCACTATTTTTATTTTTGTAATCTACGTGCCTCCCTCCACTAATGTGGCTGATATGGAGATTATTTTTGAGACTATTGGTTCGCTTGGCATAATTCATAATGAGGATGTATTAATTTTAGGAGACTTTAATATTCCCGGCTACTTTTTTAACTTCTTAAATGAACAAGTAAATCCTCCTGTATTGGCCCTTAATTATTTTATGAACTTCCTTAATTTATCCCAATATAATTTTATCCCTAATAGTAATGACAGAATACTTGATCTTGTTTTAGCTAATTACAAATGCTCGGTCGAAAAATGTATAGATTCATTATTGAAGGAAGACGCTCACCATCCGTCACTTGTAGTCTCTTTCAAGGTAATAAATGAGATAGAGAAACCTATTACCCCTAATTTTAGTAATACCTATAATTTTCGCAAAGCCAATTTCCCTCTCTTATATGATCATATTCTTAATACTAATTGAGACTTTTTACTAGATTTCGATGATATTGATGAAGCGTGCTCCTCTTTTTACAGTGTATTAGATCAAATATTTGGAAATTATGTGCCACTTATTCACACCTCATGTAATAGGTCTTTTCCTAAGTGGTTCAACTTTGAGATAAAGAAAGACATTAAGCTTAAAGAAGAAGCTTGGCGCACTTACAAAATAACTGGTGAAACAGTTGCATTAGCTGATTTCAAAAGATTGAGAGCTAAAATTAAAGCTGATATAAAAGTCTCGTTCATCAAATATACCAATGATATTGAATCATCAATAAAGTCTAATCCCAGTAAATTTTGGTCTTACATCAACAGTAAAAAAGGTGCAACCAATGTATCCAATGAAATGGTTTACAATGAGGTGCCTATAAGCAACCCACAAAATATAGTGGACGCATTTGCAGATTTTTTTGAAAAATCCTTTTCGCCTCCATTATTACAACAAGCGGATGGCACCAACTATGATATCGATAGAGTCAATAGCAACTTAGTTATTAATAAGTTCTCTGAAACGCAAGTGCTGCAGGCTATAAAACGAATTAAACCTAAATTCACGACTGGACCAGATAATATCCCTGCTTTCATTGTAAGAGATTGCGCTGATGCATTTGCCTTTCCGCTTTCCGTTTTATTTAACCTCTCGTTGAAAAATAGCACCTTTCCTAAAATCTGGAAATACTCCAAAGTTTGTCCGGTTTATAAAAAGGGCGATAAAAAAGAAATCACAAACTTTCGCCCAATAACAGTCATTTGTAATTTTTCTAAAATTCTTGAATTTCTATTACACGATACTTTATATGATCACGTAAAAAATGCCTTATCTCCTCTACAACATGGCTTTATTAAAGGGCGATCTACTACGACTAATCTTATGTGCATTACGCAGTATATATCCGAATCCATCGACATGCATTTGCAGACTGACGTAATATATACAGATTTTTCAAAAGCATTCGATAGACTTGACCATGGTAAGTTACTCTGTAAACTCAACAACTATGGTATTTCTAGCGATTTAATTAAGCTATTTTCATCATACCTTACTAATAGATTTCAATATGTATCTTACAATGGTTATAAGTCTGTCGAATTCTCTGTTTCCTCTGGTGTTCCTCAGGGAACTATACTTGCACCTACTTTCTTTAATATATACGTGAATGACATTGTCGATGGATTGGATGTTTGCTGTCTATTGTACGCAGACGATCTTAAATTATACTCTAGAGTTGAATGTATAGAGGACTGCATCAAGCTCCAAGCTAATGTCTCGAAAATACACTCTTGGTCAGTGGAAAACAACTTAGACTTAAATATCCAAAAATGTAATGTTATGACGTACACGACTAAAGTATCGGAAATTATTTTTGACTATCATATAAATGAACAACTATTGGCTAGACAAGTCACATTTAATGATCTTGGTGTAACATTTGATAAAGGATTGTCTTTTTCTAATCACATTCAGAATATAGTGACAGGTGCGTTCAAATCATTTGGATTTATGATACGCAATAGTCATGATTTCTCCAACATTGACACTCTCAAACTGTTATATTATTCATTTATTCGTCCTAAGCTTGAATATGCCTGTCTTATTTGGAATCCGCACTATAGTGTACACATAAATCACCTAGAATCAGTGCAGCGTCGATTTTTAAAATTTTTATCCTTTAAAACAGACGGTAGCTATCCTAACATTGGTTTCCCGCAAGAGGCTCTTCTTAACAGATTTTCCCTAACCTCTCTCGAATGTAGGAGGGAATACTTCTCTATTTCATTTCTCCACAAGCTATGTCATGGTACACTTAATTGTACAGAATTAGTCAGTTATTTAAATTTCCGTATCCCGCGACTCGCATCTAGACAAGAACAGTGCTTTTACCTGCCCACTCCGCGTACAAACATTTTAAAATTTTCTCCGCTACATAATATGTGTAACTTTTATAACAATCGTCAAAACGATTTTGATATATTTTTCGATAAAGTTAAGGATTTCAGATAAGCTCTTGATCTGGTTCCACAGAGTAATATCTATTATCTAGTACCTAACTAATACTTTGTGATATATTTTATGTATTCTGCATTTATTTCCCATCCTGTAAATGGAACTTGTTCTGTTGGTTGGTGTAATATAAAATAAAATAAAATAAAATAAAATATATACCTTTATTTATTATCCATGTCTTCTTATTGCGTTCTAGTATTAGTCTAGTATCTGTGTTGACCCCATAACTTACGACCCTCGCAATTGCGTCGGTTTGACCATTCGGCTGAGCCAAAGAAGAGTGAACGAACAAGACCTGTCTGGGCAGGTGTCAGAAGTGAATTGTGTATTGTGCAAAGTGTTTAGCTAGTGTTGTATCTTTAGTTCAGGACGTTGCGAAGCCTGTATACGAGGAAGCATTCATTGTCGACAGTTGCCGTTAATCTATCGATTTCGAGACTTCGATATATTAAGGGTTTGCCACGACCTGCGTTGAATTCAACGGCCAAGAGTTAAATCAGATGTGGTGATAGCGATTAATTGACTTAATACGAATATCGGTCGTTCCCTCCCACTATCACTGGTTATAACGAATGGTTAACTAACGTTGACACAGCCTTAGCGCAAATTAGTTTAGTTATTAAACGTTGATATATACAAGGTGTACCAGAAAATACATAATTATCCACCTACAAGAAATTTAATGTGTATTCATAAGAACAGAAGCTTGTCTATCCATTACTTTAATGCAGCTTAAAGCATGTAACACAATACTATAAATTAAGCATGTTACAGCATACAGGTAGAGATTGTAAGTTAAGCCTTGGCTATTGTAAAGTATTAATTCCTGTTCTATTTTAGTCGGTCGCAGTTCACCATCCGTTCCAGTAATCTCCCTGTTTCTTTCCAGCTGATTGTAACCCAGCCACTGGTTTCTACTGCATACTAGGGCACTTCCTCCAATCCAGTGTACACGCATGTGGCGTATCTTACGGTACTGATAATCACTTGTTTTCCCGCCCGGCAATATTTTTGTGAGCTAGCTTCTGGTTTATGCTGCATACGAGGGTACTTCCTCCTATTCAGTGTACACGTATGTAGTGTAACTTACCGTACTAATAATAATTTCGTTTCAGTATCCGAGATCCAGGCCTGGGAGTATTCTGTTAATTCCATAACTCTACTGTTAGTTAATGCTGCGCAATAAGCCAAGTCTGTAACCTGTAAATAACATGTTTTGATATTTGTATGCATTTAGGTGTTTAATTCTGCTAATTCTGGTATCCGTACATCGCTTAGCTACTAGCCTGTGACCGTTTAGTTAATCGCCTGCTCGCCTTGCTTGATATTCGCACCGCTGTATTTTATGATTTGCTGTAGTTGTATATAATAATAATAGCTTTTAAGCCCTGCTAAGATGTAGTTATGTAACTAGATTAGAGCTTGTAGAATAGTAACCATATTTGCAAATCTTGTTCCTGTTTACATATATCCTGAATAAATCTAATTGTGATACTGTGCCTTTTATTCCGCAACGAAGTCTAATTTTCCCAACGTCCGTTCCTCCAAGAAGACCGACATGTACCCGAAGATACCCGAGACTACCCGAAGTTGCCCGTACAACGAAAAATCGAGTAGGGTATACCCTATGGAGAACTTGGTAACGTGAGAACTCAACTGTTTCCTGAAGACAATGAAAGTAACAAAGGTCAGTATAATTTATATTAGTTTTTGTTTTAATTGTTACTAATTGTACCGCTTTATACAGCTATAAATAAATTTTAAGATATTTATAATAAATAGTTCACGTATTCTTAGGGGAATAAGTATGGTAATCCTTGTGCCTCTAAGAAAATAACTATTCAACTATTAACAGTATTAACTGCTTTATATTCTTGTAACTTCTATGGTGTATTGTCGTTACAATTTTTAATCTTGTTTTTTAGATCCATGTGAAGATTCTGATTCGGGCTATGTTCCTAGAGGTATTTCAAAAGATTCAGAATCTGAACTCATCACGGATTCAAGAGACGTATCTAAATTGGTGTATACTCTAAGTGTACGTGTATGTGTAGAAGATACAAGATCTGTACTACCAAATCCAATACCCTGTGGAGAAGTGGACATTACAGAAGTACCCACGTCAAGTAGCATTCCTAAAAAGTATTTCTGTACATTTTGTAAAAAATTGGTGTAAGATAGCAAGGCATCTAGAAATGGTACATAAAGATGAGGACTGTGTTAAAGCATTCTGCGCATTGCCAAAATGTAAGTAATATTTATTTTATTGGTTACATTTTACATTAGGTTTGTTTGAGATCCCAGTTAGTTTTACATTTTTTTCGAGATCGAGTCAGAAATCGTTTTGGGACATACTAACTCCTAATAATTTGAGATAGCTTTCGCCAATATTTGACAAGCTTATTACAGTTCCAATTTACTCCAAATAATAAATAGTATATTAAAGTATAAGTGGATATTAAGGTCTTTAAAACACGCGTGATTTTTCGAGAACGACGGCGCAGCCGGAATGGTTGAAATAGAGCAAGCGTTTTTAGCTATCCACGAATACTTTACGCAATTTTTTTTTATTGGTACACTTTGAAATCATAAATAATTATTACAAAAAATGGAAATAAGAACTAATAATGTAAAATACCTTTAATTGTCATCGAAATGAGAAAAACAAAAATTAATTTTCAATCTGTCATATAAGATGACACTTGCGAATTGAATTGGCCCAATTCCAAGTGTAGCCAACAATTAGCTCCAGCTAGCTACAGCGTGGTAGTGAATTAGGTGAAGCCTTGATTTTGAGTACTGAGATTATATTGAAAGCAATATATGGGCGCCAGAGTATTTATAACTAAATACACAAAAGTTTATTGAAAACACAATTAGGTATTGACTAGACATAAATTAGAAAGAAAGGAAAGCTTCGATTTTAACAAGTTTAATTTTACAAATTCTGTACACACAAAAATGAATAAATATGATGAAAATATTGCAAATATGAACAAAAAAAATTGGAATAAAATTACAATTAACTAATTTCTCTGGCTGTCTGTTTTCTTTGGGAAAGGCTTACTCAACGGAATGAAGTGAGACGGAAGGGGTTCTCCTGGTATCGATGAATCCTGCAAGTACTCGAGGTGATGGAAATGTTGTGAGATCCTGTCTTCACACTCCTGCTCAATCCAGAGTGTCCAGGTTCCAACCAAATTTGTTACTTTTCGGGAAACACCCAATATCTCTTTACTTCTGATTTTGTTAACTCAGTATAGATTTCCAGTGAGTCAAATTTCCAGAAAGCCAGATGTCATGAAATAAAGACAGAACAGTTGAGAAAAGGAACAGAGAAATAAAACCAGGTTGAAAAACTAGTGGTAGATGAAAAATAACAAAGTTTCGGAAATATAGTTAAATTACTAGATAATATTCACAAAATTACACAACAAAATATTATAATTTGTAAAATGACCAAATTTACATACAAATACGGTATCTGACACCAATTACTAAAAAAATGAATTATTAACAAAATAATACTAAAATCTGAACGCAAGAATTTAGTAAGGTTGCAAAACTTCACTATCAGCTCGTTAACAAATAACCTAACTTGATTGAATTTGTCCTATAGGTTGAAAACCATGAGGAGACTGTAATTTTTTAAAGGACTATAATTTAATGTCAAATTTGTACAGAACAATAGAAACTTAGAAACGTTAATGAAGTAATATTTTCATATTTCCAGAATCTCCTCATTGATCCAAGGTTTCGACGGTACAGTTGAAATCGTTTTGTGATGAGAATTTAGACGGACAAGGTCAGACAAGGTCTGCTTAAAAGTATTCCAACAGAGGTCGATATCACCAATATTTAAAAGCATATCCCAGTCAATGGCAGATAAATCCCTGTCAAGGGATGCAAAATTCGTAAACGTTCGTTGGACTGATTCTTTACGCGATTTATTTTCAGCACAAATTTGTATGTTGGATTTCAGAACAATATGGTCAGAATTACCAATTGGTGGAAGATAAGCAAGGTCACCTAGTAGGTCTCTATTTGAAGTCATAATTAAATCGAGAAGGGAGGGTCTCTGGTTGGTTCAGCGACAATCTGAGAAACATGTGAATTTGACAAAAAGTCAACAAGAAGTTGAGACGAATCATTAGTATGTGATTCTAAGAAAGATGGCCAAATTATTTCGGGCATGTTAAAATCCCCCATAATTATAAAATTTGAGTAAGAAGCCGCAAGATTGATCAAGCTATCAAAGGTAATTCTATCTTCTTGCAATGGAGTGCCAGGTGGCCGATACAAGCAACAAAGTACCAGAGAAAAATTATGATTTTGAATAAGGAGCGCTAAACATTCAGATCCCGAAGATTGTAACAATATGGGTGAAATCGAGAATTGACTAAAGGTGGCATCACGTAAATAAATACAAACACCCCCGCCTCTTCGCCCCTGACGGTCTTGCCTAAATACAGAGTACCCAGGTAGGGTTATTATAGAGTCTGGGATAGAATCGCATAACCAGGTTTCGGATATCAAAATGCAATCTGGGGATAAAACATTTACAAATGCCACAAAGTCATTAAATTTGGCAAAAAGAGAGCAAATATTAGTATAAATAACCGACCAATTTGAATATCCATGCTTTAGTTTTTTGTATCAATCTTAATAATAGTGGGTATGCCGTTTTTGTACTTTATTGTTAAGTTAGCTTCGCCACCATCCACCCTTTCTTTAAGTTCAGCTCTCACCGAATTCAAATATTCAATCTGTTTTGGGGTTTTATCATCTTTAATTACAACATTTTTAAAGCGAGAGCCAGCTAATGCATGTTTAGTCTTTAGCACATTTTTGGCAATATAACTATTATTCAGCACCACTTTAATTGGTCTTGGTTTTCCAGACGGTTTTCCCAGTCGATGGACGTGTAGTGGTGTATAATCCGTAGAATTATTGCGGCCCACAATAGAAAGAATTTTACCTACAATTTGGACGTCACTTGCTGACGATTCGAGAGTCTCAGGGACGCCGTTGAGTATAATATTACGAGAACGGTTTACTCGTTCCGCTGCTTCGACAATAATTTCCTCTTGCGTGCGAGGCGTAACAGTAATATTAGACATTTTCTTATTCAAATCCTCGAATTTGTTATTAAAATCGTTTTTTAGGGACAGAATTAAAGTTTTTAACTCATCGAAGTGGTCCAGGTTTTGTGAACAAACATTACATAGAATTTTAATACTCCTGGATTTGTTACGCGTAATTCTCGCATCGTCCGCAGAGATTAATCCTACGCAGGACAAGTGTACATCGGCCTTACAACCATCACACTGAGTTGTTGGCTTGTTGCCTCTAGCAGCGTTACAATTCGGACATGCGTTCATTGTCAATCAGCTGGCAACAGTAGACACCCAAGAAGTAAAAAAGACTAACCTTTGTATCTAGGAAAGTATTGACGAATATATTAAAAAGAAAAACACCTTACTGGTGGTTTTACGGTAGTAGATGACAACACTGTAGGGCTTAGGAGATTCTTAATATACAATTGCACAAAAAAATCACTTTAAATTCGCACTAAATCCACAAAATTTGTAACGATTTTCAGGAGCGAAAATGTAAACAAACCGCACGTATTGCTGTACTCGATCGAACTTCGAAATATCTCTAGTAGTTTCTGAAATATTTCACTTGGGAGTTTTTATTGGCACACCCTGTATGCTAAAATAAAGTATACTACTGTAGTGCACAGTAGGTGGAGCAAAAAGATGCAATTGTTCAAATTTAAAATGCCTGTATGGAGAAAAGTTGTCTGCTGATGTGTTAAGAAGCTGTAAAAATTTCAACTCTATATAATGTACCTATGATCTTTAATTTAGAAAAATAAAATTATTAAATGAATTAAAATGCACCAACTGCCGTCAACTTTAACTTGTCTATATTTTCTTGTATCGTTACAGTATATGGTTATTCAATAAGTGAACTCAATTCGCTTACACACATTATAATTAATACTTGAAAGTTTATAAACATCACGAATGCGGCGTCTGAACCGGTGACACGTCGTCATCTCGCTGTTAGTTTTCGGATGGAGGACCGGCATTGACAAACTTCAATACATGTCAGCAAAATGCTCACACGGCCAACCTGACGGTTTAATTCGCTCTCGAATGGGGTATTTTCCTACTTTTTTTTAAGTCAGATATGGAAATTAGAGAGAAAAAGATGAGACACGTGTCTCTGGAATTTTCATTTTGAGTTTATTTTAACCCAAAAATTAATTATTTAAAGTGTGTCATATGTATGTGACGTCATTAAGCGAAAATTCAAAAAACGCGCCAGTTTCTAGTAATTTCTAGGATCTTTCTACTCGTGTGGTTGGTGTCGCTGCTAAAAATATGTCAACGCTCGTTTCATACTTCACTTTTGTTTGTGTTTGACTTTGGCAAAAGTTCTTTGTTGAATTCTATTTACGTTGTTATTACAAGTGTATATTTAGTAGTAGGAGTAAATATCGTAATTTGCAGGGGCGAGTTCGACTGTTTTGTTGAATTTGCAAAAGTACTGTTAATTTTGCTTTCTAGGATGTCGAAAAAGACAGCTAAGTATTGCTTTGTACCGACATGCAAAAATACAACCACCTCTTATCCCAAGAACGATTATAATCGTTGCTCTTATCCAACAAAACAAAATAAACAAATATGTCAAACAAACATGAACTTAGCCATAGGGCAGATCAGTGTTGTCTTAGTGTTGCTACCTGCGGTAACATTTGAGACAATAATTCCCTAATTTTCGCTTAATGACGTCACGAATATACATTAAAATTTCAAAATTAAATAAAAAAAAATCTACCGATTGGTTTTCAATAATTTTTGGTTTGTAAACACTAAAATATGTATATTTTAGGAAAATGCAAATTTCCACTTTCATTTCGATTGATGGAAAATACCCCATTAACTCCTCACACCGATTCTGCACCTGTAAGGAAAAACAATCTAAAGCATAGATAACTTAGCTGTGGTTATGGCCTTGACAGAATTTCCCGTGGTAATATTTTCGTAAAATTTTGCTAATACGTTAAATAGAAGTTCTAAGTATTTGCCTTGCAATGAGGTGTTTAATATTTTAGGTGTCAACGAAATATGCTTTATGGATTTAATGATGTTCTCAGGGTATTCGCCGAAACTAAGTCGTGTTCCATGAGAGTCAGTGACAATTTCCATACCTTGATAATTCAATAAATCGCAGCCTAAAATAGCGTCCGGGGTCATGACACTACCATCGACTAAGTAGAAAGTAATTTCAAACCCTGTACCATCTTTTTCAAGAACTAAAGTAGTTCTGGCTCGAGTAGGAATTAAATTGTTATTGCCGATGCCTTTCAACACAATATAACTCGGCTCTAAGTGACACTGTAATTTGCTTGCCAATTTTTCTGTAATCAAAGTACATTCAGCTCCCGTATCATATAAATTGTTGAAAGCGAAACGCTTTATAAAAAAAAAATGAAAATTGTTGAAAGCGGAACGCTTTACAAAAAAAAAGTTCAAAATTGTTGAAAGTGGAACGCTTTACAAAGAGTTTGAAATTGTTGAAAGCGTAGCTTTGGATAAATAATCAAGATCCAAAAATTTAAAAAAAAACATGCTGCTGAAAGCGGGACGCTTTGCGAGAAAAAATGTTGTTATTTGTTATGGTCCTTCAATAGCTAGATTAAAGGAGGACCAAATTCTTCTGTACAATCCCTACAGGATGGCTTTATTTGAAAGAGAAAAAGTAAAAATTATAATTGACGATCTTTTAAAAATTGAAATCGTTCGCGAGAGAAATTCGCCCTACGCTAGTCCAGTTCTGCTGGTACATAAGAAAGACGGGGGTAGTGGTTTATGCGTCGATTATCGCGCATTGAACCGAGTTACAATCAAAGACCGTTTTCCTTTACCTCGTATTGATGATCAAATTGATCAATTAAAAGGATTTGAGTTTTATATAATCCTTGGTATGGCTGCTTCGTTCCATCAAATTCCAATAGAGGAGGAGTCTATTGAGAAAACTGCTTTTGTGACCCCTGATGGGCACTACGAGTATCTGCGAGTCCCGTTTGGACTTTCTATGGCCCTGCGATACTGCAACGTGTCATTAGTAACGCACTAAAAGAATTGAAGGATCGAGATGTTTTTGTTTACTTCGACTTACTAATTCCGTGTAATACAGTATAGGAAGGACTAGGAAAATTAGAGCGCGTTTTGGCGGCTTTAGTAAAAGCGGGTTTTTCACTTAATATTCAGAAATGTCGCTTTTTCGACACGATAATTCAGTATTTACGCCAAGAAATCTCTAAGAAAGGTGTCAGACCGGGTAAGCAAAAAGTTGAGGCTTTGTTAAATGCATCCGACCCTAAAAACGTGAAAGGAGTACGTCAATTAGCGGGGTACTTTAGGAAATACATTCCGGAATTCGCTACCCGAACGGCATGCATTACTAATCTAACCAAAAAAAGCGAAAAGTTTGTTTGGGACAGTAAACAAGAGATTGCAAAAAATTACGTATGCGCGTATTTGAGTAAAGGGCCGTTGTTGACTATTTACGATGCCAATCTATCAATAGAATTACATACAGACGGGAGTGCGGTCGGTTTTGGAGCTATTATATTTCGACGAAATGACAAACAATTAAAAGTGGTATCGTATTTCTCGCGACGGGCAACAGCTGTCGAATCTAAATACCATTCTTATATACTCGAGACCTTGGCTGCGTTTTATGCAATTAAGCATTTCCGTGTTTATTTGTTAGGAATACATTTCAAGCTCGTCACTGCTTGCAATTAATTCCTTAAAATTAACACAAAATAAAAAAGAAGTAATTCCGCGAGTTGCGCGAATTTTGATATTGAATACCGCAAAGGCAAATAGAATAGAATAGAATAGAATACATTTATTAATCCAAGAGATCATATTAATATATGATATAGGACAAGTCAGTACATCAGAAAAACGTGTATACAATTACAATTAATAGTAATCTATAGTAAAGAAACAGGTAAGTATGTGAACAATTGGTAATTAAGAAATTCTTCTACAGAATAAAAACTATTTACAATAAGAAATGTTTTTACAGTTAATACAAACTTTTTTACACTAACTATGCTTTTTACATTATTGCATAATTTATTATATATCACTGATCCCATATAATAAGGATTAGATTTATATAGCTCTAGTCTATGTAGATCATGTTGGAGATTCGATCCATATCGTCTAGAATAATTATGATACGAATTCTGAAGGTTAAAATTACTTAAGTTCTTCTTCACAAATTTTAATATTTCAAGTATATATAAGCAAGCCTAGCCTAGTCTAGCGTGTAAACCAAACATGCAGCGAATAGCTCTTTTTTGTAATATAAAAACTCTGTTTGCGGATGTTGAGTGACCCCAGAAAATAATACCATATCGAATTTTTGATTCCAAGTTAGAATAGTAAAATATTTTAAGAGTTTCTGTACTGGTAACGTGGCGCAGCCTTTTTAATGCGAAACAAGTACATGCACAGTTTTTACATATATATGTTATATGTGTTCTCCAATCCAAAGATAGATCTAAATGAATGCCTAAAACTTTATGCGATGTTACTTGCTGAATTGATTTGTTTTTATGCTTGATTAATAAACTTGAGGTATAGTTTTTTCCAACAGGATGGAACTGCATCAAGACCGTTTTATTTTGGTTCATGACTAATTTTTTGTTGTTAAAATATTGCAATATAGACTGTAGATTTGTGTTTAATTTGTCAGTAGAATCAGCAATTTGCTTCTCACTTACAATAATAGATATATCATCCGCAAAAGCACCATAAAATGTAGTAATGAACTTATCTAAATCATTCGTGTATAGAATAAACAGTAGTGGTCCAAGTACACTACCTTGTGGTACACCAATATTTATAGGCAATTCTTCAGATCTAACACCACAAAAATCTACAAATTGTTTCCTGTTATGAAGATAGGATTTTAAAAGTTTACTACATGTACCTCGTATACCATAATGCTCGATATTTTTTAGAAGGATATCATGATCTACAAGGTCAAAAGCCTTAGAGAGATCAATGAATAATCCAACTACCTTATGTCCTTGGTCTAAATTTTTGTAAATAAAATCTAAAATATTTGTGAGTGTTGTTATTGTTGAATGTTGTTCTCTAAAGCCATGCTGATTTGGAGATAAAATGTTATAAGATTCTAGAAATAATTTTATGCGCTAAAATGGCAGTATTCGGCGCAATCTCATTTATATACCACACGCTGATTATCTTAGTAGAAATCCGATACGAGCGGAATATAAAACTGTCAGCACTATTAGTACAAAAAAATTGGTTAATAATTAATCAACGTAATGATCCTGAATCGCAGGACATTAGAACTAAATTAAATGAAGGTCAGTTGACACATGCATATTTTTGTCAGAATGATATTCTGTTTCGAAAGATTAACCCCGGTCAGAATCCACCAATTTATCGTGCTTACGTACCGAAAGGTAGTCGTTTGGGTTTACTGCAAATGTTTCATGACGAGCAATATCATGTAGGGCCTGACAAGACGTTTGCTAAGATAAACCATTATTTTTGGTTCCCCGGTACGGCTAGGTTTGTTAAAAAATACTGTGACCATTGCCTAAAATGTATTGCAACCAAACAACATACTGGTCCTAAGCAGGGAGTCTTACACCCCATTGACAAACTTCCAGTGCCTGGCCGGGATTCCTTCACTCTTCCTTGGCTTCAGCTGAAGGGTCACTGTCGCATAGTGCGAGGGTCGTTAACTAGATGGTCAACACAAGTACTTAATTACCACTAGAATGCAATA
This sequence comes from Rhagium mordax, assembly GCA_963680705.1. Classification (NCBI taxonomy): domain Eukaryota; kingdom Metazoa; phylum Arthropoda; class Insecta; order Coleoptera; family Cerambycidae; genus Rhagium; species Rhagium mordax. The sequence continues at coordinate 29,417,809 of OY796664.1, forward strand.
AAAGAAGAAATTAATATATAAAGATATATTGAATAATCATCAATCTACATATTCTTCACTTCACCAAGCAAGGTCTACCATCATAGCCACGATACCCCCACAAAGGGTCAAAGACTTCGATGGCCGCGCGTAAAGGAGAGTGATCGATTGCCGAAAGAGAATTGTATTACATGGATGTGAATTGGCAATACCCCCACAAAGGGTCAAAGACTTCGATGGCCGCGCGTAAAGGAGAGTGATCGATTGCCGAAAGAGAATTGTATTACATGGATGTGAATTGGCAATTTAGTGAGTGGGATTTATTTTGTTTGAAATAGGTAAAAACCTTTACTAAAATTTATTGTAATATTCTCCAAATATAATATACACCGTTAGACGTCCGTCTATCTTTCAGAAAAGGATTTCTCTTCGAATGTGATTTCACGAGGTAGACCAAGCTCCAGTGCTGCCTTACATTCCCGGAGATATCGAGTCCGTTGTCGAGAACGAGAAATGCCGAATTTACTGGAACTACTCGTTCCCGACCGTCAGGCTAATTCTAGCCAATAAGCCTTACGTAGTCCTCCTCGACCATCAGACCAAGGTGATGTATGTCATCGAGTTCTCAGCGCCTGCTGAGACAAACATCGCCTTGAAGGGGGAGGAGAAACGGACCAAATACAGAGATCTCCGGTACGAGCTCCAAGTGCTATACCCAGGTTACTCTGCCAAGATGGTCGTCCTGATAATCGATGTACTCGGCGGTATGAAGCCCACGCTGCTCTCCGCATTGAAGACAAAATTTTTTTAAGCCAAATATAAACCTTCAACAGGTGTTCTGAATTTTTTGAACACGATATTGCGTAATTTTGTCTAGGCAAGGATAGTAAACTATACTACAATACTTTATAATGGATAATACGAGAGAGATTTCTTTCTTAATTTAAAATTAACTATATTAATATTAGAATAAAGTAATTTTAACGCAGCATAGCATTTTCTAACAAAGGATATAATAATAATAATAATATGTTTATTATTTACCCAAACAATAAAAGAGGCATCAATACATTTAATTTACATAATACTAAAAATTAGGGTAAATAAAAGGCCGTATGTTAGGTACAAGCACCAATTCTGCCACATAGGCCTAGGGAAAAAAATGTACATAATCTTATAAAATACTTATACATATAGGATATTTAACGATAATATAATAATAATCATAGAAAAAATTAATAATCATTGATGATAATACAAAAATCTTTTATATTTAGCTTTGAATGTGTCATAAGACATTGGAAAACTAAACATATCCAGAACATCGCCGCAAGTTGCTATATTGTAAGAAAAAGACCGCTTAAAAATTTCCTTTTTGTGACGTGGTATAGTGAGGGTATTTTGGTGACGCAAATTTAAATTATGCACATCTGTTCTATAAGAATATATGTTCCGTTAATCACCTTGGTTGTTTTGGTTAGCATTTTTGCGTTCCGTTAATGCGTAATTATGAAATATAAGTTTAGTTATGGAACATGGTTCCTGAAAAATCGGTAGATTATCTGTCACCGAAACGACCCATGTATTTAACTGGAGAATGCGGTAAATAGTTGGTGGGGATCTGTGAAACGTGGTAAATGGTAAATGTCATATTCAAAAATCGACGAAAAAAAAAAAACGGTTGTGCAAGCAAAAATTATAAGTTTAATGCGCAATGGACCAATTAAACCTAGAAGAGGTAAGAATATACCAATTTGCAACTAATAATTTGTAAAATAATGTATTCGTACTTTTTCAGGATGAAATAATATTATCTTGTGGTTATTGTACTATTGTTCTTGGCAATTTAAGCCACATTATACATAATGATATCCTTCAACAACATCAGTGTTTCAATTCAAGTAGTAATGTAAATATAGATTATGAAAATAAAAAAATTTATAGAGTGGATGATGATACTTCTCAGGGACATTCCCAAGCAAATTCAGAGTACGTTCTGTTATCGAACCCAGGAGATGCTGTAAAAGTAGTTTTAAGCAAGAGATCCCAATTAGACATAAGCACACAAGCTAAGGCTTGAATGGTGTATGTGGAACATCTGTTCCATGTACACCATTTTTTTATCAAAAATATGTCGAATTTCAATTCAGTTCCTAAACCCAAAATTCCTTCTTTTTGCCTGATATGTACGATTCCGTGCATATCAGGATTTTTTATAAAATTTTTAAGACGATTTTCAGTACAGTTTCCAAAATTCCATTTATCTTTTTCGGCCCATATCTCATGTTTGAACGAACGCATCCAGGCACGATGCAGCATGTAGAGACGACCAAGGACATGCATTGTCCTCAGCCAGTACCGATTCCTCGAAGGACGGACTGCGCCACTACAATGATCATAGCGCAGATGATCATTGTCATAAGCCGGTCTAACGGATCACAGGAATACTCCACAAAGGCGCGAGAGTGAATCTACCGTAGATCGGTAGCTCTTGATCTGATCTATCATAGACTGATCCACCTTCGTGGTCGCACTGAGCTACGGACCCATAGGTTCACTCTACCCTCGCGTTCTGGAATTCCTAGTGAGTCCGTGACCTACGGCTTCCAAGGATGGTTGAGCTGGCCTCGCCTACCCATTGGTCATCGTCTCTACCGGGATCGTGTCTGATAGCACCATTTTGAAATTTTAGGAACTGAATAAAAATTGGAAATAGCGGAATTTTGCGACGCCACGTGGCGACATGAAGTGGTCTCGGGTCTTTTCCATATCTATAGTGGGAGACCTCCCGATGATCTCGCAAAATGGAAATAAGGTATTTTTGATTAAATCAAGCCAGGATAAGCCTCAGTGCGGTACGCACGGGTACCGGGGGGCTTTCCCCATTATTACCAGGTGACCGCCTTGTGAGATAGCATTCGAAGAGATTTCCCCTTTCTGAAATATCCACAGACGTCTAACGGCATATACCCCTTTTGGAGAATATTACCTTAAATTTTTAGTCTATAATTCTAACAGTAAATCTATAAAACCCACTCACTAAATTGCCAGTCACGTCCATGTAATAATTCTCTTTCGGCAATCGATCACTCGTCTTTAAGCGCGGCCGTCGCGGTCGCTGACCCCTTGTGGGGGTATCGTGGTTATGGTGGCAGACCTTGCTAGGTGAGGCTCTATATGTACTATGATGATTGTTTAATATATACCCTTATTTATTATCCATGTCTTCTTATTGCGTTCTAGTATTAGTCTAGTATCTGTGTTGACCCCATAGCTAACGACCCTCGCAATTGCGTCGGTTTGACCATTCGGCTGAGCCAAAGAAGAGTGAACGAGCAAGACCTGTCTGGGCAGGTGTCAGAAGTGAATTGTGTATTGTGCAAAGTGTTTAGCTAGTGTTGTATCTTTAGTTCAGGACGTTGCGAAGCCTGTATACGAGGAAGCATTCATTGTCGACAGTTGCCGTTAATCTATCGATTTCGAGACTTCGATATATTAAGGGTTTGCCACGACCTGCGTTGAATTCAACGGCCAAGAGTTAAATCAGATGTGGTGATAGCGATTAATTGACTTAATACGAATATCGGTCGTTCCCTCCCACTATCACTGGTTATAACGAATGGTTAACTAACGTTGACACAGCCTTAACAAATTAGTTTAGTTATTAAACGTTGATATGGCGCCCAACGTGGGGCTGTGCTTCGGTTGACCTCATCTCTTGCATGAATCGTAGTCATGAACGACAATCCTTTGATATCTTTGACCCCTAGTGGCTTCTACGAGCAAGAGACCGGGTTGATGGAAGATTCCTCCGTAGTGCCGGAGCGGCAGCCGGAACTGATCAGTAATGTTTCTCCCTCGTTGAGGTCCCCTGAAAATCCTCCATCAATGGAAGATCTATTCGCCAAGATGGCGCAAACTTTTGTAAACGCTATGCAAGACGCAGCACAGTGCACAACTTCTACCTATGACCGACCACGTAGTCCTAACGTGGAATATCATGGCTTAGACCATGAGAGTCCCGAAACTTTCATCCGAAATTTCGAGGACTATTGCCACAGAGCAAGAATTAATAACAGTACAGACCGATTCCATTTAATAACTGAACAACTCAAAGGAGAAGCCCGAAAATGGTTCGATCAATATAGAACTCTCATTACTTCGTACGAAGTATTCATTGAACGTTTCCGCAATAGATTTGATTCAGGCGATATCTACACCCAGGCAATCACAAAACTTTATGGAGAGATGCAGCATGCAGGTGATTCATCAGCGGTATTCATTACCAAGAAAATATGTCTTTTTAATAGGGTCGACCCCTTCAAACCGGAAGCTCTGAAGGCCAGTATCATACTGGACCAACTCAGACCGGAGATACGTTCTCGCTTACGCGGAACACATATTTTTAACACTGAGTCACTTGTATCGATAGCATCTAGGGTAGAGCGAGATATAGCTGATGAAGGATCTGCGGCGCGTTCCAATGAAAATAAATCTAAGGCAAAATCTAATCAAAATTATAATCAACCATCTTCTGGCAACTCCTATAATGGCCGTGTTTGGCATACTCCCCAAAGTGAGAATAACAATAGAGACACTCAAGACGTCAGGAACCGACAAGTCCATTTCCAAGAGCAGGCAACCTCTAGCAATCAAAACCGTCCAAATTCCAACAATCAGAAAATTCCTCCTACACCATGTCGATTCTGTCCTGATGTCCAATGGCACTACCATTCCGATTGTCCAAACAATCCTTATAAGAGACGACAACAGGGAAACTTCTCAGGGGTTCGAGAACAGGGCAATTCCCGCAATCCCCCTCCAGTCGGCCCTACGAGTACGCCTCGTCGTCAATAGACCAATCCCAAACTATAAACCCATTTGACCACTTACCTGACCTGACGTCAGAATACCCAGAATATGCCAAAGACCCTGCCAACTTTCAACCTATAATCCTATCAGAAGCCATTAACCATTTATCAAATTTTTATCCTTTGCCTCGAATCAAAATTATCGTTAATAATAAACTTGTGTTCGCACTTCTTGATACCGGTGCCACAAGGAATATCATTCATCCGCAATTTCTCTCATCGATGAATAATCTATCAGATCCTCAAACTTTCGCTCTTGCTTGTGGCGATCAAGTTATTGATTCGCAAGGCACTACTTCTCTAGACATCTTTATATCGGATGTTCGTTTCCATGTACCATTTCAAGTTATCGAAGAACTGAACGAAGGAATCATATTAGGAGCTCCATTCCTTTATTCTCAACATGTCGTATTTGACTATCATAGGAAATGTGTGTATGTGGGAATAGACAGACGTATAACCGTGTTCTGGAATCAGGCAACCGATAGAGCATCTAATGAAGAATTGCCGGAAACCCTAAAAATTTCTAACTCCATTTTCAATTCACTTTTCAAAGAATTTTCTGATCTATTTACGGTGGAATTGACTCAAGCAACCACCGTAAGTGTTAAACACAAAATTATCGTTAAGGACCATCGTCCATTCAATGTAAAGCCATATCCCATGTCGCCTAGCAAAAAGAAGATCATGTATGATCAGATAGAGGAAATGTTAAAGGCCGGTGTTATTGAATCAAGCACATCACCATATAGTTCACCCCCAGTCATCATTGAGAGACAAGATAAGAAACCGCGTTTCTGTATCGACTATCGTAGATTAAACGAAGTCACGCTTGACGAAGCCTCTGTTTTACCAAAAATCTATGAAAGTATCAAGGACCTGGGGAAAGCTACAGTATTTACTGTACTTGATTTGAAGAGCGGATATTGGCAAATTCCTTTAGATGACTCATCCAAAATTTACACAGCGTTTACTACTCATGATGGAGCTGCCTATCAATTCAATGTTATGCCATTCGGCTTGAAGACTGCCCCGTGCACATTCCAAAAATTCATGGCCAAAGATGTTCTAACAGGATATTTGCACCATTTCTGTAAAGTCTATTTAGACGACATCATCATTTATAGTGAAGAATTGGAAGGACATGTGGAGCACCTCAGGTTGATTTTTGAACGACTACGGCTACATAACTTGAAGGTTTCTCCGGATAAGTGTGTAATCGCTACTAATGAGATTACCTATCTTGGGCATCAGATTACTTTAGATACCACTAGACCACTTGATAAACATAAATTGCAGCTTCAGAACTATCCTGTTCCTAACAATAAACGACAACTTCAGAGTTTTCTTGGTCTATGCAACTGGGTAAGAGAATACATCCCTAATGCAGCCCTCATTACCAAGCCGCTAACCAGACTACTCTCGAATGACGTCCGATATAAATGGACAAAGGAGGCCCAGAACGCATTTATGGATATTAAGCAGATCTTAGCAGAACCCTTGGAACTTCATAGACCAGATTTGGACAAAACTTTTATTCTTCAGACGGATGCTAGTCTACTAGGCATGGCAGCAGTTTTATATCAGTTCGGCGATGGAGGTGAAAGACATATTATATCTTATGCAAGTCATACCTTGTCTCCTACAGAGAGAAAATATCACATAAACGAGCTAGAATGTCTAAGTGTGGTTACTTACGTTAAGCGATATAAGATTTACTTAGCAGACAAACCTTTCATCGTCCGAACTGATAATAGGGCTCTCCTGTGGTTGGATAAGCACCGAGATGAGAAAACGAAGTTTACAAGATGGTCGTTGTTGTTGCAAGAATATTCTTTCAAAATTGAACACTGTCCAGGCAAAGAAAATCTTTTGGCCGATTATCTCAGTAGGAATCCTCAAAATTCAAGTTTGGAGCATCTCGATGAAGAGCGAATGTTTCCGCCTAAATTCAAATCAAAAGAAAATATTTTGGCTATCACCCATTTGGAACTTTATCAATCAATTATCGAAAGTCAACAGGATTCTACGAACATCAGGGAGAAAGTTAGTCGTTGGATTGAACTCAGTCAACGAACTATAAATGAGAGATCGGTTAAAGACCAGAAATTTTACTCAACTCATCAAGTGAGAAATGGGATACTTATGAGATTGATTTCAAACAAAATTTATTTAGTGGTACCTAAACGTAAGATCAAAGAAACTATTTCACATTTTCACGACAAGACTGGTGTCGGCCATCCAGGAAGAGATGAAACCTTTCGGACCATATCTAGAACTTATTATTTTAACAACATGTCCAGGCTAGTAGGCCAATATATTCAAAATTGTTTAGTGTGCAAATCTGTTAAAGGACGACAAGTGCAGCCGGAAGCCCCATTACGGTGTCATGAACCTCAATACCCTTTTGAGGTGATCAGTATGGATATCTTGGGACCATACAAACGCGCTAAGGACACTGGTAATCGATTTATAGTCATGACGGTCGATCTATTTACTAAGTGGACCGAAGCGCAAGCTTTCGTAAAGGTGAATGGTGAAACTTTAGTCCGATTTCTGGAGGAGCACTGGATATCTCGGTTTGGCTTGCCGAAGACTATCATAGCCACCGACTTGGTGGCGCAGTGGGCTAAGGCGTGAGTGACAGACATGGCTCTGGCTACACTGCCTATCGAGTCCCGGTTCGAGACCGGGCACCGGCAAATGGCAATGTCGGTGGGTATGGATGTTTGTCTGCGTTTTTTCAAATGTGTAGCCCCCTTCCGGACAGCCTTTGGCTTTGGATTTGGGGGTTGTCTAATTTCTGTGGTGTGTTTATGTTTATGTTTTATATCAGATCAAGGAGGACATTTCCAAAGTGGATGGTATACTCAGTTTAGTAAACGCAACCATATTCAAAATTTCTATACGCCCATTTATCATCAACAAGCAAATCCAATAGAAAGACAGGTGCAAGAAGCCAAGAAAATTTTAAAATCTCTTATGTTCAATCAGGCAACAGACACATGGGATATGTACATTGTACAAATGCTTTACAATTTAAGAACACGTAGGAACGCTTCCACAGGATATACCCCAAGCTTTGCAGTTCTAGGCTACGAACTAGCAGAAGCAGGCGACTGGCAAATAGAAAGCTATTTTCAAGAAAGGCAACCCACATTAACCAGACCAGCTATCGTTCAAAATATAAGTCAAAATTCACAGCAGTATAGACAAAAATACGCCCCTAAGGAAGCAGTCACTCCTATCGTTTTAAAAGTTGGAGACAGAGTTATGGCTAAAAATATGCGGAAAGACAAACAAGCATTTATACCTTCGTGGACTGGGCCACATAGGGTGACAGAGAAAGTGTCAAATGAGGTTTATATTATCCAGAAAGACCAACATCTATCCCGATTACATGTGAACGATCTGAGACTTGTGAAACCAACGGAGGAAGTAGGATTCGCATCCAGTGAAGACGATTCCGATGACTCTTCAGTGGGCGATCCGCACGATGGACCAGAGCATTCCAATGATCCAATTCCCGTCCAAGTCCAAATTCATACCCCTAATACAGCCAGCGTAGCTGTCTCGAATGTAAGAAGGCATCCTGCGTCGAAGCAGACAAAGGGTAGCGTTTCCGAAGGGCCGGAAACCAGTTCGCAAGCAGCTTCGCATGCTGATATTTCCATTCATGATCCAGATCCTTCCACACTAGTACATGACCAAAATTCTATTCGAACCAATGATTCCAAGCAAAACACTGACCAGACTATTCCGCTTACAGAGGGTTCCTCTGAAGCAAATATCCTTTCTGAAAATATTCCACAAAATTCCTGTAATCCTTTCAATCTCGAGAGAGAGCGAAGACTCATAATTCCTTTGACAAATGTTAAACTCCCAAATTCAAGTTATTTTCCAAAAGACGTTCCGTAGAGAAGTCTCTCCTCCCGCTGTCCACACGCGAGGAGAAAATAAGAATGATGAGATTATGTCCAGAAATTTTAAAGTCCAAATTTATAGTCGGATACTGCGGTATCCTTTGTTTCAATTTTAACTAATACGTACTGATTTATGTTCACAGCCTGAACATAAATAGATGCATGCTGATCCTATCCTGAGATCCAAACCCTAAATTCCCAATGCAATGATCCACCAGTCCCAATGGTATGTTGGCAGATTCCAGACGAACGAGCCAAGCAGTGGAGTGCAGCATTCTCCAAGAGGATGGACTCCCAAGACATAAGACGAAGACGAAGACAGAAGACGAAGATCGAAGAACAAGACAGAAGACCCAGAAAACAGTGCATAAAGACACTATCATGTTTTCCATATATGTTCATTCGATAATTATGTTAAGTCCACTTTTGACCAATAATCCTATAAATTACCAATGATATGATCCATTTACTTTTAAAACCTATGAGCCCAATAATTTTATAAATTCCAATGTTAATGTCCAACTACCTTTCGGCCAAGAATTGTATAAATTATCCTAAGTGTTATATCTATGTTAACCATACCACCACCACCATATTCCCACAAGAGTTGTTAATAAATCCTATGATCCATATATCCATTCCTTTTATTTATTTCCTGATGGAAGTAATTAATTTTAAAATATTATTAAGTAATCTTAAGCAGTGACACAGTGTAATAGTGATCGATTCCAAAAGACGAATTTTCAAAAGGAGGGGAGTGTTATCGAACCCAGGAGATGCTGTAAAAGTAGTTTTAAGCAAAAGATCCCAATTAGACATAAGCACACAAGCTAAGGCTTGAATGGTGTATGTGGAACATCTGTTCCATGTACACCATTTTTTTATCAAAAATATGTCGAATTTCAATTCAGTTCCTAAACCCAAAATTCCTTCTTTTTGCCTGATATGTACGATTCCGTGCATATCAGGATTTTTTATAAAATTTTTAAGACGATTTTCAGTACAGTTTCCAAAATTCCATTTATCTTTTTCGGCCCATATCTCATGTTTGAACGAACGCATCCAGGCACGATGCAGCATGTAGAGACGACCAAGGACATGCATTGTCCTCAGCCAGTACCGATTCCTCGAAGGACGGACTGCGCCACTACAATGATCATAGCGCAGATGATCATTGTCATAAGCCGGTCTAACGGATCACAGGAATACTCCACAAAGGCGCGAGAGTGAATCTACCGTAGATCGGTAGCTCTTGATCTGATCTATCATAGACTGATCCACCTTCGTGGTCGCACTGATCTACGGACCCATAGGTTCACTCTACCCTCGCGTTCTGGAATTCCTAGTGAGTCCGTGACCTACGGCTTCCAAGGATGGTTGAGCTGGCCTCGCCTACCCATTGGTCATCGTCTCTACCGGGATCGTGTCTGATAGCACCATTTTGAAATTTTAGGAACTGAATAAAAATTGGAAATAGCGGAATTTTGCGACGCCACGTGGCGACATGAAGTGGTCTCGGGTCTTTTCCATATCTATAGTGGGAGACCTCCCGATGATCTCGCAAAATGGAAATAAGGTATTTTTGATTAAATCAAGCCAGGATAAGCCTCAGTGCGGTACGCACGGGTACCGGGGGGCTTTCCCCATTATTACCAGGTGACCGCCTTGTGAGATAGCATTCGAAGAGATTTCCCCTTTCTGAAATATCCACAGACGTCTAACGGCATATACCCCTTTTGGAGAATATTACCTTAAATTTTTAGTCTATAATTCTAACAGTAAATCTATAAAACCCACTCACTAAATTGCCAGTCACGTCCATGTAATAATTCTCTTTCGGCAATCGATCACTCGTCTTTAAGCGCGGCCGTCGCGGTCGCTGACCCCTTGTGGGGGTATCGTGGTTATGGTGGCAGACCTTGCTAGGTGAGGCTCTATATGTATTATGATGATTGTTTAATATATACCCTTATTTATTATCCATGTCTTCTTATTGCGTTCTAGTATTAGTCTAGTATCTGTGTTGACCCCATAGCTAACGACCCTCGCAATTGCGTCGGTTTGACCATTCGGCTGAGCCAAAGAAGAGTGAACGAGCAAGACCTGTCTGGGCAGGTGTCAGAAGTGAATTGTGTATTGTGCAAAGTGTTTAGCTAGTGTTGTATCTTTAGTTCAGGACGTTGCGAAGCCTGTATACGAGGAAGCATTCATTGTCGACAGTTGCCGTTAATCTATCGATTTCGAGACTTCGATATATTAAGGGTTTGCCACGACCTGCGTTGAATTCAACGGCCAAGAGTTAAATCAGATGTGGTGATAGCGATTAATTGACTTAATACGAATATCGGTCGTTCCCTCCCACTATCACTGGTTATAACGAATGGTTAACTAACGTTGACACAGCCTTAACAAATTAGTTTAGTTATTAAACGTTGATAGTTCCTCCCGCAAACAGCGCAAAAATATTGGATGGACTGAAAATATGGTAAAATTACTAATTCGCTATTCAACAGAAGCGATACGCCACCTGGCGGCACAAACTGAATCAATTCCATGTACATTGACATTCTCTTAGAGATCGCTCGCGCGTGGGTATTTACCTGTTAAAACGCAATTATTACATGTAATATTCAAAAATAGAAACACAAATTTTATAACTCAATGTAAACAAATGCTCTAACTGCAAGTTGATGTACATGGAATTAATTCACGGTTGGCCGATGAGGGCGCTGAAGTCTTAAATTTTATTCCCTATAGCTTCTTACACCAACCATAAAAATAAATTTGATTCACCTATATATACTAAAAAAAAAGTTTGAGAACTTATTAGTAATGAGTTATTGACACATGGTATTCATAAGAGTGGAATAAAGTGCGATGAAAAGTGGAGGAATTTAAAGAAGACATATGACAAGGTTAGTCAGGAAAATAACAAAACAGGAAATACTAGAGTATCTTGGCAATTCTTTGAGGATTTCCAAGATATTTACTGGCGGGACCCGCACTTTCGCCCTGTAGCTACTGCTTCCAGTACTGGAATATCAAATAAACTGCAAAATAAACCTGGTAGTGAGAAAAATAGTTCTGAAAATCAAGACAGTAGTGAAGAGGATCATATTGAAACACAACATAAAAGAAACAAATTTTCTCCTGGTGAGAAAGATAGGAGTAGAACAATATCAGCTTAAGAAATAGAAATGCGAAGACAGAAACGACACGAGGAAAAATTAAATCTTAAAAAGAATATGTTTGAGTGGTTTAAAAATAATTATAAAAGGAAGATAATTGATTAGTACCTGTTGTGTATTGCTTCTTTAAATATCTTTGTTGAGAATATGTTATTAGTTTGAATGTTATTATTGTTTGTTATTTATTCTTTACTAAGAATAATGTACAATATACAGTTTAAATTTTAATATCTTTTATTACTTTTTTGCTTCTTATTTTTCAACAGCCATTTACATCATTTGTTTTTTTCTTTAATGCATAAAAAACTTCTTTTCTAATCCTCTCATATGGATTTTGTCCCATCATTCTATTTTTAATAGCAACCTCGTAATAACCATTTAAAAATGTTCACACTTAAAATGAACGCACTGTACTGTTATTCATATTCTATAAAAATTCTTTTAGGAAATGGCTATAGTCACTACGTTACTGTATTATTTCATAAGAGCATTTTTATAGATTGTGAACAGATACAAGAACTGTTTAATGGTTTCATTTTAATGCGAGTTGGAAATAAATTTTTTCCTGAATAGATGATAGGCATGTTAATACAAAAAATGTTATATTTGCAAAAATTTGAATTATACGTTTACACAACAGGAAGGTAAAAATGAAAAACATAACTAGTACTCTAAATTTAATCATGAAATTGTATGTACAGAGTTATTCCATATATTTAGAGAACGTCTACCTCGTTTATTATAAAAGATAGAAAAAAACTTTAAATACAAAAGTTGTACGGTTTGTCCTAAATCGTCAGAAAGTGTTGCGCAATATCACGAATAGATATTGGAAAGTTGAAAAAAAACACCAAGTTGGTAAATTTCTAATGGAACACCCTATATATTTTCAAAAAATCAAATAGATCTTTTTCATCTGAATTCAAAAATATATGATATGTTGATATTTGGTTTAGCCGTTTTCGAGATATTTGCATTTAAAGAACGTGAATACATTGTTTTGCCATATCGCGGTTGCCATGAAAAACAAATGCTCCAAACGTCAATAATAATTATTGTTTATTCGGGTATTCGCGAAAATCACGGAGTGGGCGACATCTATATTTTTTGGCTTAATCTCAATATGATGAGTCATTCATAGTGAACAACAAACCGCTGTCACTACTGTCACTGTCAGTTAGCGGGTATCTTAAATTTATCTTGTGATTTTTAAAATTAAAAGTGCGTTTAAAATGTTATTATATTTAAATAGTTTATAAACAATATAGCAATGCAATCAATTAATAAAACGGTTGACACGAGACGTTAATAAAAAAGATTGTTACTAGAATTAACCTCTAGATTTTTTGTAAATGTCAAAACACTGTCAAAGGTTTGTTGTTCACTACTTGGTTCATACACACACTAAATTTTCAGTGCCATCTTGCGGTACGTGATTTTCGTGAATCACATTTTCTTCGTTCTATCCGTAAAATGGGTTATACAGAAGGAGAAATGTTAGAAATAATTGTTTTTTCATGGCAACCGCGATAGGCAAAACAATATAATCACGTTCTTTAAATGCAAATATCTTGAAAACGGTTAAACCAAATATGAACATGTCATATATTTTTGAATTCAGATGAAAAAGATCCATTTGATTTTTTCAAAATATATAGGGTGTTCCATTAGAAATTTACCAACTTGGTGTTTTTTTTTAACTTTCCAATATCTATTCGTGATATTGCGCAACACTTTCTGGCGATTTAGGACAAACCCTACAACTTTTGTATTTAAAGTTTTTTTCTATCTTTTATAATAAGCGAGGTAGACGCTCTCTAAATATATGGAATAACCTTGTACATGAAAGAATTTAATTTCTATTGCCTCAATTGGGTATATTCAGCTGTTGACACAATCTATCTCTCTTTTGTATACCTAAGCGATGTCTCTCCCTATTCACTTCTCTTAGTCCCTCTTCTATATCATTGCCTTCGTCCTCATTTGGCATGACCTCAACTGGGAGAAAGTCATTCTGCATGATGCAGATATTATGTAATACACAGCAATCGATAATATATTTTGCAACCCATTCGATACACTGTATATCTATCTATCTATCTATCTACTGCATTAATGGCTGAGGCTGCGTGGCCATTCGCTCAACACCTATGTGTTCAAAATTATAAAAAAAAACACGACATATACACAAATCTCTCTGCTATATTCCTCCAAGGATGTAACCTGCTCTGTTTGAATAATATTATATGAATCCTATAAGGTCAGAAACTTAAAAACTAAAACTAAACTAAACTTTTTTTTTTCTATAGGTATGTATTTCTCACGTTTTTTTTTATTTTTTTTATTTTTTATTTTTTATTTATTTATTTATTTATTTATTTTTATTTTTTTTTATTTTATTTTTTTTTATTTTTAATTTTATTTTTTTTTATTAGGAAAAACAAGGAGCACGTGTTTGCCAAGGGGTCCGTCTTGGCATTAACATCACAATACTGGACCACGGAAAGAAATGGGATTTACATAGGACAAACACAAAGGAAACTTATACTAGTATGCTGTGTATAATTACAATAATTATTTCTTACAGACTAGACATTAATTTTGTTTTTTTCAATGTGTTCATACAATTTCAAATATATCTCTAGATTGTTTGACCTTAGAATGCTAATTAGATTAAAAGGCTGTACTAAATTTTTGTCTTTTATATTCCTCATAAATTCCTGCACCGAATCCTTCCTCAAATTACAATTCAGAATCATATGCTCAGCATCTCCTCTATCACCGCATTCGCACATGTCATCCTGGGCTAGATTAATTCTATATTTGTGACTGGGAAATAGTCCATGATTTACACGAAGTCTAGATAATGTACTTACAAATTTTTTATTGTTAGGTGTATCTGAAAACCAAGGGTTTTCATTTGGGTTGGGATTAATGTATTTATAATAATTGCCTTTTTCACTGTTTATATATTCTTCCCTTTATTTTTGTAAGTGTCTGTTTTTTTTTTCTGATATTAGGTCTTCAGGTGTAATTAAGTAATTTTTTGCTTCTCCCACATATAACGCCTCTTTTGCCGCTGCATCTACTACTTCATTATTTACTATTCCACAATGGCTTTTCACCCATGCTAGTACAACGAGCTTTCCTTCTTCATACAACAGATGAACAAATTTTATTATTTGTGTTGTTATATAATTTAATTTAGTTTTTCCTTGCATGTGTTTAAATGTGTCCAAAGCACTTTTGCTATCGCTTGACATGACATTTAATTTGTTTAAAAACGTATTTGATGCTTGTGAATAAAAAATAGATCCATAATCAATAATGGATCAAATATAACTTTTGTATATCATCAATGTTATATTGGGATCTGCACCCCACCGCACGTGACACACTGATCTAATTATATTTATGGCTTTTTCACTTTTTGCTATGACATAATTTATATGATCATGCCATAACAATTTTTTATCTATTATTAAACCCAGAAATTTAATTTTTTCTTTTATTTCAAATTGTATATCTGTTATGTTGACTGAATTTGGGATTAATTGTCTTTTTCTTGTGAAAATGCATAATTGAGTCTTTTGTTTGGAAATTGTATATCTTAATTGTATATCTAATAAATCCTTTAGACACCTGAACCTTTTCGTACTTCGCGTAGTTGATAATTGATAATTAAACATTTTCTGTTCATTGGTTAAATATCCATTATCTTTATAGGGCGTCATTAATTCAGGAAGACAAGGACAGGCTTTATCCCCTAATAAGTGAATGTCATCTGGAAATTTTACTTCCATGTCATTACTAATATATAACCATATTTCACTGCGTCTCAGAACTGTAGCATCATTTTGAACCAACTTCTCCCGCATAACAGTGAATAAACTTTAGTGTGTGATCACGCACACCCTACAACATGTTTTTTTTATATTTAATTACTACCAATCTATATATAACAAAATATGATACCTGTAAAATTATACTTGGGACATTTTTGCGATTTATATATGAAATTCCATAATCTTTTGGCTTTGGAATCCTGATGTGCATTCCATCGATACACAATGGTATTAGGAAAACCCATTTGAGCAAAGCCATTTTTTTCATTTAAATATTCACCCATAGGCCAAGTGATTACATTGTTGCTCAAGGAGAAAAGGGCTTCAGCAACTCTCCTCACCGTTCTTAATGCTGTAGCGTTTCCAACGTTAAAACGGCCGCATATAGATCTGAAATCCAATCATTTTATTTTGTTCTCATTTTTAAATATAATTTTTTACCTAAAAGAGTCCGGAGTACCAAAATACCATAGAGCAATCAATAATTGTGCTTTAGAAGTAATCGTATGCCTGCCTTTGTCATATATATTTGTTGATATTTCATTTTGAATCAGCAATAGTACATGATTGAAGGTCAATCTATTCATTTGGAAATTTTCTCTAAATTCTTCATCTGTAAACCTGTCCACTACCTCCTCAATATAATACTGAAATCTTGGTCTGAGGACTATAAAATATCATTAAGCTCATAAAGGTATTATATTATTATATAAGGTTCGCCGCTCCGCGGCTCACTGCCCAACGAAAGAAGCCTTTGATCCGGTAAAGTACATGAAATTTTTAGAGAGAGTCGGAGTGGCGGCTTTTATAATATAGAGAGAAGAAAAAGCTTAATATATTTTCAAACTTACCAATGGGCCCTCGTACTTCAAAGTCATCCTCACTACTTAATAATATATCTCTTTATTTAGCACTTGGCTAGTAAATTACATATAAATTTATCTTATCAGGTACAGTCTTCCATATTCCTTAAATAACTAAACACTTCATGCTTAAAAATATTTAAATTTGGTGAGCCCTTAATTCCCTCAGGAAGGGCATTGAAGAGACGAACACCCTCGAAAAATAACGATTTTTGTAAAAATGACAGTTTCACTGTGTCAATATTATAATTTTGCCTGGAACGCATATTATAGTCGTAAAAGTTTAATCTTTTTACCAGAAATTCATTTAAGTATGCAGGCCGTTGTCTATGTTCTATATTGTAAATTAGTATTAAGTTTGCCCTTTCAATACCCCTCCGGATTGGTAACCAACCTAGCGTTTGCAACATGTCGCTCACAGGAGTATACCTATTACAATTTAATAAAATACGCATTGCCTTATTCTGCTGTATCTGTAACCGATGTATACTTTCCTGTGTGCAGGATATTAACAAAGAACAACAATAATTAAAATGAGGTAAAACAATGGTATTATATATTAACATTTTTGTCCATTGTGATAAGCAACTAGCAATTCGATTTAGAAAACCAATTTTTTTCCCCAATTTTTTGCAGAGATAATCTATGTGATAGGAAAAGCTGAGTTGAGGATCCAGGTAGACACCCAAATATTTAATTTCTGACACGTAATGAATCGCATCACCATTTATATTAATATCTAAATCTAAATGTTCGAATTTCCTGCAATTAGCTTTTGAACCTATTACCATACATTTTGTTTTAGATGTATTTAATTTTAATTTATTTTGACAAAGCCAATTGTACAGAATTCTAAGTTCGTCATTCATAATATCTACGACTTCTCTAAAATTTTTCCCTGCAACACAAATTAATGTATCATCCGCAAACAAATTAACAAATGATTTTTTTAAATCTATATAAATATCATTAACATAAATAACAAATAAAAGCGGACCCAGGACACTTCCCTGTGGAACACCCCAGGTAATTTCTATTTTACTTGATACGTTACTTCCCACTCTCGTCATTTGAAACCTATTCATTAAATAATCCTTAATCCAGTCTAAAGCACTACCGCTTACCCCATATCCCTGCAACTTTTTAACAAGAATATCACGATCAATTGTCTCGAATGCTCTTTGCAAGTCTACAAACACACTTAGTACCACTTTCCCGTCACTTATGTCCCTTCTCCACGTTGCACATACATACTGCAGGGCTGACTCACAGGAATGGTTAGCTCTAAACCCAAATAATAACTGATTATCTTCAAAGTAGCCCCTTAGCTGGTCACACACGATTATCTCGATGATTTTATCAACAACTGGAAGTAAATTAATTGGCCTGAATTCTGCTAGAACTTTAGGCTTGGAAACTTTCGGAATAGGCACTATTACACTAGTTTTTAATTCTTTTGGTACTTTTCCGGTTATCAATGAGGTATTTATGAGGTACAATAGGGGATACCCAATCACACAAAACAAATCCTTAACTACTTTTATGTTTAGCAAATTATCACAAGTACTTTTATTTTTAAGTTCATAAACTATTTTTCTAAGCTGCGATATCGTAATATTTTCGAATTTTATTAAGTCAGATTGTTTGTCTGGTTTGTTTCCATTAACTTTGAGTTCCCATCGCCTTTTTTCAATGCTCTCTGATATTTCTTGTATGCTATCTGAATAAAACTTGTTGAAATTATCTTCTGCTGTTCCATTATAGCTTCCATACTCAATATCCGTGAAAT
Organism: Rhagium mordax; assembly: GCA_963680705.1. NCBI lineage: Eukaryota > Metazoa > Arthropoda > Insecta > Coleoptera > Cerambycidae > Rhagium > Rhagium mordax. The sequence continues at coordinate 29,436,267 of OY796664.1, forward strand.
TTGTATCTTGTTTCTTGTTTCCTACCATCTCTTTTAAGGTTCTCCACATATTTTTGCTGTCCCCCCTTGCATCTATCTATATTCTGATCATAATATTTAGTTTTCTCACTGCGTATTATAGTAACTACCTTATTTCGCAAATTTTTATAGTTCTCCCAGTCCATTTCAGAAGTAGTTATACAGAATTTTCGATATGCTCTGTCTCTCATGCGTTGCGCCTCTAACACTGGTTCTGTTATCCAGGGGTATTTTTTCTCTTTTTTGTATTTAGGTCTTGTTAGGTTTTGGAGCTAACTTGTCTATTGCTGTTTGAATAAGATTAATGAAATCTGCATACAAAACATTTACGTCCGTAGATGTATAGTTCCAGTTCGCCCCTACTAATTCTAATATTACTTCTGAAATTGTCTCTTCGCTCAAATATCTTTTATTAACAGTTATTGTTTTTTCAGGAGCAGCATGAAACATGAACTCCGTGCCAATGATTTCATGGTCACTCAACGCAGGAAAATCCCTTGGAACCTCCTTTGCATCAAAGTTGTTTGTGATTATATAGTCAATCAGAGTAGACGATTTACTGGTTATTCTTGTCTCCTTCATAACTATTTGTTTAAGGCCTGCTGCCTCTACAATGTTTCTTAATTTTTTGGTATCGCTTTCTTTCTTTAACCAATCAATATTTAAGTCGCCCAAAATTACTACATTTTGCTTGTGAATATCAATATTATCAATTCTGTCTTCCAGGTATTTTAAGAATTCCTTACAGCTAGCGTTCGGAGATCTATAAATAGCACCTACAATAAGATTTTCATTCCTCATGTTTACCATTATCCACAGTGCCCAATAATTGTAGTCCTCTGTATCATTATATATAACTGAAAAACCCAGGCAAGTTTTAACGTAAATGATGCTCCCTCCAGTATGCTTGCTATTAGAATAACTTATCACTGTACTATACCCAGGTATAGCCACTTCGTTGTCGTCCACTTCATGCGTAACATGGGTGTCACTGACACAAACCAGCATCGGATTCCTAACATTCAACAACTGTTTTATTTCTGTGATATGTGATAAAAGCCCCTGAGCGTTTATGTGCAAAATCAATCCTTCAGCCCTGGTTGAGTGATAAGTTAGACTTTTTGGTTGCTATATATATTGCGTTCTAAGTTTAATTTTTTCCTGTGCTTTTTGATAACATATACAGTTCTTGTCAAAAACGTCATGGTTATAATCTATGTTTGGGATCTTTAGAACTTCATGGGCGTGTCTACAGTTAGTACATTCTTTTACGGTCGACCTACATTCCTCACTTATATGGTTTTTATTACAAAGTGGACAAACAATATTTGGTTGCTGGCAGTGACCATATTTCCAACACTTATAACATCGTAATATACCAATATACTCATAAACAGGAAAGCTGTCCCAGCCCATAAAGATCCTTTTGTTATTGAATAGACATTTAAAAATTTCCGGTGCTACCTCTAACACAATATTGTACAATCGTTTGTTTCTTGGAATATATTTTCTAATTACTTTTATATCTAAGTTTTCCAGAGACATCAGTGATGAAAGGCAACTCTGTTGTTTAACTTGATTAATAAAATCCTCCTCGTTGTCTATATATCTCTCATTCAATCCTACAATGACAATTTTCGGGTTTGCTGTTCGTGGAATTTCAACTGTATAGTTTTCAGAAAGTTCAACAACCGCCTTATCTTGCAGTTTTTTTAGTGATTCTTTATCATTGCATTCAATAACCACACTGCCTTGACCGACTGGCTTACACTTTTTTACTTCCACCGATAAATCTGAGGGATTAATTTTTTGTGTGACAACGTTTTTTGTGGTAAGGCTATCTTGGCTGATATTTTTCGGTTTTATTATCAATGACGGAAACCTATTTCTCTTTACAAAATTTGAATACTGTTCCTGACTTACCGGCTGTGGGGTTGAGTAGTCCATTCTATTAATAATTTCTGTTGTATTAATTTTGTTTTCCTCTACAAGACGCTCCAGTTTTTCAATTTTCACTGCAATTTTAAGCCTTTTCTCAAGCAACATAACACAACGATCACAGAACCAAAATACATTTTTGCAATCCTTTATTGACTTAAGCAACTGTTCTTTTACTTGCACACACTGTATATGATATTTCTCATTACAACCTTTGCATATAACTGACTAAAATTATCAGAGCAGCCAGCGCACACGTGTGCACTGGTTGGCATCTTGACTACTTGACGTGTCTGAATTAAGTACTTCATTAAAAAAAAAAGTGCAGCTTCATTATCCATCCTAATAGGCCAAGGTTGCAATATATAAATATTCTGCGGTTACAATGCGCTGGCACAGCAGTTGTTAAACGTTGAAGATTTTTAGGTTATGTAAAGTCTCCATCAAGCTGTTCGATTAGCACAGAGATTATATATACTCTCTAATTAACATCATAGCGTCCCGTTAAAAAAAGTATAACCGGAGTTACAAGAAGAACCGCTGTCAAATTTTCAGTTACCGTTTCGGTTGTTAAGGTTTGTTAACGGAACATATCCTAAGTGAGTGACATGACATATAGATATCATTTTCAGGTAGCAGTGTGAGAAAATAAATTATAGATATTTTAATAAAAAAGGGGAATTTTCAACAGAACTGATATTGTTCTAAATAGTGCGAAATTGATAACAGCCAGACGACCCTCGCAAAAAACAAATGGGGATCCAGCATCTTACACAGCATGCCCAAACTGTTATGGTTACTATTGAAAATGAAAGAAAACTGCTAACAATGGGAAAAAGAGTAACTAGAGACTGTAGTAGAAATGCAAATAATATTGTTAAGAATTTTATAATTTCAGTTCTTAGAAGTGATGAAATAACGAATCCCCTTAGATATGATGCTTGGTTATTGTCTATGACAACAACACGAAGTATCCTAGATCTCGATATTATGCCATGGCAGAACTAGAATTAGATTAATAGGCAGAATTCTTTTCGAGGCAAAAAAATTAAATCAATCGATAGAAACTTTTTCCGACCTGTTTAAGCCGAAACATTACGATCATGTTGTTATTGCAATAAATGTAGTGGCCAAACTAAACTTAGAAGGGAAAAAATATGAAGCCCCATCTAGAGCAAGTAGCGCTGGAACTTTATTAAAGAAATGTGGCAACATATTTATAGCAGAATTAATTAAGAAGCTTAAGGTTAGAAAAGCGGATGTAATAATTTGAAGAAGTGGACTGTTTAATGGTTCGCGCTGTCTCTTTATACTTATTAGTTGGTGCAGAATGCCCACTTACACATTTGTATTTGGTAATAATAAATGCAATGACAATAAACGGATGATCCTGTACTTACCGTATTAGGAGTGTTGAAACAGGATAAACTGGCATACCACTCGAGGTTGGACGTTGGACCACCGGCCGGGGTATTTCACCTCAAAGTTGCAGTTGTAAAGTAGAAAAATCTTGTATCGCACGCACAATTATAAAGCAATAAAAATGTAATGAGATCGCGACTCGAAGCACTCGTCGATCTCTTCTCATCTCTCCCCAAAACGCTTCTTTTTTCAGTTCCAGAATGGACGCAAAAAGGTGAGAAGGAGCGGGGGAAAAGGTATACAAAAAATGAGTAAAGTAATGCAAGATCATATATCGCGATAAACAAAGGTAAAGGCACAGTAAATACATTGCATATTAAATGGTACAAAAAGTAAAAGTAGTATTAAATATTATTAGCAAAAAGTAAATAATTAATTAATAAATGGAAAATAGATGAGAATCGAACATTCCCACCCACCTAAAAATGCGTAGGGCATTTTTAGACTAACAAGTTGTAGGTAGAGGGCATAATTTAACCAAAGGACGTTTAAAAATTCCCTTGATTGTTTTTACAGTGGCAACCCGTGTAATGCCATCTACACCAGGGTGTAATTCAATTATGCGGCCTAATGGCCAGTTTAAGGGTGGTGAAAGCTCATTTTTGATAAGTACCATGGTACCAACAGTAACAGGAAATTTGGTGGTATGCCATTTCGACCTCTGTTGAAGAGTATGCAGGTATTCCTGGTGCCACCGGTTCCAAAAGTCTCTGTGAAGTTTTTGTAAAAGTTGCCAACGAGTAAGTCGGTTAATGTTAATCTGAGTAATATCAGGGTCTGGTAGAGCAGTAAGAGGCTCTAGTGTTAAAAAATGACCGGGCGTTAAAGGCGATAAGTCATTTGGATCTGCGCTGATTGGAGATAAAGGTCGCGAATTTAAAACAGCCTCGATTTGTACTAAAACTGTGCTTAACTCTTCATATGTAAGAAGTTGGTTTCCTATAACTCTTAAGAGGTGCGTTTTCACGGATTTTATTCCGGCCTCCCAGAGTCCGCCAAAATGAGGCGCAGAGGGAGGATTGAAATGCCACTTAATAGCTTCAGTGCTAGCAATATCAGTAAAAATTTGTTTGAAATATTTATCAGCGCCTACAAAATTGGTCCCACAATCGGAATAAATGTCAGTACAGCGGCCGCGTCTGGCCATGAATCGTCTAAAAGCTGCTAAAAAACTTTCGGTAGACAAATCTGATGCAAGCTCTAAGTGTAGACACTTTGTAACACAACAGACAAATAGACACACATAGGATTTAGTAGTTTTAGAGCCGCGTAATTTTCCCATAGTAATGGGAAACGGTCCCCCAAAATCCACCGCCACTTTACAAAACGGTTTAATTTCAGTAACGCGAAATTCAGGCAGATTACCCATTGTAGGTTGACATGGTTTCGGATTTGTTTTCCAACAAATATGACATTGAAAAATAATTTTTTTGATGACGCTTTTAGCCGATAGAATCCAAAATTTCTGACATAGTAAAAAATATGTGGCTTGTACTCCTAGGTGTAAAAATGTAGTATGAACTTCGGAAATAAGTAATTTAGTAAATCGACTATTACTGGGTAATAAGATAGGATATTTTTTTTCATAACTCAATTTGGAAAGAGACAGCCTACCTCCTACCCTTAGAATATTGTTTGAATCTAAAAAGGGATTTACTTTGCGAAGTGCCTTTGAAGGCGGGGTTCTGTTTTTAATAAGTAACAGATCAGTTTTAAAGTGAATAGACTGTACTCTTTTAATAATTATTAGCACAGCTGCATGTAACTCAGTAATTGTATGGAAAGTTGTAGTAATTTTATTATTTGGATTTTTCAAATTATGGATAAATTTTAAAACGTAAGCAATTATTCTCTTTATTTTAACAAGAGACGAAAATTGTTCGAGGAGGGTACCAATAACATCCAATGAAAAAAAGGAAGATAGAGTAATTTTTTTCTCTTCCTCGGTAATTATTGAAGTATTTAATGTGTTAAATTCAGGTAAATTCCACGAATTTTGAGGTTTGCAAAGAAATTCCGGACCCACCCACCAAAGGGAACAATTTATAAGCTCAGAAGCAAAGAAACCGCGAGAACCACAATCAGCAGGATTCAATTTAGACGGTATGTAATGCCAATAGCTAGGCGCAAGTCTTTCTTGTATGTATGTCACTCTGTTGCTTATAAATGTTTTCCAGCGGTGGGGGGAAGATTTTATCCAGCTTAGTACTACACTGGAATCTGACCACGCGAAAATATGGGTAAATGTAAGATTATCAGAAAAAATGTTTAATGCAAACGCTATTAACTTGGCAAGTAAAACCGCAGCACATAGTTCTAGTCGAGGAATTGATATACGGTTTAAAGGTGAAACTTTCGATTTAGCACAAACTAAAAAAGTTTTAATATCAGAGGAGTCATATAATACCCGCAAGTATAATGCTGCACAGTAACCCATCTCTGAACTATCACAGAATCCGTGTAGTTCACACGATGAAAAATTTGTAACATTCAAATGACGTACTATTATAAAATTGGACAGTAAATTGAGTTCATCCTTAAACTTCTCCCACTTGTTAATTATATCTACAGGGGGTGTTTGATCCCACTCAAGGCCTAAACTCCATAAATGTTGTATCAACAATTTGGCAACCAGTGTAAGTGGGGTTAAAAACCCCAGCGGATCGAAAATACGCGCAAGCTGCGACAATATTGTTCTTTTTGTGCACGTTCTTTCAAAAGAATTAAAAGAATAAGAAAATGTGTCTGAAGTAGGATTCCAGTGCAGGCCTAGAATTTTTAAAGTATTCATATTTTCAAAATCACATGATAATGACTGTTTGTGTAAATGAGAATCTGGTAATTCACAAAGTAATTTGGGTTCATTACTAGCCCACTTACGAAGTTCAAATCCAGCCTTACGTAATAAATTAATTAACTGCACTTGCATCAATTTTGCATTTTCAAAAGATTGACTTCCAGAGACTATGTCATCTACATACGTATCTGTATTTAAAATTTTCGACGCTAATGAAAAATCTTTTTCATCGTGTGCTAACTGTAAAAGTGTACGTATTGCTAAATATGGAGCTGACGCAACCCCATAGGTAACAGTATTTAATTGATAATCTAAGACCGGTTGTGAGGGCGAGAAGCGCCATAGAATTCTTTGAAATTGTCGATGAGGAGGTGTGATTAAAATTTGCCTATACATTTGTTTTATATCGGCCGTAAACACGAACCGATAAAAACGAAAATTTAGTAAAATTGCAACAAGGTCACGTTGCAATTTTGGACCTGTGTGCAATACATCATTTAGGGACGGCGCATCTGGGGCATGACTTGATGCATCAAAGACCACCCTTAATGGGGTAGTAGTAGATTATTTTTTTAAAATGCCATGATGCGGTATATAATAAATATTTTTAGGCGTAATATCACATGAAACCTGCTCCATATGTCCGTTATTTAAGTAATCTGACAAGAATTCTGAGTAAGCAATATATAAAGTATTATTATTTAACAAACGACGTTCAAGCGAGTAGAAACGTCGCAAAGCAATTGAACGTGTGTCACCAAAATTTTGCAGTTCATTTCGAAAAGGCAATGAAACTATAAATCGTCCTTCCAAATTTCTTGTAGTAGTTTCAGAAAAATAACTTTCACAAAAGGTATCTTCGGGTGAAGTGGCCTTAATGTCAGGCACCTCTTCAATTTGCCAAAACCGATTTAAAGTATAATCTAAGTTTTCACTATTATTAAACGCGACAAAAAATGAATTAACTTGTGTCGGAAGAGCTGATGGAATTTTGCCTAATAAGGTCCAACCAAAAATGGTGTTTATAGCAACAGGTTCATTTGGATTTCCTAAAAGTCGGCCATTTTCTAAAATGTTCGGGAATACATCCGCGCCTAACAATAAATCAATGTTACCCGGTTTATTAAAATATGGATCCGCCAACTTCAAATTAGAAATGTGTGCCCATTTGTCTACAGAAATAGTAGCGGTCGGTACATTATCGCAAATTTTATCTAAAATAATGGCATCTACATTAAAAGCGAGAAAATCCTTGTCTACAGGACGTATCGTACAGTGAACCCCAGATTTGGCAGGTGTGCACATTTTTTCTAACCCCTGTATTGAAAGTGCAATATTAAATTTAGTAAGACCGAGTTTATTGGAACAAGTTTTAGTAATAAAACTAGCTTGTGAACCAGAATCAAGTATGGCGCGAACGGTGTGAAAATTTCCAAAGACATCCTGTATATTTAGTAAAACGGTTGATAGTAAAACATGATGGATATCTGGTAACATACCGGTCAAAGTTTTAACAGGTGATTCAGAAACACCGGTCTGTGACTGTAATCCGGATGGCCCCGGAGTAGAATCAGTAGTTAAAGCAATTTCGCAATTTTGTTGTATATTTTCATTTGAATCAAAATGTAATAAAGTGTGATGATATTTATCACATTTGCGGCATCTCTTTTCAGATTTACATTTATAAAGTATGTGTGAAGTTGCAAGACAATTGACACAACATTTGTGCCGTTTTATAATTTCAAAGCGCTGTTGTGGATTTTTTGCCAAAAATATAGGACACTGATAAATAATATGAGCACCGTTACATAAAAAGCAACCAGTTTTTGACGTGTTTGTAAAAAAGGCTGACTATTTCGAACACTCTGGTTAGCTGTAAAATTTGTATTACGAGGGAGGTTGAAAGATTGTGATTTTACGTTTTTAACTCTCTTAGATTTCTTGTTGTACGAAGAAGCAATAGTTTCAAGAGCTGTACAGTGTTTTAAGAGAAATTCTCTCACGTTTGAATAAGTAGGTATTGATGTAGAAGCGTGATGCAGTTCAAAGGCAATTAAACTATTTTGATCTAAGCGATCTAAAAGCATATTCATTAAAATGAAGTCCCAATTAGTGGTATCAAATTCTAAAGTGGCTAATGCAGACAAATTTTCATGAAATGTATCCAACAGATTACGTAACAAATTAACGTTTTCACTGAGCAAAGCAGGACTATTGGCAATTTATTTCCAATAGGCGGCAGCTAAACTTCTTTTGTGGGCATATCTATCAGTTAAGGAATTGTATGCAATCATATAATTGGTACCTATCATAGGTGTACACTTGACAAGTGAATGAGGGGGGCCCTCTAATGTTGAAATTAAGTAATGAAATTTAGCAATGTCAGAGAGACTAGGATTATTATGTACCAAAGCATTATACATATCTAAATAGGTAGGAAATTGTTTAACGTCCCCGGTAAATTTAACTAAATTGATATGTGGTAATGAAATGTGATTAACTGTCTCATCCGGCATTTGAGTATTATCTTTTTTTATTTGAAGAGGAGCTTCAAAAATATTATAATAAATAGTTTCTACATTATGATATTTTGTCATAAAATCATTTGAAATTAATTGCTCAGCATCTAAGTCCGGATCTTCCGTGGTCGCAATTAAATTAATAATGCCTATATGCTGTTTTTCAAAATCTTCTAATAAATTTTGCACCCCGCGATGTCTAACTTTAAAATTAGAGTGTAAATTGTTATCAGTAAGTGCCCCTTGTGCAATTTCTTCTAGCTGCGTAAGGCGCGTAATATATACTTGACGTAATGCCTTAAGGCGTTTTACTTTGTCTTGCGCGCTAGCCATCTCAGAAAGTTTGTAATTATTTATATCAATAATAATAAAATAATTATTTTGCCAAAAATTACTTATAACAAATGTATTGCAATGTAAATAAAAAAAATATATTTATCGAAATTAACTCCACTAAGCAACAATCCAAATATGTAATGTAAAAAATTCAATAAAATGTGTTTACTCAGAGAAAGATAAGTAAGAATACAAAAACCTCAAAAAAATGAAAACAACAATGTATAAGAAATATATTCTGTGATTGTGATTGTATTTAATTAGTAAGATAAATCAAATGGATTTATATATGAATTAGAAATATTGTAATTTCTACCCTCTAGCCAATGTACCAAATAATATACAAGGATAAATGTACCATAAAAATTTGAAATAATACTATGTGTAATATAGGCCTTCCTCACAAACCAAAGTATCCGGCTCGAAGGACCATGTAATAATTTGAAGAAGTGGACTGTTTAATGGTTCGCGCTATCTCTTTATACTTATTAGTTGGTGCAGAATGCCCACTTACACATTTGTATTTGGTAATAATAAATGCAATGACAATAAACGGATGATCCTGCACTTACCCTATTAGGAGTGTTGAAACAGGATAAACTGGCATACCACTCGAGGTTGGACGTTGGACCACCGGCCGGGGTATTTCACCTCAAAGTTGCAGTTGTAAAGTAGAAAAATCTTGTATCGCACGCACAATTATAAAGCAATAAAAATGTAATGAGATCGCGACTCGAAGCACTCGTCGATCTCTTCTCGTCTCTCCCCAAAACGCTTCTTTTTTTCAGTTCCAGAATGGACGCAAAAAGGTGAGAAGGAGCGGGGGAAAAGGTATACAAAAAATGAGTAAAGTAATGCAAGATCATATATCGCGATAAACAAAGGTAAAGGCACAGTAAATACATTGCATATTAAATGGTACAAAAAGTAAAAGTAGTATTAAATATTATTAGCAAAAAGTAAATAATTAATTAATAAATGGAAAATAGATGAGAATCGAACAGCGGAAGTTGAAGATTTTTTAAAACTGCTAGATGTTGACTATGGAATAACGGTCGATAAAACTGTAACAGAAACCCAATTAGTAAATAAACGGCTAAAAGTAGTTACGTTACCAAGTATGGACGGTATTAAAGTACTAAATATATTTCTTAGAGACAACCGGAGAAAGCATTATCAGCATAACTGCATAACTTTTCTCTTTATAGCTGCAAAATGTTGCAAAAATTAACCTTAACCTAAGTTCAATTATTCAACAGGCGCAGTGTTGGAGAGGTATAGCAAATTGAGATCAATGATTATAAAAATTACCAAACGTTGGATAAAAATAGTGGTGACTTATTTCAAGCGCTTTCAGAAAAATGCAAGAATGCTGGCAAGGAATACATCTGATTTACGATTAGGGGAAAACTTGGTCGTGAGGTGCCTGTTCTACTTAAAGAATTAGTTAATTGTCTAGATCTTCTGCTAAAATATAGAGAGCAGGCTGGGATTCCTTCAAGTAATCCATATCTTTTTGGGCTGTCAGGGACAAATGATCGTTATTTGAATGCTTGTGGCTTAATGCGTCAATTCTCAATAGAATGTGGTGCCAAAAATCCAACGTCACATATCTGAGGAAACATATAGCTACTCATTCAATTCTTTTGAACTTAAACGAAACTGAGGTTTCAGAATTAGCAAACTTTATGGGACACGCTGAAAAAATCCACCGTGACCACTATAGGTTACCCATTGCAACGAGAGAAATAACGAGAACGTCGAAATTATTAGAAAAAGTTCAAGGAGATAAGTTTGTCAATTATTACTGAGGTCAATATGAATTCTACATGCATCACACCTATACAAATACGATTTTTTTAGAAGGTGGAATCCCAATTTATTCTATGCTTATTTTTCCAAACAAATTCTTGATTTTTCTATTTAATTTTTCCTGATATAGTTTTGTACTCATTTAACCTTATAATATGAGGTCTAATTATTTACTAATTTTACTATATAAGCTGATACCAGAATGTCATTATGTGATTTTTAGATGTGGATAATGATGATGTATGTAGTAGAGAAGAAGAAATTAATAATACTTGGGTCATTTAAGTTTCGTAACACGCAAGAAATCTAACTAACCTCCCTACATTATCTTCAACTAGGTTATCTCTGACTAACAAAGAATTACCCATTACTAACTACATTATCCGATTCGCTAATAACAGGTTTCAAATCTTTCCCAGACAAGAGGTACTGGAACGTATGAGTTAGGCCATCCATTCTCCTAACAAGTAGTATCATAAAGATGCACAACACGTGGGGAAACCCCAGGCTGTGTGGAAGAAAAAGTAAGGGATACTCAACCAGATAAGGGTCCAGAAGCAAGCATAAGATAGTAAAGAAAGGTAATTGTATATCAAGATTGTGTACACTATATCAGGACCTAGGGTAGCGAACGGAGGTCTGACTTGACACACTCGTATCGAATACGAAAGTTAAGCTACAGTAGCCGCGTTTAATACTTTGATGAGTGAATATCGAAGGAATGACGCGGTCTTGTTGCCCATTTCTAGCGGCTTGTATATCAGCTATATCGTAGAAGCTATACAACTGTAGGCGAGAGTTGTATTGAGAATTACCATCCTTCAGAGGAGATGTAAAACAATTGGTCCCTTGTCTATTAAATGTTAGGCAAGTAAAAAATCCCTACTCTTAATAAGATAAGAGGTTCGGCAAAATTTCCAGGTTGTGGGTTGCTCGTCTCCTGGCGTCGGTGATTGGCCCTGGTAGCGGAAATAGGCCGACGTTAAATAAGTAATTAAAAATAAAAAAAATATCAGGACCTAAATAGGTAGTCAAGTTACAGACAGCTCAATTTATAAACACAGATTTAAGATAACGCAGAATTTTGTTTCATGTTTTTTCAATTTTGTTAAAAGAAAATATTTGGTATTAAACGGCGTAGTTCAGGTGACACACCACCACCTGCTCTTCCACTTAACCGAAACTGTTTATATTAAATTTATTTCAATAGGTTATGTTTACTCTCTGCATGTGTATTGACCACACAAGGGCCATATCACCAGTAAAGGACTTGGTCTAAGATGGGGGCGTTCTGGTTTCAGTACCGCTGGCTTCAATGTCCACGCCGTTAGGGAGGGCCGAGCGGACACATTGGTAAAAGGTTGTGGCTAGTTAGATTAGTCTAGGCTGCCTACTGCCTAGCGCCCCTTTGAGGAGACGTGACTACTGCCCCGCTTTACCTCAGGCCTACCGGTTGTGGTACTGAGAGTTGGGAGGCCGCGCCTGGCTCAGGAGTATCCCTAGACACTGGTTTGTTTTCTTCGGATCTTCAATCCCTAGTTTTAGCCTTTTGGAGCTATATCCGGTTTCCCTTGGAATCCTCAATTCCTTGTTTCAGTGGTTCCTACTATAGTGTGCAGTTCTTTTATGTTGCTAGTTACCTAACTTAGACTCATATTTGGTCGTTTTCATGAGTGTTACTCTCTTGTCGTGTTGTAAAGGCGAATTTAGACTTTACACTTTCGATGTGCATCGCGGATGATTCATCTGTAGTGAAATGTGTAAAGATTGTTTTCATCTGCGTTTCATCCAAAGTGTGCATCCAAAATGACCAGTGAACAAAGTAGAGGTAGTCTCTACTTTTGATGAAGCGAATGGATGAATCATTCGTAGTGAAGCGGCAGTGAAAAGTTTAAACTTGTATTTATAAAGTGTGTGCATCCAGATCAAGTAAACAGGTGTTCAAATAATACATTGTTTTGTCGCGTAAATTAATAAGTAGTACAAAGAAAATTAGAAAATGTCTTTTCCGTGGAAGGATGAACATATGGAAACATTTTTAGAGGCATATAGAAACTATGAGTGCCTTTGGAATAATAAGTCTGAGAATTATCATAAAACAAGTGTCCGCGAAAAAGCTTACAAATCTGTACACACTGAGTTGAATTTACCCCAGTTAAGTGTAAATGATATAAAAGCAAAAATAAAAACAATTCGCACTCGTTATTGTTCAGAGCTGGCGAAAATAAGGAAATCCGAAAAGAGTGGAGCTGAAAGTAATGACCTGTACGTCGTTCCCCGTTTATTTTGGTTTAAACAGGCAGACGCTTTTTTGCGAGATGTTTGTACACCAAAGGAGAGTTCAACAAATATGCAGGTAAGTTCAAATTGTTTAAAGTTTTATTATTCTGATAGGTTTAGTAGATTACAATTTTACATCAATAAAAATACTAAATCATGTTCCACTGCCAAGGTACAATGTCGGTCGTCGCGAACTTATTAGCGTAAAAATCGCGTACTGCAGTTGCGTTTCTCGTGTGGTTATTACTGGAGAGTGGTGTTGACACATCCATTAATCCATCATTTTTTAATAATCTCCATGGTCCTGGTACCACTTTTCCCTGATTCCAGTCTTCCGAGTCCATTAACTGTTGTTCACCATAGGGTGTACAATTAGATGATGTCTTTCTTAGCCAGTTATGCAAACTATAAGTAATTTTTACAATTTGCTCTGTTGTAGCCACACTTAATGGAATTGGTTTTTCATAAATTCTAAATCGAGCTACTAATATCCCAAAACTATTTTCTACAACTCTTCGACCTCTTGAAAGTCGGTAATTGAAAACCAATTTAGTCTCATTTAATGCTGTTGCTCTAGAGTAAAGTTTTAGTATGTTTGTTCGCAATGGAAAAGCATCGTCGGCGAGGAAAAGACCTTCTGCAGGTATATTCAGAAGATTTTGTTGAAAAGCTTCATTGAATGCAGATTTTGCAAATACTATAGCATCATTTGCTCTTCCATTTGTATCCACATCGATATATAAAAAATTATAATTTGAATCGACAATTGCAAACAGTATCATGCTGAAATCCTTCTTATATAGTTAAAGTAGTCAGATCCACTTTTTGGTGGGCAACGAATAACAACATGTTTTCCGTCCATGGAGCCACAGCAGCTAGGAAAGTTCCATGTGGTATAGTAGTCCTTCATTATTTTTCCCACTATTCTGTAGTTGTAGGAACCTGAAATCGATAGTTGTGTTATAGTATTTTATAAAACTTTCTTGGTTATTCAATATTTTAATTTGGACTGTCACTTTTAGGGATCTCTGAATTCAACAAAACAACACTCAAAGGGCAAGTTACCTGAAAATTTGCAAGAAACGGAGGACTTTGAGGAAGATCCAAATTCGGAATTTCAAAATGAAGAATCTGGTTATTCTCAAAATGTCACTGATAACAATGTTGAGTCGGAAAAACCTGAGCAAACAATGGCTCCAGTTACTCCATCTAGTAGTCGTGAAAACAAAAGGGGGGTTTTAAAAAGTAGGGAAAACAAACGAGGGTCTTCAAGTACCGTGGATCAATTCATGGAGCAATACAGAAGCTTTCAAAAATTTCAGATGCTAACAAAAAGCAGAACGAAGTGCACGAATTTGATGCTTTTTGCAATAGTCTAGCAATACAATTAAAGAAAATGCCCCTCCAACAGGCTCTGATCTGCCAGGAAAAGTTACAGGCGGTAATGACGCAACACCATTTGTCACTTATTTCCGCAGAAAACCCTACTCCCCCACTATCTCCCCCACTATATGATATGTATTCATCAACTCCATCACCTGCGACCACTTTTTCTGAAGTGTCACAAGCTTTTTATCCCGAGTCTTGTTCTAATAATAACTCTAGTTATCAGGAAGCACCTAGAAGTGTTTTATCTCAAGCATTATCCAGCATTGGTGGATTTAATATTGATTAAGCAGTATTAAAACTTATTATATTGATACCAAGATTAAATATATTTTTTTACTTTCCTATCTATGTTTTTAAAATTTACTTACCTTAATAAACTCATCCAAAACTTCGTAAATTGCTTTGCAAACTTCAGGAATCATCAGTGATATGCTACAAGCTGGTACTCTATAAAGGGCACTTAAAATACGATAACAAGTACCTGTAGCGAGATATTGAAGGGTGACTTGTAATTTAAGTTTTGCAGGCAAAGCTGCCCTCAAGAAGGTGTCGGCTTTCTGTGTCGAAGGACTAACTTTCTGTAACAGAAAATCAAACTGAGTCTCACTCATTCTTAAATGATTCCTGTAGCTATCAGGGTCTTCTGCAGCAAATTCCACTAATAGCTGTGTCGACGCTCCCAATTGTTCTCGTCGTCGAATCCAAGATTTTACCCACCACCGACGAGGACGACGTTTTTTCTTTTGTAATATTTTACGACATTCTTCTGTAAGGGCTAGACTTATTAACTCAATTCCGAGACTCACTATTTCAGTTGCCGCCATTTTGAGAACTAATGAAATGAATTCAACCATTGAAAAGGTGTAAATACTCTGGTTTTCATATTTCACATTCACTGCAGATGATTCATCCGCGATGCACATCGAAAGTGTAAAAGTCTAAATTCGCCTTAAGTTCGTGGAACTTTCATCCTTTCTGCCTCGTCTAGGAAGTTGCCTGCGTTCCGTCCCGAACTTCTAGATCATACCAGAGACAAGATAATCAGAAATTTTGTTGCGTATATACATTTGCATATTCCATTTTATTTAATGCTTTCCTACTTTTATTAATACACTCCTGGACAAAAAGGGCCGGGCGGTTGGTTTTTTACATTTACTTTTCCCTTCGTAACGAAGGTCGTAGTGTGCATTATATTGGCCTAGCATTACATTTACCAAAATGTACAGTTAGTGATGCATTACTTAATAATGTTGAAAAGAATACGAAAAAACGCAAGATTTTAGTGTCCAGTTTTTTCTGTCCAGGAGTATAATTTAAACGTAACTTTATATTAACTGCTCGTTGAGTTATTCTCACTTAATATTATTTTTACGCCCCACAACTTGTTTTGCACAGAAATCGGGGTGCCACCTCAGTTGATAATTATACGTTGTTACTTTCATTCAATATTGTTTTTGCACCCCACAACTTATTTTTGTGCACAAAAATCGGGAAGCCACCTGAGTTGAAAATTTTACTGGAACTCACCGGATCGTTTTCATTTTTTTCTCATTCGGTTTATTTTATTTGATTAAATAACTTATTTTTGTAATCAATTTGTAGTTATAACAGGTTAACATTATTCACTAGTAAATTAACTTGAAATTTACATTGTTTTGCTTTCATTACCCTTGAACCTAGCCAACCCTCATACAGACAAGGCCCAAAATTACTAAAGTATAGGTTACCTTGTAACTGTGCGGTAGTGGGGAGCCCCCATTATTTACGCGTCACTCGGAGAAAAAACCGACAGACATTTGTATATGGTGTGTGTGAGAAAACCTTAGATCCATCTAATTCAAGAATCGGAATATCAGTCGATTTCGATGTTTATTCTGTATAAATATTGTAGAAATACTGAATATTACGCTACTACCCCTTCTTTAATTCCTCCGAGTGACGCGTTCTTGCTGCATTTTTGTTGGTACAAAGTAATCAGGCAACCTATTCCTTTAGTAATCTTGGACAAGGCCCGCCCCATCTTGCAAGGCCGACTAAAACAAGAAGGCTGGTGTTATTAGTACATAAATGTACCCTTCGAATAGCACACTATAATAAATCTTTTATTATACCTAATACCCTTATATTCATGTTATACTAAAATTGAACCCCTATATTAAAATAATACTAAGAACCAAATATTACGCATTTGTATATGATGTCATAATTTGTCATAGTTTATAGTTTGTGTTATTAATTACTCTAAAAATAACCAAATCTAAATAATTATGTCGAAACTGATGATTCGTATGTAATTTGATACAAAAGGTCCCCCAATGATTTAATGCCTTATTTTTCTAGAACACAAAAGCTGAGTCAGTAACTTCCAAACTTATAAAAATAACTCAATTGCAAATATGATTCAATTCTGTTCTAACTTTGATATAAGCTTGTTCCAACTTAGTTCGTAGTGCTTAAGTTCCTGTACGAGATATTAAATAAAAAGTGTTAAGTAATATAGTTAGTTTTAAAAATAGGTCATCGCAAACCTAACCTAACAATTTCGCGCAGTCGGTAGGATTCCCAAGAAACACTAATAAAGAAAGAATTAGTGGTGGATTCCAATCCTTCAAATGGAATAAAAGAACCCTGAAGAAAACAAATACTTTATGAACGACTCGAAAGAAATTTTTGTGCGAATAGAAAATGTTGAAGAAATTCGAGAAGAAGTATTTGAAGAAAACAAAGTTACAATTTACATGAAAAAAAGAAGTAAAGTTCAAGAATATAAAGAAGAAGAAAATAAAAAAGAGAAGAAAACAATTCAGGTAAACAAATCACAAAGTGTGAAAGAAAAAGAAACTGTAAAGTCAGAAAATAAAACGGACACAAGTTCTAAAATTCAAAACATTGAAGAATTTAACACCCTGTGGAAGGAATATCAACGTTTAATAACTAAATTATTAAGGCTGTGTCAACGATTCAGTTAACCATTCGCTTGTGAATCAGTAATAGTTGGAGGGAACGACCGATATTCGATTAAGTCAACCAGCCGCTATCACAACATCTGAACCAGCTCTTGGCCGTTGCCTTCAACGCAGGTCGAGACAAGCTTTTAATATATCCATATCTCGATATCGATAGATTAACGGTGGCCGTCGACAATAAATGCTTCCTCGTATACAGGTTTCGCAACGTCCTGAACTAAAGATACAACACTATATAGACACTGTGCACAATACACAATTCACCTCAGACTCCTGCCCAAACAGGATTCGTTCACTCCTCTTTTGCTTCAGCCGAAGGGTCTCTGGCGCACGTGCGAGGGTCGTTAACCAGATGGTCAACACAAGTACTTAGCTACCACTAGAATGCAATAAAAGAAGAAGACAGATATATAAAGATATATTGTATAATCATCATCCTACATATAAAGCTTCACTAAGCAAGGTCTACCACCATAGCCACGATACCCCCACAAGGGTCAGCGACCGCGACGGCCGCGCTTAAAGGAGAGTGATCGATTGCCGAAAGAGAATT
Source organism: Rhagium mordax (assembly GCA_963680705.1). NCBI lineage: Eukaryota > Metazoa > Arthropoda > Insecta > Coleoptera > Cerambycidae > Rhagium > Rhagium mordax. Next base: position 29,454,297 of record OY796664.1, read on the forward strand.
GTATTACATGGACATGAATTGGCAATTTAGTGAGTGGGATTTAATTTATGCTTGAAATAGATACTAGAAATTTATTGTAATACTCTCCAAAATAATATACACCGTTAGACGTCCGTGGATCGTTCAGAAACGGAATTCTCTTCGAATGTGATTTCACGAGGCGGTCACTTGGTATATATACGAAAGTGCCCCGGTACCCTTTCACACCGCCACGTGGCATCGCAAATTCCAGATATTTCACTTTTTAAGTCAGTTCCTAAAATTTAAAATGGTGCTAGCAGACACGATCCCGGCAGAGTAGGGTTGCCAACCCTCCCGATTTGAGCGGGAGTCTCCCGCTTTGTTACTGAACCTCCCGCCTCCCGCGACGTAGGATGAAACTTCCGCTTTTGTCACAAGTTTGCTAAATTTTCCTAAATAACTAGAGATAATACTTAATATTTTGTTTTATATTATGTTTTCATGACACTATTATTGATTATTGCACGATATTTTATATTTACCCTCAATCCGGGAACGTCGTAACACGTGATTATATCAAATACCACGACACGGTAGTCAGTAGTGAGTGAGTCACGACTCACGGTACGGTAACGGTATGTAACATAACAAATAACGGGCTGGACTCTCGACAAAACACAAAACAGACGAGGCGCGAGGCTTTGCTTTAAGAGATTTATATCGCAGCGCAGATCATGGATCTCTCTGATAGTAGTGACAGTGATAGTATAAAATCGTCAGAAATCGATTGGGTAGGGCCGGTAGGGGTAGGACAATTTGGAAATGAAAATAGTGATAGTGATGATTTAAATATAGCGACGGTTGATCTGGACTGTCCAGATAATGCAGAAGGGCCGGATTTCTGACGGCGTTTTTTTTTACCTGGATATAGTGATGATTTCTTGACTACTCAATTAAGTTTTTTCCGCTTGAATTGAACCTAAGTTTAAGAATACTTGGAACTTAATATGGTAAGATTTTTTATTATTTTTTAATTATTTTTGGGGTACTTGTAAAACGCAATGACCTTGAACTTCTCAAAAAAATTTCGCCTGCGGCGCTTGCAGGGGGCCGCTGCCCCCCACACCCCCCGCAGCTTTCGCCCCGTGTACACAGATCGGATGACCTAACTTCGTCCGTGCCTCCCGCCTTTCAATTTATCAAATCTGGCAACCCTACGGCAGAGACGATGACCAATGGTAAGGCGAGGCCTGCTCAACCCTCCACGGAAGCCTTTGGTCACGGACTCACGAGGAATTCCAGAACGCGAGGGTAGAGTGAACATATTCTTCCGTAGACCAACGCAACCACGAAGGTGGATCAGTCTATGGTGAGATCTGATCAAGAGACATTTGATCTACGGTAGATTCACTCTCGCGCCTATGTGGATTCTTCACTCGTGATCCGTCAAACCGGCTTATGAAGACAATTACCTGCGCAATAATTATCTTATAATTAAAACCCCAGTCCGTCCATTGAGGATTCGGCACTGGCAGAGGATAATGCATATCCTTGGTCGTCTCTGCATGTTGCATCGTGCCTGGATACGTTTGTTCAAGTATGAGATAATGGCCGAAAAAAGATAAAGGGAATTTTGGGAAGTGTACTGAAAATCGACTTAAATAATAATTTATAAAAAATCCTGATATGCACGAAATCATGCATATCAGGCAAAAATGGAATTTTGGTGATTAGGAACTGAAGTGAAAATTGTGATTTAACTTCCTTAATCCAAGATCTACAACGAAGTCATCAATTGCCTAATGAATCACCTTTAACATTTGTATCCAGATTACAAACACTCAATGCAAAAATGTACGCTTGTATTCAACAACAAAATTTGAGTGAAGAACAAAAAACAGCTCAAGAACAATTGAAAATATGTCATTGAATACATTGTTAACCGGACTAGAACCAAAATTAGGGCAAATAATCAGAGCAAGTAATCCTCCTGATATATTAACAGCAACAATAAGAATACGTAGGGAACTTCAAATAACGTAACGTAGGGAACTTCAAATAACGTAAAAGCAAACATTTAACAAAACTTCAAATGCTCAGAATCAACCTCAAAATCAAAATAAAAAATCTAATTTTCAAAAAACATGCTCTTATTGTAAAGAATCTGGTCACTTAATTAATGAATGCTGATTTATACAGTCAATATTGCCAAAACCAACAAGTCTAAATCAAAATAGTAATTTTCAATAAAAACCGAATTTCCGACATCAAAATAATCAAATGAGACCACAATATTCACGTCCAATACAAAATCAAATTCAAACACCTACAAGTCAACAAAGACGAAACTTTCATATGAATTAAGAAATTGAAAATTTTACTGATGAAATAGATCAAAATCAATATGAAAATGAATGTCAAAATGAGAATTTTCAAGCAGTTTTTCACCTAAATCAACCTCCAGGTTCACAAATAAAATTACTCGTAACATCGGAACAAAAGTTCATTTTAAAATCTTTTAACAGTCAGTTCAGAAAATTTGTATTACATAAAGGACATAACAAACAAATTTAAAATTTTAATAGACACAGGTGCAGGAATTTCCATTTTTAAACCTAAAGCTATAGAAAAATATTTAAAAAGAAAAGTGATGTTTAGCAGGGTTCGATAATAAAAATAAATGAATAAATGAATAGTGCCATATACCCTGAAAAAGAAACATGATGCAGCCACGGACACGTGTTTCGGAGTTATTGCTCCTCATCAGCGTAGCGTAGCTTGAATAATGAATCCGTGTGAAAGGATCAGAAATAATAACTAATAGCGGTAAGAAAGTAGCAGCACACAGTACTCAATTTGTACTTTCGTGCACCATGTGCCAATTTATGGCCTCAAATGATACAGTCAGCACAGAGAGCTCTATGCGCACTGCTCAATTTCTACCCAGGCACATATACACGTGTCCGTGGCTGCATCATGTTTCTTTTTCAGGGTATATGGCACTATTCATTTATTCATTTATTTTTATTATCGAACCCTGCTAAACATCACTTTTGTATTTATATGTGCCTGGGTAGAAATTGAGCAGTACGCATAGAGCTCTCTGTGCTGACTGTATCATTTGAGGCCATAAATTGGCACATGGTGCACGAAAGTACAAATTGAGTACTGTGTGCTGCTACATTCTTACCGCTATTAGTTATTGTTTCTGATCCTTTCACACGGATACATTATTCAAGCTACGCTACGCTGATGAGGAGCAATAACTCCGAAACACGTGTCCGTGGCTGCATCATGTTTCTTTTTCAGGGTATACGGTATTCATTTATTCATTTATTTAAAAAGAAGTTTAGAAAATTTATCTGTACAGGGATATCCAACGAAAATGACCACCCCTAATAACTTCTTTATTTTTGATGCTATAAAAAAAAATTCTATAAAAGTTGTAGGGTTTATTGAAAGCATTTAGAATATGTATTCAGAAAAATAAATGAAAGTCGTTTAGAGGAGATATGGTTTTAACTTGCATTTTTTCAAATAGGACAACCCATTTTTTTTACATTTTTGAAATCAAGGTACTTTTCTATTCTCATATTGCCAAAAATCTCTTGTCGCTTGGACTTCGTACCAATTTTGAAAAACCTCCAGAACACTAAAGTACTTCCCTAATATAACAACTTTTTCGAGGTTGGCATTCTGGAAGTTGCTATAAGAAAATATGGCGGAACAAAGATGGCGGCGAACGACTTTTTTCCACAAATTGTACCTTCGTTATTTCTTAACGGGTGTATATATATATAAAGCGTTTACAAGCCGTTTAGGCTCATTGCTTGGTAAAATCTTTCCATCTCTTCCTGTCCTTTGCTAATGTCCTCCAGTTCATGCATTGTTTTTCCTTTATATCCTCCAAAACAGCCTCGCTCCATTTCCTCCTCGGTCTGCCTCGTTTTCTTTTTCCTTCTGGTATTTTCCAGCCTATATATTTTACACTTCTGTCGTCTTCCATTCTTTCGAGATGACCTAATCACTGTAGTCGACGAGCTTTGATGAATCTTGTTATATTTGGTTCTTGATATAAATCGTAAACTTCTGCGTTGGTTCTTCATTCCCAAATGTTTTCAACCTTCTTTCCACCGAATATTCTTCGTAAAATCTTCCGTTCCCACGCTTCTAACTTTAACTGTACTGTTTTATTCATTGTCCATGTCTCACTACCGTATGTCAGAGTTGGTCTCAATATGGTCTTGTATATCCTTATCCTTTGCAGTCCGTGATAGTTCCTTTGACTTTAAGATTCTATTGATTCCTCCTGCGCATCTGTTACTTTTTGCTATTCTCAAGTTTATTTCCGTTTCCTCTCTGCACTTGTTATCTATTAGGGTTCCTAGATAGACGTATTCTTCTACTTCTTCAATTTCCAGCATATCGCCGTTCCCTGTTTGCACCCTAAGAGTTTTCCTATTGACCGTTCCTAGCTTGTTTTTAAGTTCCATGTAATTGCTTTTGCATTAACTTTGAGACCCATTCTATTTGCTGCCACTACCAGCTTACTTGCTACTTCGTCTAGCTCATTTATGGTCCGCGCTATTAGCAGTATGTCATCTGCATATGCAAGGCATTGATGGCTCTTGTTAAAGAGTGTCCCTTTTCTATTTAGACCGCTATCTCTTATTGCTTTTTCCAGGACCATATTGAATAGTTGAATAGTGTAGTCGATAGTGGGTCGCCTTGTCTCACTCCTGATTTCATCTCGAACTCGTTTCATATTTTTCCGTTAACCTTTACCGCATATGTTGTTTCGCGTGGTGTCATTACGACTAGTCTTATTAGCTTTCTTGGAATATTTTTCTTTCATTGCTCCAACCAGCTTACCTATTTCTATTTACAGTGTCATAGGCTGCCTTAAAGTCTATAAATAGCATATGTACCAGGATCTCATACTCATAACATCCAGTAAGGATTTGCTTTAGCATAAATATTTGGTCTGTTGTAGATCTGTTTTTCCTAAATCCCGCTTGGTACTCACCACGGTGTAAGACAATTAGGTGATGAAACGCCTCAATGTATCGTATGGTTAGAGTGTCGCCAAACTGTTAACGCAAGAGACGCGAAATCGTAAGACAAAGAGAGAGAGTATGTGGCCGCGAGGGCCGCGCGGGCTGCGCCCCGCATCGTCCCTAGTTAATTTCCACTTCATTTTACCAGGTCGAAAAATATACCATTCGATGCAGAAAAATATGTAGAACACGATTGTTGAAAAATTATGTTTCTAAATTGTCGGCTACTGTGCAAAAAAAAATAAAAACCATAAATGAAATTGGACGCCGGCACGTTTAACTCGAAACGCTGCTAAAACCTTTCGAGTTATGAAAAAAATTAACATAAACAATTTTATAGAGAATTAAATTTCCTATAAAAAAGTCAGTGGTGGCATATGGTTTTTCAAGAATTCTGAGCAACTTTCATTGGTAAAATTTTCCAATAAAAAAAATCTTTTTTGATTTTTTCCGTTTATTTTTGTACCGCAGGTGGCTTTCCATTAGCAGGAGGTGAATGATTTTTTAGTTATAAGTTGATCCTAATGTGCTCCATCTTTGAGTGAAATTTGTTTCAAATCGGATAAAAATGAAAAATATTATAAGGGTGTTTTCGACACATTGTATATCTCGTAAAATAAGGTAGGTGCGGGTAATAAGGCCCAGCAGGTAATAAGGCCCAGTCGCCATTTCACTACGGTAGATTCACACTACAATTCTAGTGTTGATATATATTGGTTCTACTACATATAACATGCAACTGGAAGTGTTTCCACACTACAGAAAAGTTATTTGCCGCCTGTAAGTTCGAAAAGTGTTTCGTCCTCAACTTTTGGTACTCGAATAATAACAATTACGTCTTTTTACTGGATTTGTGTAGGGAGTACTTATCAACCAACTATTGTACAACTACAGGTATGTATAAGTACATATGTTGGCAAGATATTTCCAGAAAATTGATGATTTTGTTGCATGCATGTTTGAGGTATAACCTCTAAAAATAAGAAACTGACAAACAGGTAATAAGGCCCACTAAAACACTTCAACCAGAAGAAAACAAAAAATAAAAGTTTTTGAACCAGAACCCACTCGAGGTATACCTTTAGAGGAAACGTAGACGCCAGCGCTGAAGAATTTTGGTAAGTTATGTGGAGCTAATTTTGTGAGAGATATGCGTCAGTGCACCAATCTTCGTTTTGCAAGTTGGGTGAAATTAATTTTGTGAGTGATAATAGTGATATATGTCTCAGTGTGCCATGTGTCTCATCTGGGTGCTAAGGACTATGTTGGACTCACACTTGAGGACGAGGACATCTTTATTTGCTCGGATTATACATTCTAAATAGATGGGCCTTATTACCTGCCATACATTTAATAAGGCACATTTACAAGGTTTTTAAAAACCTAAAGATTTTTTATTTTGTTCTTTTTTATTTATATAAATGTCAAAGTTTATAGTTTAATGTTGGGAAATTTCAATAAAATAAAAAAAAATCAAATATATGTACAATATAACAAAAAAAAAATTATAAATCCTTAGGTGGGCCTTATTACCCGCACCTACCTTATAAAAGATAATAGCTTACATGTTTATATCGATAAAATCAGAAAAAAACGAAGAATTAAAATATACAATAATATACCGGGTGTTACTTAATAAAAACAAAGTTGATAGCTTTATCTCTGTAATGCGATGCTCGATTGTTTTTTTCAATAAAAATTTGAATTCCTGGTAAAAAATTAGTCAATAAACCAATTTTTACTTTTCCGACAAATTCAACGGCAACACAGTTACAGTAGAATCTAACATTTTCACGTGATGACCCTGTACTTAAGCTGAGTACTTCCTTTTTTTGTTTTTTAAAATCCGTTAAGAAATAACGAAGGTACAATTTGTGGAAAAAAGTCGTTCGCCGCCATCTTTGATCCGCCATATTTTTTTTTATAGCAATTTTCCAGAATGCCAACCTCGAAAAAGTTGTTATATCAGGAAAGTACTTTAGTGCTATGGAAGTTTTTTAAAATTGGCAGAGCATCCAAGCTAATGACAATATGAGAATGGACTATAGTGGTGCAACCTGTCACTTTTAAATTTAAATTTTATACGAATAATTTTCTTAAGGTTCTATAGAAAGAAAGAAGATCATAGAGATAATTAGAAAGGAAGGTTGTTTTAAATTTAATAATGATGAAAATTACAATGATGGTCATTTAATAGTGTCCAGAAGGCCCAGAAATAATTTACAAAAAATAGATTCTGATTATAGAGTATGCCCTTCCTGCAAGGGAATGTATTCAAAATTAAGTATCCGTAAACATTATCCTAAATGTGTTCCTAACTGGAAAAAGAGAAGTAAAGCAGTTTCCATCATGGGAAAAATTGTACAGTGTCAAATACACAAGAAAGCTTGTGCTATAAAGCAGCAGTATTTACGAGTAGTGCAGATCTGTGGAATGAATACAAAGTTTTAAGAAATAGAGTTACTAATATGATAAGAAATAAAAAAGAAGAGTATTTTAGAAATATTATTGACGAAAATATGAATAATAGTTATAAGTTGTGGAAAAATTTAAAAACGTTATTACCAAATGATAAAAAAAGTGAAAATAAATCGATAAAATTTTCTAACATTGAGAAAAAGAATTTTGAAGATATCGCACACGACTTTAACTTTTATTTTATAAATAGCATTGAACAGATTGTCAAAAACATACCTAAAACAAAGAATTACTCACATATAATAGATAAAATAGATACTTGTGAATCTTTTTCTAAATTTAAGACAATTGGCATATCGGAAATAAAGAAAATAGTGAATAACTTAAAAAATTGCGGTGACACCGGAGATGGAATCTCAACTAACATTCTCAAAGATGGATGTATGGTAATGGCAAATAGATTGTTAGATGTTGTTAATACATCTCTACATACTGGAAGATTTCCAGATAATTGGAAAACATCATTTATAATTCCAGTGCCAAAAGTTACTGGTACAATTTTATGTGAAGAATTTAGGCCTGTAAATACAGTTCCTGTTTATGAAAAAGTTCTGGAGATAGCAGTTAAGCAACAATTAGATGAATACTGTGATAAAAATAATGTGATCGTTCCAAACCAATCGGGCTTTAGAAAACATCATTCATGCGAAAGTGCAATTCTAAATACCTGTGATGTATGGCTCAAGGAACTTGATAAAGGAAACCTTATAATAACTGTTTTTTTAGACTTTCGTAGAGCCTTCGAAACAATTGATAGACAATTGTTGGTGAAAAAACTTGAAAAAATTGGTATAAGTGGTGATGTGTTGAACTGGATTAAATCTTATTTAGACTGTAGATATCAAAAAGTAAGATATAATGGTGTTGTGTCAGATGAGGCACAATCAAGGTATGGCGTTCCACAAGGGACAGTCTTAGGCCCATTGTTATTTGATTTGTATGTTAATGATATGGTAAAATGGGTAAAAAATTGTGATATATGTATGTTCGCCGATGATACTATGATTTATTGTGTAGGCAATGACATAAATTCAATGATAGATACTATTAATAATGAGCTAGCCAGATTATACAGTTGGTTGTGTGATAATAGTTTAAGTATTAATGCTAATAAGACAAAATTTATGGTTATAGGTAGTAAATTTAAACTAAGTAATATTGATTATATCATATTAAAATCAAAATTGAAAATGATGAAATTGAGAGAGTTGATATGATTAAATATTTGGGAGTTATGTTAGATAATAATTTAAATTTTAAAAAACATGCTGAATACATAATGAACAAAATGACTAAAAAAGTTTACTTTTTAAGTAGAATAGGGAAAAACTTATCCACATTTGTAAAATTATTATTATATAAATCTTTAATTGCACCTCACTTAGAATTTTGCTCTACTATCCTTTATAGCTTAAATCAAAATCAACTCCAGCAAATTCAAAAAATACAAAATAGAGCAATGCGAACAGTACTTAAATGTAATAAATACACTCCAGTCAGAATTATGCTATCAACACTAAATCTAATGAATGTAAAACAAAGAATTATATTTAAAACATTATTATTTATATTTAAAGTCAGGATGAACTTACTACCTTCATATTTAAGTAATAAGCTAACTTTAGTTCATGATATTCATATGTATGAAACTAGAAATAGGTATAATTTTTATGTTGATAATTTTAACAAAACTCAAACCACAAAAAGTGTATTTGTAAATGGTCTGAAACTTTTTAATGAAATACCAAATGAAATAAAAACCTGTGACAATTTGGATAAATTCAAGAGAATGATAGGTGCTTTTGTAAAAAACAATTATTAATAGTATGCACAGATTGTATTTCTTTTTTTTTAACTCATTAGTTACATTGTATTATATATAGGTAGCAAAATTGCTAATAAAGATTATTATTATTATTATTATTATTCTTAAAAATAACATTTTTCCTGTACTTTGAGATGATGAATGCACTAGAATTATCAGATATGACTCATTGATTATTACATATGGAAATTCTTTGTGTGCAAAGTATAGGCTTGAACATCTCTATAAAATGATACGAACAAAACTTCGACTTCTTGGCAGATTTATATTGGCTTTGAAAAAAATTGATACTTCAGTCAGTGATTTAGCGTCAACATTTTTTCCAGCAAAATTTGAAACTGTTATTGCTGCCGTAAATAGTGTCGCACAATTGAATTCTTTTGCACAAGAATACAAATCCCCTTCAACAGCTTTTGAACTCGGAACCACATTAAAAAAATATGGCAAGCTTCTCATAACTGTATATATCAAAGAAAGGAACTCTACTAAGAAAGCTGAAGTTGAAGACTTTTTAAAAATATTCGAAGAAGAATTTGCTTCTGCAGTGAATAAAACTGTAATGGAAAATCAATTACACCATAAAAGACAAAAGAAATTGTTACTACCTTCATTAAATGACGTTATTGGTTTTAATAACTACATAGAAAGTAATCGTAACCAGTGCTATGATGACCTTAAAAATAACTTTAGTTTCTCTACCTGGAAGAAATTAGCATCGTACACCCTAATATCTATTTAAATTTTCAATCGAAGAAGAGCCGGTGAATTAGAAAGGTTTATAATAGAAGATTTTAATACATTTCAATCAATTGATCAAAATACTGACCCAGACTTATTTAAAACTGTTCCAACAGAGTTTAAAGCAAATGCAAAGAAGTATTTGAGATGTGTAATCCGAGGTAAAAGAGCATGTGGTGTTCCCCTGTTATTATCGACTAATATGTTCAAGTCTATTCAATTGATCTTAAAATATAGAAAAGAAGCAGACGTGCCAGATACAAATCCATATGTATTTGGCTTGCCAAGTAAAACTTTACAAAACTCTCACTTGAGCGCGTGTGATCTTATGAGAAAGTTCTCACAAGAATCTGGAATTACTAATCATTGCCTTCTAAGAGGTACATAATTGCGGAAGCAAATTGCAACACTACATTAGATTTGGATGATACAGAAATAAAAGACTTGGCAAACTTTTTAAGACACGCTGATAAAATTCATTATGAGCATTATAGAATACCAGTAGTCTCTAGGGAAATTGGCCGTATATCGAGATTGCTAGAAATGGGAGTAGGAAAGACGAGCGAGAACGAAGGAAATTCACTATCACAGGAAGCGTTGGTTGTGCATGGTAATACATAATTTATATAATACAAGATTAATAAAGTATGTGCACCAGGTATGTGACTTAGCTCATGTTGAATGTAGTTCGGAAGAAGTTAAAATAGTTATTTGTGCAACTAGTGCAAAAAGTGTATCTTTGTTGCATGAAGCATGAAAGCATGCTAAGTGCAACAAATATACTTTTTGCACATGTTGCGCACAACATTTTTTCTACGATCGAATTACATTTTTAACAGTTTTACAACAAAATATTCAGATTTCAAACTGACAACTGGAAATTAATTCCAGCAATTGTCACTGTCAAACGCCATTCATAGATAACTATGATTAAACTTTCGTTAGTAACAATAGACTTAGGCCGATCAAAATTAGAATAAGAAATTAAATTAAATGATACCTACATAATAATATATCAAACAATAACATTTTGAGGAATATTTAATAGTTTAGTTACTTACCACGTTCATACGTACACCCAAATTACAAGAAAAACATTTTAGATCAAACTCGTAATCAATAGAATATCAAAGTACTTTTTGCACTAGTGCAACAAAGTATTACTTTTTGCACTGTAAATAGTGCAAAAAGTTTATACTTTTTGCACGATCGTAGAAAAATAAAATTAAGATAAGAAAATTTTCATATTTTCCTGTTGATAAAACTTCCATTTTGCGTCAATTTCTTATTAAATTCTAAATAAATTGTAACCAAGACCGTAAATACAAAAAATTGGTCAGCTTTACGTAAATATTTATTTTTCGAAAAACTCCTTTTTTACCAGTGTTGGTGTTGCATTTGCCTACATCTTTTTATTTACTAAAACTTCAGGCTTTAGTTATTACATTTGTGTTAGTTGAAACTTTTTCTGTAGCAAAAGGAACAAAAATATTCATATGCGTGAAATTATTTTTGTTATACATAATTAAATAAATGTAATTTTATTTACAGAGATGCCAAATCATAGTATCAATTCAGACAATGTAACAGAAAATGTATCCCTTACACCAAACCGAGATTCATGGAATGATGATAACGAATTTCAAACTGTGTATGAGAAAGAACGATGTGGTATGTAAAGTGTATTATATTTAAGTAATTTTTAGTTAATTTAAAAGTATCTGTAATATTCTGTTGGACTCTACAGAGAAAATGGGAAATGACCAAATTAAAATATCTTTATTTAGTGGGGCTCAGCCATGAAAATGTAGTAGGCAATGGGAATATTGCTTTTTAAAAAATGATGTTGTAAACATGAAACAATTATATTCCATGATGCAGGTAAATAGTATATTGTGCAACAAGTGCAGAAATTTACGTGTAACACACCATACTTTTTCTACAACCACACGTTTTCTTCAAAAATAAAAAATGTAATAGATTTTTTCCATTAAATATTTATTGTAAATTAAGAACTATAACAGTTATACCATAAATAAGAACTAAAAGTTAAACATTGTGAATTGGCTCGCTGGAGGGAGCGATCGCGGCTGGCACGCAGTAGGTCCCGGGTTCGAGGCACCAAGGATCTGTTTTTTTTTAATTGAAAATGGATAGCTCCAAAATTTTCCAAGTAAAACGACGTATATTTAAAAATTTAAAATGAAGTATGTGAAGATTATGTTAAAAAGAAGCTGTCATCTTTGATATAAGCATTTTTTTTTAAATTTAAGCAACAAGTAAAATTAATTTATATTAGAATTTAGAAGAAAGGCATAACTGCAGGTCGATTCTCGAACCAGGAATTCACCCGTTGTTAGAGGTACAATTTAACATGTCAATATAGAGGGTGAGTAGAAGTCCCTGAAAGTCGAACAAACTATGTAACGCCGGTTTAAAATTCAGATGTTTTTTTCCTTTTTTTTTAATTTTGAAATTGAGTTTTACTTACGGATTTAATGCCCGGACTCTCTCAAACGCATTTTGGCCTTCAGACCCCACTTTTGCAGCAAGTACGCACAATTCATTTTGTTCTATAAAAAGTTATAAAAAAACTTAGCTACTTTAGTTTTAATTAATTAATTAATTTAATTTAATTTGTTTTTTCTTACCCGTAAAAATTTATACACTGTATTTAGGTGAAATAACTCTAACACACGTATGTAAGCCACCAGTAGTGATCCAGGAAAATAAATTAAGTTAAACAACCATCCAGTCTCAAAGACTCCACAAAAGTGCTCACTCGAGGCGTGCATCGAATAGCCCCGCCATAACCCGGAAGTCACGAGTTAAATCTACTCATTGTCTAATTATAATACTTAAAAAATTCTAATTATTCTTGATCTCCACGTTTATGCTACCTGATATTAATGAGATTTAATTAAAATACAGAAAATGAATTATTTAATGCGTTTATCTACATTTTACTAGTATATACTCCAATATGAAATTAATTGTCAAATTTATAACTAGTTTCATATTTAATCAAGATTTTATGCAAATTTGTGCTTACATGTGACCCACAATACTTGTTTCAGTGATATGTGTCGCCTATCATTACTGTCACTAACGTTATGTATAGGAACGCCTCTAAGCAGCCCCATATACATCACTAGTAGTATTTGCCGTTTCTTAAACTAAATTTATAAAATACCGAGAGTAGCTAAATACATGCTACAATCTAGATTCAAACAATATTTAACTTTTAGTTCTTATTTGTTATACCTGTTATAGATCTTAATTTACAATAAATATTTAACGGAAAAAATCTATTATATTTTTTATTTTTGAAGAAAGGTGTGGTTGTAGAAAAAGTATGGTGTGCTGCACGTGCAGAAATGCAAATTTCTGCACTTGTTGCACAATATACTATTGCGGCCCAGTCATGTCACTTTGCGGCACGCTTATGTCAGTTTTTAAGTATTGTGAGAAATTATCTAGTTTGCGTACAATAAACAGTGCACAAAAGCGTGTTTTGGATAGTGGTTGTAGAAAAAAATATTATATTTATGTTTAACAAGCTGGAAAACTTTTTTTTTTGAGTAAAAACTTGCGATCTTTTGGCCCTGCATCCCATGATTTTTGTGAATGTTTTGCCTTGCTTTGTAACTGTTTGTATGAAAACCGCTTTATAGAAAAACATTATTTTTTATTCTACTTTTCCACAGTTTCCCCATATGGTTATGTTAAGAGGACTTCATGGTCTACTCCTGAAAAAGTTAAAGCAAGCGATTTGTTTAAAGAACATATTTTACTTGGTGATCTTCCCAGTTTATCAGAATGTTCCATTGCTATTACTGACAATTGTGAATTGAATCGTAGAACTCCAAAAGAATTAAAGGCTTGGGTGGCCAACCAAATTACGAAAAATAAGGAACCGTTGAATCAGCAGAAGTCTACAAAGAAAGGTATCCTCACTACTACATACTTAAAAATATAAAATATCCATACACATACAACTTATTTTAATAGGACAACAATATACCTACTTTATTTGGCTATTATACCATCAGCCATAAGCAAGAATTCTGAACAACTTTCGTTGGTAAAATTTTCCAATAAAAAAATCTTTTTTGATTTTTTCCGTTTATTTTTGTACCGCAGGTGGCTTTGCATTAGCAGGAGGTGAATGATTTTTTAGTTATAAGTTGATCCTAATGTGCTCCATCTTTGAGTGAAATTTGTTTCAAATCGGATAAAAATGAAAAATATTATAAGGGTGTTTTCGATACATTGTATATCTCGTAAAATATAAAAGATAATAGCTTACATGTTTATATCGATAAAATCAGAAAAGAACGAAGAATTAAAATATACAATAATATACCGGGTGTTACTTAAGAAAAACAAAGTTGATAGCTTTATCTCTGCAATGCGATGCTCGATTGTTTTTTTCAATAAAAATTTGAATTCCTGGTAAAAAATTAGTCAATAAAGCAATTTTTACTTTTCCGATAAATTCAACGGCAACACAGTTACAGTAGAATCTAACATTTTCACGTGATGACCCTGTACTTAAGCTGAGTACTTCCTTTTTTTGTTTTTTAAAATCTGTTAAGAAATAACGAAGGTACAATTTGTGGAAAAAAGTCGTTCGCCGCCATCTTTGATCCGCCATATTTTTTTTTATAGCAATTTTCCAGAATGCCAACTTCGAAAAAGTTGTTATATCAGGAAAGTACTTTAGTGCTATGGAAGTTTTTTAAAATTGGCAGAGCATCCAAGCGAATGACAATATGAGAATGGACTAGACCTTTTAGATCAACTCGGACATTCTCAACATTTTACCACCTTAGATTTAGCTTCGGGCTTTCATCAAATTGAAGTAGATCCAAAAGACGTACCCAAAACAGCTTTTTTTGTAGAAAATGGTCACTTTGAGTTTAAGAGAATGCCATTTGGATTAAAAAATTCGCCCTCAACTTTTCAACGTGTGATGGACCATATTTTAGTAGGGTTACAAAATGAAAGATGTCTTGTCTATACGGATGATATAATAAATTATTCAGCAACTATACAAGAACATATTTCACGATTAAAAGAAGTCTTTGATAGGTTAAAAACAGCAAATTTAAAAATTCAACCAGATAAATGCGAATTCTTACGAAAAGAGGTCATATATTTAGGACATGTAATAAAGAAAGATGGTGTTAAACCAAATCCAATGAAAATTGATTGCGTAAAAAATTTTGCTCAACCAAAAAACCAAAAGGAAATACAATCATTTTTAGGATTAGCAGGATATTATAGACGGTTTAATCCAAACTGCAAAAATATCAAAACCACTATTACAGAAGGACATACCATTTAACTTTAATCAAGAATGTCAAGAATCATTTAATACTTTAAAAATTGCTTTAACTAATACTCCAATTTTAATATATCCAAATTTTGATGAACCATTTATTTTAACAACTGATGCTAGTGCATTCGCGATAGGCTCAGTACTTTCACAAGGATCAATTGGAGAAGATCTTCTCATTGCATACGCCTCAAGAACATTATGTCCAGCAGAAACAAAATATTCAACTACAGAAAGAGAATTATTAGCTATTGTTTGGTCCGTGAAGCATTTCATGAAGCGACGACGGACGATTTATAGTCTCAATCCCTTTTAAAAATAATGCAAGTAAATTAGGTCTTTCAAGAAATTTTGCGTTGCAGCGGTTCTTTCCGCAAGTACGAAAATTAATTAAAGATGCTAACCTCTATATCGAGTACAAGAAGTTCATGGACGAGTATGAGAAATTAGCACATATGTCTGAATTTCAAGAAACCGATGTCGACGATGAAATAAATTACTATTTACCTCATCATGCGGTTGTATGAGACTCTAGTACTATGACTAGAGTCCGAGTTGTTTTCGATGCCTCAATGAAATCGGACAGCGGTCTATCGTTGAACGACATTCAGTATAGTGGTTTTCCGTTGCAGAACGACGTTTTTTCTATAATTTTAACCCTTTCACTGCTGATGTACACGATTGTGTACACGTATTTTCGTATTAAAGAATGTTATTTTATCGGTTTACTCCTTTCCATACCTTTGTACACAAACATGCACATTTGATAAATATAATTTTAAAACCTCTGGTGCCATATATTAGTCAAGGTTTGAATTATAATCAGTAATCTAAAGATGGATTCTACACGTGGAAATAAACCTGGTGAGTATTGCACTATCTTTATGCAATTTTATATTAACTTGTGCATTTTCATGTTTTATTGAACATAAATGCAATGTAGAGGGGTTTATTTATGTTTAAATATATACTTTCATCTTAGTATTTGTGAAACACTGTAAAATTTTAAAAATTTACATCAAAATAGGTTGGTCACGATCGTGTACAAATACACTGAAGTGATGCAAATGTCAAATATTCTATGTTACTGATCGTGTACAAATACACTGAGAGGTGTAATTTGTATTCTATATGTTTTGCTCTTGCTACAGGTTGCTCAAAGTACATTGTTGATGGGAATAGCAACTTGAAAATCGAAAGATCATTGAAAGGTCTTTTTGGAAAATTGAATAATGGAGACTTTCTGATTTGTCTGATGTATCGGACATCGACAATTCAGATATGTTGGACGAGGCGGAGAAATTTGAAGAAAACCTTATAAATATGATGGATAACTGTACGGAAGGCAATGAAGATGCAAGGAAAGATAATATGGACGTGACAGAGAATGAAGGAGATAATTCAGACAACAGTGAAGAAGAAATAGAGATACAAACAACAGAGAAAAAATATTAGGTGGACATATAGAGAAGTATTGGAACCATTATCTTCAAATTGGGAACCTCCTAGTGACGAAATTTTTTCTGAAGGCAGAACTGCCCGAGCCACTTGAATATTTCAAGAGATATATATCTGAAAATTTGATGAGACAAATGGTGGGCCAAACAAACGTCTATGCTCTTCAAAATGAAAATGGGAGATTTATTTCAACAAATTTACAAGAAATTGAAATATTTATAGGTTTACATATAATAATGGGGTGTTAAAAATTTCCCAGGATTAGTCTATAATGGGACAATACGTTGGGCATAAGTGTGTTCCAAAATAGTATGACACGAAACAGATTTTACAAAGTTAGAATGAAGTTAAATCTGGTGACTAACTTAGAGCGAGATCCAAATCAGAATGATAAATTTTTCAAAGTTAGACAAATTTTTAATGCCATTAGAGCCATGTCTACAGTTGCCCCAAGAACAAAGAATGTGTGTTGATGAGCAAATGTGTCCATTTAAAGGAAACTTATCGGTCAAACAATATATACGAGGAAAACCAACACCTTGGGGAATAAAGCTTTTCTTATTATTTGGAGAAAGTGATGCTATAATCAAAATATGGCCAAGGGTCTACTGTAGTAATAGAACTTAGCAAAATAATTTCCACCTCTCATCCACAATTATATTTTGATAATTATTTTACCTCCTTCGCCTTACTATAATATCTGAAAGGAAATATTAGCAGCAGGAACTGCAAGAATAAATAGTTTCGCTAATCCTCCATTCTTGCCAGAAAAAGAAATAAAAAAGAAACTTTGTGGGAATTGATGATCAAATAAAACGATGGGACAAAAGTACCAAAAAATATATAGAAATTTCTAGACCCCAAGTAATTCAAGTAGGTATATATATAATAGTTCAATGGGGGTAGTTGATAAGATGGATTTTCTTATTGGTCTCTACCGGATATTTATTCGTTCCAGGAAGTGGACTCTTCGTCTCATATTTCATGCCATAGATATGGCGGTGTGTAACAGCTGGCTGGAGTATAAGAGGGATTGCCAGAAGCGTGGAGTCAAAAAGAAACATGTTTTAGACCTTTTCCATTTCAAAATGGAAGTGGGAAACGGATTAGTAAAAAGTAGCAAAGTTTCGAGTCAAAGAAGGAGTAGAGGGCGACCAAGCTTGCAAGAAGAACAAGAAAATAATCTTTCCCAGAGAAGAGAAAAATGTGAAGTCCGTCCAGCTAAATGTATTTACCTTGATACAGTAGACCATGTGTCTATTCACAACGGACAGACTGGACCTGGAAGATGTAAACAACTAGGTTGCTCCGGTAGATCTCATTTTGTGTATCAAAAATGTCATGTTCATCTCTGCCTAGACAAAACTAGAAATTGTTTCGCAACTTTTCATCTCAAATAATTTGTTATTATTTTTACGCAAGTTTGTGGCGTTTTTTATACATTTTGTTATATATCTGTCTTACCAAGTTTCTAGTTATAGTTGTTATACTGTAATGGTTATTTCATAAATAAATAATTATTTTTCTTTGTAATTTAGTATGCTTTCTTAAACTGAAGAAATAATGAGCGATGTGTCATTTTACTATTGTTCACTACGTTTGTACACGATTGCGACCATTGAATTTTTTTGGAAAAAAAAATGAAAAATAAATTTTTTTGCGATTTTTTTCACATCTAGTGCGTAAATTAAGAGTGTTAACAATAAAATATATTTTTTTTTACATAAAAAAAAGTCGGTAGTGAAAGCGGATATTTCCAAGATACCGTATGGTTATCGTCAATTCGGATCAACGACGGTTCCAGCGTATATTTTGGAGAGATGGCACGACAAGGAATTTGAAATGTTCTGAATTGAATACTGTAACTTATGGTATGGCTTCAGCGCTATATCTCGCAACCAGATGTCTTTATTGATTAGCAGTCGAAAATGAGAAACTTTATCCGTTAGCAAGTAATGTCCTAAAGAACGATTTCTATGTCGACGATTGCTTAACGGGCTCTGATTCAGAAACGGAAGGCTATTCACATTGAGGTTGTGTCGGATCTAACCACTGATTGTTTTTTTGGCTTCTTTCCACAAATTCATCGGAAGGAGAGGTAAGCCTCTAAATATCTATACTGATAATGGCAAAACCTTTGTAGGCGCAAGCGCTAAATTAAACGGACTTTCAGTTTTTTGATTCTTGTTCAAATAAAATCATTGAGTCTTTGGCTAACGACAATATCAACTGGCATTTTATTCCCGCTCGGGCCCCTAACTTTGGCGGTATTTGGGAAGCTGGGGTTAAAAGTGTAAAATATCACTTGAAACGCGTGTTAGGAAATGCACATGTGAATTTTGAAGGCTTAACCACCGTGCTGGTTCATATCGAATCTATTTTGAATTCACGGCCATTATGTAAATTGTCATCAAATCCGGTGTGGTCCGGTTTCTAAGTTATGTGTTTTTCCATTTGAAAGAGATAATATCGAGTGATAGAACTAAGAATAATTACATTCCAATTCTGCTTGTATTTGAAATTTATTTTAAGGTTATCATTTATTGAAAGTGTTTGATTACACATTTCAAGGCGGCCGGCATGTTGCGACAAAAATGTCTTTATGTTAATTTTTTATTGTAATGTAGTTAAGATTAAATTTATGCGCACGCAGTAAACCAGAATTTGAATCTCGCGCTATTTCGGTTCAGAGCGATGATAGAGAGAGAGAGAAGGAAGAAAAGTGCGGGAATAAACACAAGAAGTGTGAAAATTGACAGTCTTCAGTCTTCTTGTGAAGTAGCTAGTAGTAGCGTACCTATTCTGTTTGTCACATATTTGTGTGTTAATGTATGTCTGTGTACAATAATAAAGTAACATTCAGTAAGTCAAATCTACAATTCTATTCCATCCCAAAAGCAGTGAACCCCAGAAGATATACAGTCCACTTAAAGGTAAATTTCCTACAACATCTGTGATAAAAAACTTTAATAAATAAGAAACTAAGTCGTGCCATATACCCTAAAAGATGAAACTAGTGCAGCTACGGACACGTGTTTCGGAGTTATTGCTCCTCGTCAGCGTAGCGTAGCTAAATAAAGAATCTAAGATCTGAAGCAATAACTAATAAAGGTTAGAAAGTACAGTACACAGTACTCTATTCGAGCTTTCGTGTATCATGGACCAAATTTGTGACCTCAATAACTTTAATGAAACCATTCTAAAATTACGTGTAGATGAAGAAACATTTAATAATGATATGATAACAATTGACAAAGCAATTCATGAAATAAAAAGCGATATTTCTATCGTTCATTCCAAACTACAAGTTCTCGAAATTTGCGAACACCTAATGGAAAGTTATTTATTTTTAGAAATCGAATTAAATGATATTTTAAATGCAATTACCTTTGCTTGTTTAAAAATAATTCATAGTATCACAGTTCAAACATAACTCCAAATGATTTAATGACTTCATTACAACAAATTTCTCAAAGTTTACAAAGAAATAATGTGACGTACTTCGGTTTTAGGCAAAAATGCCGAAGGGTCACTATGGCACACTCGAGGCGGCGGTGTTGCTTTACTCGGGCGCCGGTTTCTGTTTATAGTGCAGAAACACCACTACTCAGGCAGTTACAGTGAAGAAACGGATATTCCAGTCGGTCGTTAGAAAAATTAAACTTCGTTGCGGAATAAAAGTCACAGTTAGTCACAATTAGATTTATTCAGGACAGTTATATATTTATCACATAAACAGGAAGAGGATTAGCAAATGCGGTTATTACTATAAAAGCTCTAATCTAATTATAAACCTACATCTAGCAGGGCTTAAAAGCTATTACAAATACAGGGCTACGGTTACTACAGTTAGCAGGACTTAAAAGCTATTAGCAATATATACAGTTACTCTAAAGCACAAGCCAAAGCACAAACTACAAGGCGGCAGTACGAGTATCTAGCAAGGCGGGAAGGCGGTACGGATACCAGGATTAGCAGAAGCAAATACCAAAAAGCATACAAATATCAAACAGTCTATTTACAATTTACAGGTTTGGTCAAAGCGTAGTATTGGCTGAAAAAGTATGGTTATGGGTTAATAAAATCAAAAGTGTGCTTCCTTTCGGGTCGGGATCTCGAGTACTGAAAGAAAACTTTAAGGTTAATATGACTGATGGCCGAAATGGTAGAGTACCTGCCTCTCACCCAAAAGTCCCGGGTTCGAATCCCGGTCGTGGCAATGGAAAATACTGTGAGAGGGATTTTTCCATTTTACACGAATATTGGATGTGTCTCCCTTGTCTTTAAATGTGTAGCCCCCTCCCACACAAGGTTCAGCCTTCTGGAATAAAGGAGGTCGTAATTACATGTGGTGTATTTATTATTTATTTATTTATAAAAAAAAATGAAAATATGAAAAATTAAAAAGAGGGTGTCCATTAAAGAATGGGCCAAAATGCAATAGTACGTTCCTTAATTGGGTAAAAATAAATCGATTTAGTTGAATATACCTTAGTCCCATTTTGCCTCCTTAAAAAGTTGTGGGCTTTCAAATACTTTTTTTATTAAATTTTTTGTTATATCTCCGTTACCCATAATTTGATCCGAATTTGAAAAATTTTGAAGAAAGTAATGTTATTAATTATTAAGGCAAATAATGTAGAGGACAATGGGAATGCCTAATTTTCGCTTTTGTATAGTCATTAATTTTCTGCGGATAAACTTTTTAATAAAGTAAAATGTTTTCTTAATGCAGCATTTAATTCTACGTAAAAAGATATATTTATTTTATATCGCTAAAGTTCTCTATAAACATGCATTTCAATTTGCTGCCGCACGATGTACTTAATTATAGATAGGATTCGTGGGGTCAAATATAAATAAATAAGAAACTAAATCGTGCCATATACCCCAAAAGATGAAACTAGTGCAGCTACGGACACGTGTTTCGGAATTATTGCTCCTCGTCAGGGTAGCGTAGCTAAATAAAGATTTCATACTTTATATAAATTCCATAACCCATTTATCATGTGTTTCTATAAATTTTTATTTTTATTTTCAGAAAAATTCATTTCATAAGACAATTAAATTGCATGTGGGATGGCTCCATAATGGAGGGGTGAAGTATACGCAGATGAAGCGGCCACGTGGGGGCATTAGAATTCTAGAGGTCGAAGAAAATGAAGTTATGACAGTGCCAATGCTTTTTTTTTTTTCCTATAAAACTATACCCCCCTTATTTCGGTCAATTACCACCGATTTTAATTTTTCAAAAACTGGTCTAACACAGAATTTTCCGTAGAGTTTGAATATGTAATTACTTTTTTCCTACTTCAACCGTATACGAGGGGCAGAAAAAAGTATGGTTTTTTTAAATGGAACACCCTATATTTTTACATATTTGGATTCGCCTCGTCCTTCTGATTACAGATATATATGACACTTATATATTTGCTATAAAAATGGCGTAAATAATTGAATTTCAACTTAGGGCGTTTCCTTCAAAACTATACCCCTCCTTATTTAATTTGATTAATTTAATTAAAAATGTTTTCTTTGGAAGCAGATGTGAACAACTGCCTTTTGCAGAAGATACAAAATTTAATTTAGGCAACTATGATGGTACTATAATTGAATCTTTTAAAAATAATGAAGAAAAGTCTTGCAAAATTTAACATTTATCTATTAACTGCGTCAAATGCACAAGAAAAAGATGTGATTGATTTAGAATTAGAGGACAGGAATGAGTTAAATGAACAAAATAATAATTTCGATGTTTCATCATTTGTAAACTTGTCAAAAGCAAAGGAAAACGATGATAAATTAAAAGACAATTCGATTTCCGTTAGGATTGCTTTGATTATTTCTTTCACTGGAGATTCATTAAAACTTTTGCGTCTTAAACCTATTTTCGCTGCGATGGTTATAAGTTGTCTTAGGCTCAAAATAATACCATGAATTAATAACAGAAATGAAATAATTTCTTTATAGCTGTATCCTTCTTCAAAATACTTAATAATTAGTTCCTCACGAGTGGAAAGTTCAGGTGCCTCTGAAAACTTATTCACAAGATAAAATAGTGCTATAATGAAAACCTAGAACAAAAAAATAAATTAAATTTATTTATTTATTAAAGGACGTCCCAGATTTATAAAAGTAGGTACTTTATAAATCTTGGATGATATGCCGGGTGAGTCAATAGTGTGTATTTCTTCTGTATCTCCTGTCTCGTTAGAGATAGAGGCATGGTCAAAATTTTAATTAAATTGTGAGAAGTACATTTTTTAAAATTATTATCAATTATACAGAGCGATCCGTTAAAGTGGTTGATGAAAGAATATATCGATGGTGACAATTCAATATATCGTAACTCAAAAATCGATGGTTTTCAGGAGGAGGTAAAAAAGAGTTTTCTTTTAATAAAACACAATTGCGGCCAGTTTTAATATTTTTATTTATAAAAAAATAAGCTCTAAATTAATATTCCTAATGAATTTTAAGAAAAAATATACATTTAACCTCCATATTTGACTTACTACATATTGACACCTAAATTAGAAATAAATACGACATATTGAACAAAAGATTTACCTTAAACGAGACACGTTTTGGTATCAAAAATATATAAAAATAACAGTTTTTGTAACTGTAAATGCACATTGGGATGTAAATATGCATAAAGCAAACTATGAATATATATAACAAATCTGAAGTCAATTTTAATTATATCGTGTAAAGTAAATTATCGTAAAATGACCAGCAGTCACTGGGGATAACTGGCTTTAATTGCTGCAAATGGTCGTATTTGGTTTTTTTTTATAGGCAGGCGCTCATTATGCAATGGTGGAAATACAGGTTTTATAGCTTTAGGTCTAACAGGAAGATCAAGAAACTCACTGTCAAAATTTATCTTATACTTAATGATCCCTTCAGGTAAGTACTGCAGGGCTCGTATGTCATTAACAGCTGGGTCACCTGCCTTTCTTCCTGGTCTAATTGAATGGTAGGAAATGTCTTTCTTAAAATTCTTGAAAAATGTATGGCTTAGAGTGAGTGTTTCATATGGATCAATGTTTCTAGATTCTTTGCATAGCGTGGAGTAATCACTTGGTAGATGTATTGACTTATTCTTGATCTTCCTTTCTATCACATGTGCATGAACACTGTCACACTCCATTTATGTGTGGCCCTTTATAAGAAACTTCTGTTCAATTTTGACTTGAAGCTCATTAGATAAATGAAGAAGGGCATTAGACATGACAGCGTTTTTATTTTGATACAAGCAGCCATCGGAAAAGATAATTATTGGTTTGGAATCATTTAAGTGCCTCCTAATATAATCAGTCAAACATGTCGCAAAAGTAGATGCTTGGAGATCAGCTTCCACTTCATTGAACCAGTAACATGCACAATGCTTATTGGCCAAATTAAACAGAAAAGTTATGCACGCAAAGTTTTCTTTTAAAGTAACTAGAACTTGCATTAATTGACGGACAAACTTTGACTGCCTGCAAATCCATTGTTAAAGTATGACACGTCCCATTCTCACTTGCTTCTTTGTCTTTACTTTTCTCTGCCCTTGCTCTTTCTTTATGTTCATTATGGATCAACCACTCTTCCTCAGTTTTATTGTTGGGTTCATATTGAATGCAAATTGCGCATCTGTCTTTTTTAGGCTGGTAGAGGGAAATATTTAGTTGGCTTACCATTTTTAAGAGCGATGTTCTAGATAGAGGCTCCTCATTAGATTCACTACATTTGACTTTGTAAGCAGCGTACAATTCGGTAAGACTTGAAAATTTCTGTTCCAAATAGAGCTTTTGAGTGTCCTTCCGACAATAATGTTAGGGTAACTTATTCAAACTTTCTAAAAATGTTTTTAAAAAGTTTGACCCAGAGGCTTTAGTTTTTCGTTGGTTCAAAGTGCTACCATTTCTTTTGTCAGATATTCCATGGGTGCTATTGGATATCCAGCTTAGTATGGAACGTTCTTTTAAACATATTGTAGATATGAACATCTTCTTACAAACAGGAATCAACTCATTGCCAACTTTTAGATGGTACTTTAAAGTCGAGCCTCTTCGTGAGTTTTCATTGAGAGATTTCTTTTCTTTTCTTTGGGAGGTGCAGCGCAAACTAAACCAGTTACATAAATTTTTCTTTCTCCCCAGGAGACATCATCCCAAAATTTCTTGAAAATGCATTTTCTATCTTCTTCCGTAATTTTGTTACAGCTTCGTTTGCTTGACTTTTCACAAAATTTCGATTTGCAGGACTCTCCCAACTTTCGCTCTTCGCATTGTATATCATGGAAAGTTTTGTTTTGCTTCGCCGGTCTTCGATAACCCACGTATGATTTTCCCTTTTCTCTTAATTTTTGGTTTAATTTTTTTGCGTTTACTCCTTTAAGTTTCTTCGGTATGGGTTCTACATTTTCTTGTCTAATATTATCAGCATTTTTTTCTTCATGCTCATTATCACTACTTGAATTATTACCACTATTTCCCTCAGGTTGAAAATCGCTATCCATTTCTTCGGGTTCAAAATCATTCTCATTTGGTAGTTCGCCAGCTTCAAAATTGTTATTTTCCTCTTTATCGGTTAAGTCTTTTAGTATCTCTCCATTACACATGAAATTTGCATCAGGGTTTTCAAAGGAAATTTCTTTTCTAAATTGAAGAGCTTCAGATATAATAATACTTTCGCATAAATCATTTGCAGAAACAACAGTAACTGTATTATTAACAGGATCAGGTACAAAATTATCTTCATTTGGCACAAATAATGGTGAAGGAACATTCGTTTGTATTACAGCGGTATCACATTCGGTTACTGGTTTTTGAGTTTTCGCGATGGTGTTCAAAATGAGGCTGTTACCTGATATGTTGAACAACTTATCAATATTCTCCTGTTGAAAATCCAAATTTTCACATCCAACTGTTTCGATAGGCATGTTCATTATGTCGAAAATGTCTTGATTGCTTGAGTCAATTTCACACTCAAAAACTGATCTTTCCAAATTTGTAGTTGTGGGTCTCTTTGGCGATGTTTCCTCGTTTAAATTGCACATGGCTATTGAGCGTTTTCCTCTGGAGTTTGCCATATTTTGTATAATATTCTAAAATAACAAACGGATATTAACAACAACTGTATAATTTCTTAAAAGAGGAAAATACTTCTTGCTTTCTAGCCAGTTTAATGTATCAGAGAAATATGTCGTATATCAAATTTTTGCAATAGTATGGATATTGACAATAACGCGTAACTCAAGTGCAGAAATAAACGCTATTTTTATGGATGAAAATAAAATATATTCATTTCAATTTTAAAATCTTATTTTTTAGAAAAAACAGAAACCAACTTATCAACGTGCAACGCAAATTAATTAGCTTAAGTTTTAATATCAAAACATTTGTTACTTACCAGCGCCACCAATAAACAGCCTACACTAACACTGAACTGGTGTAAACTAGAGACTTACGACAAATTGCTCCAGCTTGAGAGTTACGACTTATTGTTTTTCTTGTTTATTGGTGCATTATCTTATAATCTAGCCAATAGGAATGTAGAGACGCAAGCACTTAGATGAACGCTACAAGTTACGCGGGAAATACTAATTTCGGTAAAATCGGACTTACGACATATTGAAGTGGCACCGTCGATATATTTTTTAAATGGAATGACCCTGTAACGTGATTTTTTCGTTACTAGTTCCTGTTTAAAATAATATTAATCGATACACCCCGTATAGAATTTAGTTATTGTTTTCCGCGTTGTTATATTATTTTCACCTGTAACCAGAATTTATTTTTTATAAATAATATAACATGTCCTTTTATTAATAAATCCGTAATTAATATAAGCACAAAACAAATGATATTCCGAGCCGATATCCGTCACCGGCAATACCTAGCAAGTGAACATTCAATCCGCGCCGAAACGAGTCGCCAGTCTGCCCGCCCGATCCAACGTGTGTAGCTGGGACGACGCGAGCACGCTAGCAATTACAACGCTGTACTACGTCAATCAGCGCCCAGACGTCCGTAAACATCGCGCTGTGACGTAGCGCTACCCCACCACGCATCAAGGATAGATATTCCGAGCCACCGAGAACGACAGTCAGTTGAGAGGTAGCAGCACAAGAGACCAGACGTACCTACCGGAAAGTAAGTAACACTTGGTCCCGAATTTCGGCCAGCCGTGACGTATTTTATTCACTGCTCTGCTCATTTGGCTTCATCCCTACCACTCTGAACTTTTCAGAATATTAATATACCGATAGCCGACATCAATATCGCCAGTAGCTGTCCACCGCTGTTCCCGTCAAGACGTGCCGAGTAAGCATAAGTAAGTAAGGTAAACAGGTAGAGATTGTAAGTGAGGACTTGGCTATTGTAAAGTATTAATTCCTGTTTTCTTTTAGTCGGTGGCAGTTTCTCATCCGTTCCAGTGATCTCCCTGTCTCTTTCCAGCTGATTGTAAGCTAGCTACTGGTTTATGCTGCATAGGAGGTTACTTCCTCGTATCCAGTGTACTCGTATGTAGTGGAACTTACTGTACTAACCATACTTTGCTTTCAGTCCGTTGCTGCCATCCGAGAAGAAGCTTCCTGTAATCTGTTTCTTTCCAGCTTTTGAGTAAGTCAGCTGCCGGTATATGTTAGATACGAGAGCGCGAACCTCGGATATAACGTATACGTACGTGGCGTAGCTTACTGTATTAATCATACTTTGCTTTCAGTCCGTTGCTGTCACCCGAAAAGGAGGCATCCTATTAATTCCATAACTCTACTGTTAGTTAATGCTGCGAAATAAGCACATAACCTGTTTTGATATTTGTATGCTTTTTGGTGTTTGCTTCTGCTAATCCTGGTCCGTACGTCGCTTTGCTGTTAGTCTGTAACCGTTAGTTAACCGCAACCGCCTGCCCACCTTGCTAGATACTTGCACTGTCGATCCGTAGTCTGTGCTTTGGAATTGTGCTTTAAAGTAGATGTACAGTCGGCGCCACCCAAATGTGAACGGCAAAATTGTATAGTGTAATTTACACTTTAAATCATAGTCGCCGTAATATTTGAAAATAGTTGTCAAATATATTAGTCATAAATTGTCAAAAGTAATAGTGAAGATAACTATGCCGTCTATGATGCCAAGACATTTAACTGAAGCGCAAAAGGCGAGGGCTGTAGCTAAATTGGAAGAAAATAAGTCTTTGAGTGAAGTGGCTGCTGATTTAAATGTTGGTAAAAGTTGTATACTTTATATAAAAAAAAGCGCTGGCAAGAAGAACAAAGACTGCAAAGACCTATAAGGCAAGGTATAGGGAAGGTATCCAATGAGAGTAAAGACAATGCTCTGGTCGAATTTATCCATCAGAATCCTTTCGAAACCGCTGTCAAAACTCAAGAAGAAACATTATTCCCAGGGTCTTTCAGAATAGCACAACGACGTCTTAAGCTATCTGGCCTGACGAATTGCGGATTTTTAAATATAGAGATTAGTTTTTACCATTTTTATTTTATTAATGTTTTTCTGAATTATAAATTATTAGGTATGTGTTGAAATATATTAATTATTGTTAATATTAAGGAATAATTAATTAATATTAACCTTTTTCCACTAACATAGGTAATACTAGTTATACTCTGGCTAACGAATGTTAGTCGTTGCGTCACGACTGATTGAATGTATCACAGACATTGCAATCTAAATGCTGTCTTTATTCAACGCGCACTGTTTATCAAACTGAAATAGGCCCGAACGTCGCCGGCATAACGCCACCTACTGAACAGAAATGCGTCTCTCGCACGCTATGCGTTAGACAAAAGTGGATGCAAGTTTGTCTGAGCGTTTACGACGCGGTACTGGTTTCACTCATAGACGTTCCTTTGTGTCAAGAATAAGCAGGCTATATTTTTACAGTATACAAACAAATTTGAGGTCCATATAAAATAAATTGTTATTTTCAACATCTATAAGATTAATTTTGCAGTTTTGGACAATAATATTTTTTTTTACTAATTTGAGATTGTAAAGGTATAATGAAATATTTTGTAAGTGGAGGATGACAATCATATCATCAACTTTCCATCGCCGGCACTGGTATAATCGGCCGCCTTGGCCCGTACGATCACCAGTGATGACGCAACGACTAACATTCATTAGCCAGAGTATAATTATTTTGCTAACTTCTTTTATATTATTCGTGTCGGCCTTCATCCTTCCAATTATTATTATGGTAACAGAAAATAATAAAAGTAATATTATTTTCTGTCAATATATCCTCTCTGTGTTACGCCATTAAACAAAGTCTGACTTACTACAATAAAATTCAGAAGAAAATTCCATGACAACCAACCGATTACGACCATTACCGAATCGCTGCGATCATTCCCGAAGTTATAATAACCCAGGGAAGGATTTTCAACAAGAGGAGAGTTCCAAACGAGCTGCCAAGCAGACCAAACGTCCGTTCATCCAAGAAGACCGACCTGTACCCGAAGATACCAGAGACTACCCGAAGTTGCCCGTACAACGAAAAATCGAGTAGGGTATCCTTTTCGAGTAAACCAGACCCAAGGATTCGATTGCCAGTATTCCAGACACTCGCCGCCTAGCCGTTTCACAGAGAGGTTCACCGTTCCGCCAGCTGAATCCAGAACCAAGTGAAGCGGATAGTAAGAAGTGTCCCGCATCACGAAGCACCGCCGAGACCGAGTTTTGTCACCGCTCCGGGACCGTCCCCGGAATTCCAAACGACAAAATTGACCAGGCTTGTGACCCCTCGTTTAATAGTAAATCGGGGGTGGAGAATCAAAATCCGTTGGAATTTTTGGATATAACACTACTACGCCGATATTAAGGATCAGAACGAGACCAGAAGTGACACGGGCAACTACCAGCACCGCCTGACCCTGAATCGTGAAAACTCGTGCCATTCCGCCCCAGCTTGTCCGAAACCAGAGGAAAAACAGACCTGACGTGTGACCCATCCTTTTCGAGTAACTCGAGGGCGCAGAATCCAAATCTGTCATTACCAGCCTGCTTAGAAGACCCACTTGGGAGATAGCAAGAGGCAGTTAGTCTCCAGACCGCGACCAGAGCAGTTGGCCCCCGGACCTCGAAAAAAAGTCACTCGCCAGGCCGCGAAGAGAACAGTTGACAGCTAGACCGCCAGAGTTAGTCTCCAGACCGCGACCAGAGCAGTTGGCCCCCGGACCTCGAAGAAGAGTGAGTTTCCAGACCGCCACCAGAACAGCTGACAACTAGACCTCGAAGAAAAGTAAGTCTCCAGACCGCAACCAGGGCAGTTGGTCGCCAGACCTCGAAGAGAGCAGTTGATAGCCAGACCGTGACCGGGGCATTGAATCCATTGGTTTTTCGGGTTGAACAAAAAGTGACTCTGTAAAACCTTATCAGATTATTTGGAACCAGGATCGGTCTAGCCCGATTTATTCCAACATGACATTAATTTAATATAAAATAAAATAAAGTAAAATGGCTTGCGCAAAATGTAAAATTGTACTGTGCCCTGATGAGTTGAATAAAAAAATGAAATGCGATCAATGTAATGCAAAGTTGTGTCAGTCATGCTCTGGACTTAAAGAGACTGAAATACGTGTCATGCAACTAACTAAGAGATCTCTATATCTAATGCCATTGTTTAGCTGGAAGAAAATTTTATCCATAAATTTGACGAGATTAAAGATAATTTTATGGCACATTTAAATTTCCTCAAAACTGAACTTAACGAGGGCATATCTCAGACTAAGGGTGAGGTTGTGATCCTTCGGGAAAGTAATATTAAACTCATTAATCTCTTGTCCACTACTAATAATAATAGCTTCCAGAGCTCGGCTGCATGTGCAAATACAAATAGAACTCCTCAGTCTCCATCAAAGTTGATCAGTGAATTAAGTGGATCAAAATCTAGAAGTAAGGATATAAATGGACCCAGTACCCTTAATTTCCATCACAATATGTTGGCCGTATAGCTGATCCGTCTTATGCAGAAACTATTAAAAAGAAGTACAGTCTCTAATAGACCCATCGCAAATTTGTCAGCACAAAATCTGTCACCTCTCGGTGTCAATAATTCCAAAGTTACAGATCACTCGCAGCAATCAATCTCGGGCGCAATGAATTCCGTCGTTGATTCTAGGGCTCGGCTAAATTCTGTTAATGCTAATGAAGGGTTTCAAGTTGTCAGAAGGAGACGTAGGAAAATCAATATTGGAGATGGCAGTGGCGACCATAAATTTCATGGTAAATCTGGAAGGACTAGAAAATTTGGTTGTTTATTACTAGAGTTCCGGATGACGTAACTTCAGATGATATTATAAATTGTATTCAAGCTAATACAAAAATCGAAAATTCCCTTGATGATGTTGCTACCGAACGGGGTGTTGTGGTTAAACTGCTACGTACAAATAACGCCAGACCCAATAATCAGTCGTTTATGATTGGAGTTGAGCCCGAGCTCCAGGACGAAGTATATAAAACAAGCTTCTGGCCAAAGAAAATTGCTTTCTAAATATTTGACTTGTTGAAGGGTCAGCATTTTCTCAGAACAGAATCTAATGATTTGAATGATTTAAACTCTCAACAACCCTCTTCTTTTTTAGACAAAGGTGTGCAGAAATGAATGACTCTTTACTCTACCAACCTAGGGCACCATCCTCTACTAATTTATTTTCTCGTTACTATCAAAACGTGAGAGGTCTCCGCACTAAAATAAATACTTTTTTCTTACATGCTTCTAGTGTTAATTTTGAATGTATAGCTCTTACTGAGACATGGCTGAATAGCGACATTGCCAGCAGTGAGCTTTTTGGTCATGGGTACCAAGTATTTCGTCAAGACAGAAACTATGAACTGCTTAACTGTAGTGGGGGCGGCGGAGTTTTAATAGCAACTTCCAGCCTACTCCAATCTCATTTTGTTAAGGGCAGCTCAGATCCTGCATTTGAAGAACTGCATGTGGTCCCTTGGAACTGATCATAGCTGTGGTTTATTTTCCTCCAAACTCTCATTCAACCCTGTTTCAAGTATTTGTTGATTCGGCTGAATTGCTTAGAAGCGGCTTTCCGAATGCCAAGTTTATCATTATGGGTGATTTTAATCTACCAGAAATCGAGTGGAGATCAGAGGATGGTGTACAAGTACCTCAATTAATTCGTAGTCTCAGTGCCGAGATAGTCCTAGAGTCTCTTTTTTACTTAGAACTATACCAAATAAATAACATTAGAAACGTATCCGATAATACTCTTGACCTAATATTCATAGACGAATTACAGGACTTCCGTCTGACTAAATCTACTTCTCCTGTTATAGGCACTGATGTTTATCACCCAGCACTTGAGCTAATATTCAAAACTTTAGTTTCACCTACCTTTCAACGTAAGGCCAATCTTTCTGTCTATCAGTTTCAGAAGGCTAATTTTGTAAATCTAAATAGTTTTTATAATACAATCGACTGATCATTCTTGGATTATTGCAGTGATGTCGACCTCCTGGTTGAACGGTTTTATGACATTATTTTTAATGGTATTGACAAATTTGTACCCAAGAAAACAATATCGGATGGTAAATACCCAAAGTGGTACAATTTTCATATTAAGAAACTCATAAACCGGAAGAATAAACTTTACAAAAAATATTCGTGTTCAGGTCTTCAAAGTGATTATCAGAAATACTCTGAACATAGACAAGAATGTAAATTCCATATTGACATCTGTTACGTTGTGTATGTTTCAAGCATTGAACTGATGACACCAACTAATGTTGAATATTTTTGGTCTTTTATTAATTCTTTTAAGAAGGACATTGGATTTCCTAAAACTATGGAGTTTCATGATATGCTTTTAACTGATCCTGAGGACATTGTGGATGCATTCGCAGAACACTTTGAATCTTGCTATTCCGATCACAGCGCCGTGTCAATTCCTGATGTACCGAATGTTAGTCACATGTTGAATTTACACACTCACAATTTCACCACGGAAGAATTAGCCACGAAAATTAATAATCTAGATATTAGTAAAGGTGCAGGTCCTGATGGAATTCCACCGTTATTCATGAAAAACTGTTGTAATTCCTTAGTAAGCCCTATCTGCAAGATCTTCCAAATATCCTTGGACTCTGGAATATATCCATCTGTTTGGAAGAATTCTAATCTTTTTCCTATTTTTAAAAATGGTAATAAAGCTCTCATTGATAACTATAGAGGTATTTCCCTTTTATCTGCTATACCTAAACTTTTCGAATCAATTCTATCTGATGAAGTTTTTGAAACATACAAACATTACATTGCCAAGGAACAACATGGTTTTTTTAAGGGCCGTTCCACAGCTACCAATCTTGGTATCTTCCATGACTTTTTCTGCACCTCTGTTGAGGCTGGATATCAAGTGGATGTTATTTATACGGACATATCAAAAGCGTTTGATAGTGTTTGTCATGAACTTTCAATCAGAAAACTATCTGCCATCGGAAAATCAGGGAACTATCTACAATAGATCCAATCGTACTTAGAGTGTCGCTCCCAAATAGTGAAACTAGGTCATGCTACCTCGCGCGAAGTGCTTGTGTCTTCTGGTGTGCCACAAGGATCGCATATTGGGCCTGTACTGTTATTGTAATTTATAAACGATATCGTTAGTGTTTTTAATTTTTGTAAATGCCTTCTATATGCAGATGGTTTAAAATTTTATGCGATTGTACATAATTCTGCTGATGCCATGAAGGTTCAGGATGATATTATTAATTTAGTCGATTGGTGTCGCAGAAATTTCTTGAAGCTGAATGTTAGCAAGTGTAAAATGTTGAGCTTCTACAGACGTCTCAATCCCTGTTTTCACAATTATAATGTTTGCGGATCATTACTTGATTCAATGCCCAATTTTAATGATTTAGGGGTAATTTTCGATAGAGAACTTAATTTTAATGCTCATATAGACAATATTACTGTAAAGGCATTTAGGATGCTAGGCTTCATTAGAAGACATACAACCCATATTACTGATACCCAAGCAATACAAACTCTATATAATGGTCTGGTGCGTAGTGTTCTTGAATATAATAGTATAATTTGGTCACCCATGTACCAATTTTACGCTTAGAAAGAGTTCAAATTAAATTCTCTAACTACTTGTTATGGAAACATAATTTTCCTTACAGGGATGTCAATCATGATGTACGACTACTACTTTGTGGTATCCCTACTCTTAAGACTCGTAGAGAAATTGCCTTATTAGTGTTCCTCTACAAAATTTTAAATGGTGTTATTAACTGTGAGGATTTATTAAGCTTAATTTCTATATGCATACCTTCAAGAAACACCCGCCTTAGACAATTATTCTTCGAAAGATCACATAGGACTAA
Source organism: Rhagium mordax (assembly GCA_963680705.1). Lineage (NCBI taxonomy): Eukaryota > Metazoa > Arthropoda > Insecta > Coleoptera > Cerambycidae > Rhagium > Rhagium mordax. Next base: position 29,488,515 of record OY796664.1, read on the forward strand.
CTATGGATTCACTGCATTCATTGATCGCCTGGTCAAGAATTATAACAGCAATTATTATAATTGTGATCTTTTTGGAGTCAGCTTAAATATTCTAAAGAATTTAGCTTCAAATATGTAGATAAACTCTTAATGTTTTCTCTTTTCTTTTTAATGTATTGTGCTATTTCGACTTCTGTAATGCACTGAATGAATAAATAAATAAAAAATAAATAAATAAGATGCCCGAAATAGACGAGAAAGAGAACCAAGCCATATCAAATGTTGCAGAGAAATAAAAATTACACAATTTCTTACAAAAATATACAGGGTGTTCCATTTGCAAATTGAGTTTAGGTAGTTTGAATATTTATAAGCTAGCCAGTGCGTTTATGGACACCTTGTATGAAATAAATATTTTCTACATCAGCTAATAGTTAAAGTACGGCATACACTACTACCATGTCAAAGAAAAAAAATTACTCTCCAAAAATAAGTCCAAAATCAATTTTCAAAATGATGCCTGAAACGTCAGTTTTCCATAAAAATATTTTTTATTTCATTAACCATCATCCAACAAATTTTAAAAATATTTTATCGCTGAATAGGTCATCATGCATATAGTGGTCTTCAAACATAATAAAAAAAATGGGTCATTCCATTTAAAAAATATATATTCTTTCATCTACCGCTTTAACGGATCGCTCTGTATAATTGATAATAATTTAAAAAAATGTACTTTTTCTCACAATTTAATTAAAATTTTGCACCATATGCCTCTATCTCTAACGAGATAGGAGATAGAGAAGAAATACGCACTATTGACTCACCCTGTATACATAGGACATGTACAATAACATACAGGACTGTGTTTCTATAAATAGTAGGTAGGTATGTCAAAATTTTAATGGCAGATTAATTCTTTTTTTTTTTTTTTGTTATGACATTAAGGACGGAGTCCATTCAGCCAGAGATTCATTCTTGAGAAGAAAATAGGTTGTTTTAACTGACCTATATTTTCATTCCAAGAATATCTGCCATTAAAATCTTGACATACCATACATCCTGTACATTTTATACATCAGTTTTTACAACTTACTTGGGTATAAATAATCCAACGTATTCTTGTCATATTGTGTAATTATTTGAATTTTTACAGAAACGCAACGAAATATGCAGCCATTAAAATACCCCATTAAAATAAAAATTTCGAGTTGTGACGCATTAAATCAGAATTACCGATATGTGACGTAACAACTGGGAACTCTGAACTCAGAACACGGAAATTCCGAGTTGTGACGCATTAAATCAGAATTTCCGAGATGTGACGTAACAACTGGGAACTCTGAACTCAGAACACGAAAATTTCGAGTTGTGACGCATTAAATCAGAATTTTAGAGATGTGACGTAACAACTGGGAACTCTGATCTCAGAACACGGAAATGTCGAGTTTTGACGCATTAAATCAGAATTTCAGAGATGTGACGTAACAACTGGGAATTCTGAACTCAGAACACGGAAATTCCGAGTTGTGACGCATTAAATCAGAATTTCAGAGATGTGACGTAACAACTGGGAACTCTGAACTCAGAACACGGAAATTCCGAGTTGTGACGCATTAAATCAGAATTTCAGAGATGTGACGTAACAACTGGGAACTCTGAACTCAGAACTCGGAAATTCCGAGTTGTGACTCATTAAATCAGAATTTCCGAGATTTGACGTAATAACAGGGAACTCTGAACTCAGAACCCAGACTGCACGACCGGGCTTCCGTACAAACCTTACTCTTGAGTTCTACTCCTTACTTACTTTCTTTCTCTCATTGGCGGGAAAATTTCGCGCACCTTTCTGTACATCCGCCATTCCGGGATAGAACCAATCAAATAGGGCCAGCGGCGGAGAACTCTGAACTCAGAACCCAGACTGCACGACCGGGCTTCCGTACAAACCTTACTCTTGAGTTCTACTCCTTACTTACTTTCTTTCTCTCATTGGCGGGAAAATTTCGCGCACCTTTCTGTACATCCGCCATTCCGGGATAGAACCAATCAAATAGAGCCAGCGGCGGAGATTCAGGTCGGGCACGAGTGGCACGGCAGTTTGTTGTTAGAGTTGTGCAGTGGTGTCACCATTTTATTTGTGTGTACACCGTGTTCAATCTAAGGCGCACCCTTTTTGAACGTCATATGCACAGTTATTAAAGGAAAATGTTTGTAACGTTATATGCGGACCTATAAAACTTTTTCCAGAGAATTCGAATTTGTTATCAGAAAAACAATTGAAAGTCAAATAAAAAAGTTACAGATTAAGTTGGAGTTTTTTAAATGGAACACCATGTATATTTTTACGTGGTTGGATAGAGAATTGAATTTCCTTTAAGAAAACATAATATATAAAATATCTGGCATCAACCGTTTATGAGTTAGAAGTGTTTATAATGTGCATTGTAGGTGCTGTTGTATTTCGTTTGAGAATGCTTTGAGATTGAAATATCGTGTTGTCGGATATATATAAACACTTCTAACTCATAAACGGTTGATGCCAGATATTTTATATATTATGTTTTCTTAAAGGAAATTCAATTCTCTATCCAACCACGTAAAAATATACAGAGTGTTCCATTTAAAAAACTCCAACTTATATCTGCAACTTTTTAATTTGACTTTCAATTGTTTTTCTGATAACTAATCTTATGTGCATTACGCAGTATATATCCGAATCCATCGACATGCATTTGCAGACTGACGTAATATATACAGATTTTTCAAAAGCATTCGATAGACTTGACCATGGTAAGTTACTCTGTAAACTCAACAACTATGGTATTTCTAGCGATTTAATTAAGCTATTTTCATCATACCTTACTAATAGATTTCAATATGTATCTTACAATGGTTATAAGTCTGTCGAATTCTCTGTTTCCTCTGGTGTTCCTCAGGGAACTATACTTGCACCTACTTTCTTTAATATATACGTGAATGACATTGTCGATGGATTGGATGTTTGCTGTCTATTGTACGCAGACGATCTTAAATTATACTCTAGAGTTGAATGTATAGAGGACTGCATCAAGCTCCAAGCTAATGTCTCGAAAATACACTCTTGGTCAGTGGAAAACAACTTAGACTTAAATATCCAAAAATGTAATGTTATGACGTACACGACTAAAGTATCGGAAATTATTTTTGACTATCATATAAATGAACAACTATTGGCTAGACAAGTCACATTTAATGATCTTGGTGTAACATTTGATAAAGGATTGTCTTTTTCTAATCACATTCAGAATATAGTGACAGGTGCGTTCAAATCATTTGGATTTATGATACGCAATAGTCATGATTTCTCCAACATTGACACTCTCAAACTGTTATATTATTCATTTATTCGTCCTAAGCTTGAATATGCCTGTCTTATTTGGAATCCGCACTATAGTGTACACATAAATCACCTAGAATCAGTGCAGCGTCGATTTTTAAAATTTTTATCCTTTAAAACAGACGGTAGCTATCCTATCATTGGTTTCCCGCAAGAGGCTCTTCTTAACAGATTTTCCCTAACCTCTCTCGAATGTAGGAGGGAATACTTCTCTATTTCATTTCTCCACAATTTTACGTAAGAAAGATCCCCTTGTTGGAGAGCCGTAGGACGCACCGTTTTCGAGAAAAATGGGATTATGTAAAACGGTGTTTAACTTACGTGCAGGTAGATTTTGAAGATAGGTAATTAATTAAAATCTAGTGGGCACCTGTCAAAATCTGATAGACTTCTGTCAATTTTATTATTAATAATTCAAAACAGTAGTTAGTTGTTGATGGTGCTTCTTCTGTTGAATTTGAATTAAAACTCAAAAATGGAGGCATACATTGGGGCGCCAACTTCAGGGGGCCGTAGCTCACTTAGGAGCCATTTGCGGACCCATGTCCATAGGAACATTTCTTCATATTTTCGCGCATGCAATCACCTCCCGAATTTTCCGAACGTAGTTTAGGGACACCCTGTATAACGTTACAAACATTTTCCTTTAATAACTGTGCAAATGACGTTTAAAAAGGGTGCGCCTTAGATTGAACACGGTGTACATTTTCACTATTTTCAGACTTCTTATTTGTTAAATCATTATTATCAACATTATGGATGCTCATAGTAAAAATGCGGGAACCGTATGTGCCGTGAATAATTCCACAATCGTCTTTGTTAACCTCTCCAAGTTCTACACAGACTAGTTCAAGATTGTCGGCTCATACCCCAAGAATGGAACAATACCGCCACAATATTCACAGTCTTCTGCAAGAAAATAGAGCTTTGACGAGTCAGGTTGAAAAATTAGAATATCGACTACAGAATATTGAACAGTACATTACTATAGAACAGTACAAACGATTAACACATAAATTTTGTGCATCTCAAGATTTGGCTAATTTTATTAACATGCAAGTGAGTGAAGTGAGTAAACATCCAAAAGGACGCCGATATTCACTACGGTTTAAAAATGAGTGTTTGGCTATGTACTACGCAGGTCCCAATATGTACAAGAATAAGTTAATGAAAAAGTTTTGTTTACCATCACTACAAACTTTATATAAATCAATTCGTGGTATAAAAGCAAATCCAGGGTTAGGTAATCAACAACTGTTATAATTTTAAAATTGAAAGTAAATGGCTTTCAAGAAGAAAACAAGTATTGTGTTTTGCTGATAGACGAAATGAGCATCAAGGCCAATTTATTTTTCAATTCCAGTACTGATAGTATTATCGGTTTGGCAGAAAACAATGATGGTCAGAAGATTTTCAAACCTGCTCTTAGTGCTTTGGTTTTAATGGTGAAAGGTATATTTCATATTTTGAACTGTAACAGATGTAAATTGGCGCCTGGTTTGACGTAGCAAACATATGGGGCCCTTTTTGATTTTATTTTGCCAAACATTAGATTTTTGGATGTTAAAGTCTTGGACGTCATCAGTTAGATATAATATTTTGATTTGCTGTTATTAAACAAAAAAAATAAAAGTTTCAGTATACGTATGTTTAGTAGCGACCATAACCAAAATTTACGATTTATGAGGTTCTAGTTTAGTAAATGTTGGTGTTGAAATATTATCAGGTAACAATTTTGATTTATCGTTAAGAAGTTAATGTTTTTAAGAGCCTTGAGGTATTTTTGAAGTATGTCGTGTCTTATGTCAGGTTAGTTGGCGATTAAATGAGTTGATTCTTTTCTCTGGTTAATGTTGAAGCATTGTTTGTGGCAATATATTTTATTTCATTGAATGCCGCACAATTTTTATACAGGGTGGTAATATTTAATCTCGTATTTAATATAATAATAGTGACTTTATTTCTGGGGGTACTTAATATTTTCTAAACATGGTTTCAAAAATAAATCCTGGACGGTTAAATAAAGAAGAATTAACTTATGAATTGACCATTAGTGTTGGTAGATGTTGGGAATATGGAACAAATGCGCTCAACTTTACGAAGGCTTTTACGGATGGAACGTTCTGGAGAATCATTGACTTATCCTGAATATAAGATGGATTGTAAAGAAGAAATGAAGATAGCTGGAAGTAAAATAAAGGAAATTGAAGACTTGATAAAGGAGTTGGTCACTGGAGAGGATAGTGGACCTTATAAGAAAATAGAATCGAAGACTAGTCATATTTTAATGCGAGTGGATCGTATACAAGCAACTGATGATGAGACGAGGAAGCAGCGTAGTCAATTATTAGCTAAGATTTTAAAACTTCAGGCAACTTTAGGACAAAAAATTAAACAACTGAAGAAGGAAGAATCACCTATTTTGGACTTAAGCATGTTAAGTGTACAAGATGAAGGATCAGCTTCAAACGATAGCGATGGAGAAGTATTTATTGGAAATAAATCTGTAGGATCGAGTTCTACTCCCATTCCTGCTACTATTCCTACTATTTAACTATTCCTAAATCAATTCCAGTGGTTAAGTGGAATCTCAACTTTTCTGGTAAGTCTAAGGAAATGTCTGTGTTAGCATTTATCGAAAGAATTGAGGAATTAAGTGTCGCTAGACATGTTTCCAATCAAACTCTTTTTGAATCGGCTGCGGATTTATTTACTGGTCATGCTTAGTTTGGTTTAGGACAAATTATTCAAAATTTTCTAATTGGAAGAGTCTGTACAAAGGTTTAAAGGAACAGTTTCTGGAGAGGAATCATGATGAAAAATTATTTCAACAAATCAAGGAACGTAACCAGAGTTGAAGAATCAATTGGAATTTATTTTGCTTACATGAAAAATGCTTTCGCTAGGTTATCTGTTCAAGTCCGTGAGGTAACACAGTTGAATATTTTACGGGAAAATGTAAAGCCTTTCTTTCAAATTGCTATTGCCAGAGATGAGCCACGGACGCTTGATGAGTTGGAAAGTATGTGTGTGAAATTAGAACGGAGATGTTCTTCAATTGATAATTTTTCTGTGACTCCTGTGAAGAAATGGTCAGTGGAACCTGATTTAATGTATATTGCTTCAGAACCATCGACCATCACTAATCAGAATATGTCAGTCACTCAAAACCCGTCAAGAATTACTGGAATTACATGTTGGAATTGTAATGCTAGGGGACATAGTTACGTCAGTGCCGTCAACCGAGACGAAAATATTGCTTTAAATGTGGAACTCCAAACGTTACCAAATATGGTTGTCCAAAATGTAATAATCGAGGTTCGGGAAATGCAAGTGCGAGCCACTAAAAGGTCGGTTAGTGGAGGACTCGTGTGCGACCACCATTTCAACAGTTTCAGTGTCGGAAACCCTTTCTCAACACAAAATTATTTTAGATTATATATTAAGCCATGCGGAAAATGATCAGAGACCCTATTTAGAAGTGTCAATTTTGGGGAAAAAAATGTTAGGATTACTGGATAGTGGAGCAACTAGAACCGTGGTCGGGAAAAGACGATGGAAATTAGATTTTAGATTTAGATTTATTGATTTCAAATAGACAGTAGTCACAATACAAATTATAAATGTTTCCATATAGGTATTATGTTAATAATTTTATTTATATAAAACTAATTGTTCCTAGACGCCTAAACATAAATGCCTGTGTGCGCTCTATTTAACCATTATAATTACATAATACATATATCAAACAAAAACAGAAAAGAAATAAAATAAAAAATCATATACTTACTATTTAACATTTGACATATTACGCCGTGATGTGAGTGAGGGAAGAGTGAGATTAAAATAACAAGTTTAGTGAAAGATTAAAAAAAAATGATTTAATAAATGTTACTAAAATTTTCATAATTTTCATCTACGAATGTTTTCAATTCTTTTTTCAACTTTATAAAATTTATGTTATGATTTTGTTTTAATTTTTTTGTTTTTAAAGGTAGGAGATTGAATAATTTTGGACCATAGTAAAAAACAAAGCGTTGTGTGAGCGATTTTGTGTAGAAAGGGAGAACAATCAATTGATCTTTTTTGTCCTGGTATCATGCCTATGACATATTTCAGTATGAGATAAGGGATTTTTAAACATCCAAAGAAGACAGTGATAAGAAAATAATTTTCTTATAGTAAATAATTTGGTTTCTGTGAATAATAAATTTGAAGAATAACAACTGTTCTTTTTTAACATTATTTTTAATATAGTTTTTTGAGTTACGTTAAGATTTTTCAAAGAATTATCACACGTTCCACCCCATATTACTATGCAATAGTTTAATATTGCTTCTGCTAAAGCTCTATAGGATTAATAAATTTTTGTGTGAAGTGTATGTGAAGTATTTTTATGAACATGGCAAAACATATCCACTGAGAGGAGCATTTAAACTTACTGATTCCCACATAAACCCCAACAGTTTTGAAACGATGAAAGTGAAATTCGCTACACAAGTTTTTAAAGTGCCACTGTTTCTGTTACCCTAAACTTATATATTAGATTTGGTGTTATCCCTGCAGAAGCAGCTGCAACCTCAAAATTTATAGACAGGATGGATAAGTTATTTGATTTGTTAAATTGTTAAATTATTTAAAAACTTCTGGCACAAAAGTGTATAACAGAGCATATAAAGGTTTAGATTACCAAATAAGTTTTCTAAAGGATTGTTTTAATTATTTTTCTGAACTTTCGGTATTTAATGAAGAAAAAAAACATAACTGTTAAAATAAAATGTTTCAAATATTTAAGACACACTATAAATGCTGTTATGTCATTGTTCAATATCTTGAAAACTGCAAATTATGAATATTTATTTACTCGTAGATTAAATCAAGATGGTTTAGAAAATTTTTTTGGTGCTATCAGACGACAAAATTGTAATTGCGTAAATCCAACGCCTGTTCAATTTGGAAGATCTTTTAAAAAATTACTGTGTATGAATTTATTTCATTCGGGTACTAAACACTGTGAAGCGGACCCTGATCCAATATTGTTAAGTTTAGGCGATATTCAAAATGAACCATCCGTAACGACTGAAAAAATTGAAGTTGAATCCCCTATTAAAATATATACAGATTATCAAACCAGTGATGTATTGCAAAAAAACTATAGAAGGTACATATGTGGATATTAAATAAAAAAGGCCTTAACTGTACATATTTGTAATAGTTGTACAACATACGCTAAAGCACATGAAAATCTTGATGATTCGTCATTGTATTGCTTTTTTAGAGCTTATGAAAACACTGAGCAAGATACTTTTGGAAACTTAAATAGGCCACATGATGATTTTGTCAATTTAATAACATGTGTTGAAATTATTTTCCAAAAATATTTTGAGGAATTTTTAATTAATAATAATGTAGTTGGAAGGTTTTTAAATATTTGTTTGTCAACATTACAATACACCCACCCTTGTGATAATTTCCTTTTCAAATATGTCATAAAACTGTATATAAGAACTAGATTATATTATACAAAAATTTTAAACATGTAAATAAAAATAAACTTATTATATGGAGACACCAATAAAATGATATGATATTTTGTACTTGGTAGTTTTATTTGCATTTCTAATATATTTTTTCTACGATTCTGCAAAAAGTTAGTACTTTTAAATAATTGCAGTGCCAAAAGTGATTATTTAGTATTTATGTCACTTTCAATTCTATTGAACTTTTCTTTGGTAACAGCGCAATAAAAACGTAAAAACGCGCTTTTGTATGTTGCCTTGGTAACAGTGCAATAAACACGGAAAACATGCTTCCAAATTGTTATGACATTTTCACACAACTTATCATGGAACAAAACTTTATAATTTTAAAATTTTTTCTGAAATAAACAACGATCGTAGAAGAAACATTGTACATAACACGTGTAAAAAGTGCGTTAATGGGACCTTGGCATGTTATATTAATTTTCATGATGGATGCAATAAATGCCAACTTTTTACACTAGATACATAAATAGCTATTACTTATAATTATTGTCAGCCATGTAAAAAGACGTTAAATGCACCAATTGTTGCAATAAAATTGTAACACAATGTTCCTAAATACGGAGCTGCACTTTATTCAGGAACTTGATTTAGTATTGTCTAAATTTTCCTCAGTACATCCCTGACTTCTATGCCCGCAAAATGGCGTCAAGGTCACAGTAACTAGTTTACGAATTAGCACGAGTGATATACTGCTGGTTGTTTCCTATGCTGTGTCAATACTCTGTAACATATCAGAGTATTAGGGATGAGTGCAAAATGGGCAGCGCAGTAAATAAACTGCGTCACGGCTGGACTTGGCCGAAATTCGGGCCCAGGTTAACTTAGGCTGCATTCGACACGCAGGCATAACACGGTCTGACCTGTTGAAAGCGTTCGGACCGTGTGGTCGGACTTAATCAGCTGAGCGGTCAAAGTGGTCGTGTTTTAAAACCAGACTTGTGCGGTCAGAATCGTTCGATTGTTCGATTCGTCGAACCCTACATTTACATTAAAAATGGCGTCGCAACCTTACTTACCTCACACGTTTGTTGAAATTGAACGTCATAGTGGAGTAAAATTCAAAGTCAGATTAAGTGAATACGAAATAAACCGAGCCAATACAGGTAAATATTACCAGCGACATATTAAAATAATTATTTGAATGCGTTGCTGATAGGTATTACACATTTTAAAATTCTATACCTATTATTATGTTATGAGCTTTATTTAAGTTCACAGTTCTATGCATTTTAGATCCCTTATTTTGTAATGAAATATCCGAAAAATATTATCAGCTTTATAAAAACGGTATAATAACTGCAGTTAAAAATGTACAAGATGTAGGAACAGATAATAGTGTGAGAAATGAGAACCTTTTACAAGACATTGACGATGATATGGGATATGAACAAAATATACATGATTCTTTTCAATTGAACGAAATAAAACTTAACTGTTTTATGATTTCCACAAATCTTTTATATTTATATATTTCACAAATTATATAAACTACATAACAATTGTTTCGCCACACAGTGGCTTCGTCAGATGTTGAGTACTAGACTGTTATGTAGTTTATATAATTTGTGAAATATATAAATATAAAAGATTTGTGGAAATCATAAAACAGTTAAGTTTTATTTCGTTCAATGTTAACATGGATTTCCATCAAGTAAAGATCGACTCAATCAACGATTCTTTTCAAGATGAATTTGATTTTACTGTTAATGAAAACACGGAATTAGAAGAAGCAGGTAAGTTTTTCAGTTTAATTTAAAGACATTACCATGAATGCCATTACATCTTTAAACAGTTTTTTGTTTATAAATTTAATACATGCTTTAATGTTCTAGGTACTTCCACAGAAAAATATGTATGGCCAGGAAATGCAGTGTTGTTATTGCTTGATGAAATTTTAAAAAGAAAAAACGTCAATTACAACAACCTCATAAGAAGAGACTTCTCTTTGGAGAAATTGCCAAAGTGTTAAATGGGCAGAATTATAGGGTTTCCTGGGAATCCTGCGAGAGGAAATGGAGAGGTTTACAAACAACTTACAAAAAAAAGAAAAGCAATGAAAGCAAAAGTGGAAATGGGTTTGTACACTGGGAGTTTTATGAGAAAGTAGAGGAAATTATTTCTGGTGATCCAGCATACACACCCCTTGCTACTGCTGCAGTGGGTGCCCAGGTAGAATCATCCATTGAACCTCCTAAAGTCAGAACGTCACAAGTCTCTTCCACAGAATGGCCAAAACAAGCCCCTCAAGAAACTAATAACAACATAGACGGTTTAAAAAGTGCTCTTAATGAGATTAAAGAGGTGCAGGTGGCACGAAATACTATTTTAGATCGTGTAGCCTCGGCACTTGAAAAACTAACATAGTACTTGTGACGTTAATGAATTTCTTTAAAATATATGCCGTGCTCAGGAGTACCTATTTATATCATTCCACTCATAACTTTGGGGTCATAATATTTTATATACAAAAGCCTCCAAAGAAGTAACTGACCCTTCCCAAAAGGAAAATATTAAATTTGTTATGTACAGGGTGTTCACGTATATATTGAACCACCCCTTAACTCCCTTGTTTTTAATTCTACAACAAAATTTTTGTAGAATTAAAAACAACGGAGTTAAGGGGTGGTTCAATATATACGTAAATACCCTGCACAGGGGTATCATACGAGAAGTGACCTCCCCGTAATAGGGGGGTCAATTCTCGTGTGATACCCCTGTACTTGTTGACTAGTTGACCATAAAATATTAATAAAACCAAAATTGTTGTATATTACGAAGGCGTAGAAGGGCCACGGAAAATTTTTATTCTTTATTCCTACTTTAAACTCGGAATTCCGACTTTATTCTCGGAATTCCGACTTTAATCTCGGAATTCCGACTTTAATCTCAGAATTCCGACTTTAAACTCGGAATTCCGACTTTATTCTCCGAATTCCGACTTTAATCTCGGAATTCCGACTTTAATCTCGGAATTCCAACTTCAAGTCGGAATTTCGCTGTAAATGCGTTTGCACAACGAAGTTGATAATTTCTTAACGTTTGTACATCACTGTGATTGGTTGTGCACATTTCTATTGAGGTAAGTACCTACTTATATAAAATATTTCAATGTATTTGTTAACTTATAGTCTCTTAGGGCCGATTGCACCGTGTCGTTAAACTCGGCTTATATTTAAGTATAGTTTAGAATGTGACATTACAAATGCGTATAACTGAGGATAATATCACATTCTAAACTATACTTAAATATAAGCCGAGTTTAACGACACGGTGCATTCGGCCCTTAATATTATCTTAATTTTAAACTCAGAAGGGGGTCGGGGAAGTGTACGAGGTGTACGATCCTGATTAGGCGTAAAACGAAAATTGCAACTCTCCCGTGGATTATGAAAGTTGAAAGTTGAGGATTCCTGATTGGCTAGAGGCCGTGGAATATGAGTTCATAAATCACTGTACAACAATTATTACATTATTCGATAGTTTAGGAGAAAAACGTCAGTTATCGTACTTTCTATATTGAGTGAAAATGAGAATTATTTGATATTTATATTTTCATAAATAAAGCCCAAATATAGGGGTGCATCATGGGGTTTCTTCAATCAAAGGTTTAACGAAGAAAGTGACAATCAAAAATCAATTTGAGTTCTCAAATTCATTCATGAAAACGCGAGCTATCCCAACTTCATCTGTATAAACTCTGATATCGTTTAGTCTCCTTATCTCCACTCTCGCTACTATCCAAGTCAGGAAGATTTGTAGTTGTGGTAATAGATGTCGGCAACATACATTTTTTGTAATGCGTAAATAACCCATTAGTTCCAGTTTCAGCTAGATTTCAGGTAACTTAGTAAACTTAGTATTAGTACACGCGAGCATATCGGCCATATGAATAGTATGTCTAAAATTATACTGTCTTGTGTCTTGAATGAATATTGGTGTAATATTGTGTGTTGAAATATTTTCAGAAATTTATGCTATAATATGGAGCCTGAATTGAAGGATTTTTTACACGAAAGAGGCATAGATGAGTGCATTATAAAAAAAATAGAGGACGAAAAAGTAAGTTTTTACTGTTAAGATGTGATGTAGTATGAAAATTGTTTTGTTTTTCAATTAAGGCAATTAACGCGTATTCACGCATTGATAAATTTGTCATTTTATTTTTTTAATTTTATTATTTATTATTATTTATTTTTTTATTAATATGTATAAAATCTTGTTATTAATTCAAATTTCGTACTGTTTTTGTTTATTGCAAAACTGGAAATATTCATATAATGTGAGTAACAGCAATCTTAATTTTAGTCATTTTAATGCTCAATCCTTAATAAATAAATTTCATGTAGTCGAAAACTTTATTAATTCTAATAACTACAAAGTAATCACCATTTCTGAGACATGGCTAAATTCATCGCACAATGATAAGATGTTTTCAATTCCCGGATATCACCTTCTAAGAAGTGATCGCGCTGGCCGTGGTGGCGGCGTTGCTGTCTACATAAGTACTGATATTAAATTTGAAATAATTGATTTTAACAATACATACCAAATTGAAATGCTTGTTGTAAAATTATGTTTTCCTACAATTGTCTTGATTGTCGTGGTTCTTTATAAACCACCAAATGTTAGTTATTTAAATCTTACTGTCGTTAATGAATTATTCGAACATTTGTATTTGAATGGTCACTATAATGTTATTCTCTTAGGCGATCTAAATATAAATATGATAAAAACTAGCCCTGCGTCTATGTTTTTAAAGAATATTATCTATGAACATTCTTGTATTCAATTAATTGACTCACCTACTAGAGTTTGTTCAGAATCAGAGTCTCTCCTTGATTTGATCATAGCAAGTGAAAACTTGAATATCCTGAATTCCGGTGTCTTAGATCATAGCATAGCAGATCACAACACCGTATTCTGTTCTGTAGATATAAACTGTGATGTTGTTAATGTAACAAAAACCTTTCGATCCTTCTCAAACTTCAACAGAGAGAATTTTCTTTTGGATTTAAGTGATATTGATTGGCATTTTATGTATACTATGACCGATATAAATGAAAAGGTATCTTTTTTTAACGCTCAATTAATAGCACTTTTCGATATCCATGCCCCGCTTAAAACAAAGACCTTCGGCAGTAAAAGAACTAGTGAGCCTTGGTTTACTGATACTTTGCGTTCCATGAAAAAACTCAAAACTAAAGCTTGGAGTAAGTTTAAAAGTAGTAGAAGTCCTGTAGATAGAAAATATTTTTGTGACATGCGAAATATCTATAATGCTGCATTGCTGAATGAAAAAAAAGCTTTTCTTAATTTCCATATTAACCTAAATTTCAGAAATTCTAAAAATCTATGGTCAACCCTAAAATCAAATGGAATCATTAAATCCAATCCGATTTCCTCATCTCTTCCGGAACAACTTTGTGACGCGAATATCATCAACGATTATTTTATTGACTCTATTCCACGCGAAAAGGTACCTGATAACTATGCAACGAAATTCGAGAATAGCAGATTTTCGGATATCAGCTTTGAATTTCAATATGCATCGATAGAACTAGTTCGTACTTTAATCTTAAAGCAAAAACCTCACACAGTTGGATATGAAGGTATTTCTGGAAAAATGCTTCAATATAGCTTACCAAATATAGCAGAACCTCTTACACATATAATAAATTTTTCCTTTAAATCTGGAACAGTTCCGCTAACTTGGAAACAGGCACTAGTTAAACCGATACCTAAAAACAATAAAATTAAAACTCTTTCGGAACTTAGACCCATTAGCTTACTTTCAGTACCTTCGAAAATAGCTGAGGGCGTTATCCATCAACAATTGACACCTTATGTGCTTCACAACAATGTAATACCCAAAATACAATCTGGGTTTCAAAAAAATCATGGCACCTCCACTACTTTAATATCTATTCTTGATGATGTGTTGTCTTCAATTAATTCTGATAAAGTGACTTCTCTAACGTTGTTAGATATGTCAAAAGCTTTCGACTCCTTGAACACTGAACTGTTATTAAAAAAATTAAAATATTACGGTGTAAACGATAATATCTTACTGTGGTTCACCTCATACTTACTCAATCGTTACCAGTATATATGTCTTGACACTTCAAGTGGAAGAACAATTTCCTCCAAACGACTACTGCTATCTGGAGTTCCGCAGGGCTCAATTTTAAGGCCCTTGCTGTTTAACATTTACACTGCAGACCTACCTCAAGTTATAAAGTACTGTTCAATGCATATGTATGCTGATGACGTACAGCTTTACCTCTCTTTTGACATCTTGGCAGCTGAGGAAGCCCAAGCTAATATTAATTATGACCTAAATAGAATAAAAAACTGGACCTTACAAAATTCGCTGATATTAAATCCAAAAAAAAGTAAAAATATTATCTTAGGAACTCCAAACAAATTAAGAGCTCTTGCCAATTTTGAACTGTTTGTCGACAATATAGTCATTGAACAGCTTGAAGAGGTTAAAAATCTGGGATTAACCATTGACAAACATTTAAACTTTATTCCTCATATATCAGAAGTCTGTAGAAAATGCTTCTGCTCTTTTAAACAGATTTCAGGGTTTAGAAATATACTTGGTAGAGATATTAAACTACTGTTATGTGAATCTTTGGTCTTATCACACGTCAACTATTGTGACTATGTTTATGGGCCCTGCTTAAATCTATCAGAAAAAAATAAATTGCAGAAAATTCAGAATATCTGTATTAGATTTGTTCCAAATACTTCATTCTATGAGCATATTATACCTCACATTAGACAGCTAGGACTACTAAAATTAAATGAAAGGCGGTTTGTACACTTTTCCTCATTGTTGAACAATGTAATTCTATTGCAAAAACCTATTCATCTTTTTGATAAATTACTTATGAGAAATACTATGCATAACCGGAATTTGAGATATACAAATGATCACTTGTATACAGTACGGCCTAAATATGAAAAATTTCGATCATCTTTTACATATTTATCCACTTACGTTTATAATAATAATAATAATAATAATAATAATAATAATGTGTCTTCAGGATTCTGTGCAGTACAAGCGGAATCTGTCAATGGCCTGGATTGATTATCGCAAGGCATTTGATACAACATCCCACGAGCTTTTGTTACACTTGCTCGGATGTCTTGCGGTACCAGCACCACTAGTGAGATGCATCGAACAACTGTTGCCGCTTTGGAAAACTCGCTTCACCATAACATCCGGTGCCGAGCGAGTTTCGACAGAGTTGGTGACATTTAAGAGAGGAGTGTTTCAGGGTGACTCTTTGAGTCCGCTCCTCTTCTGCATCTCACTGCTGCCGCTATCTGTTGGACTCCGCCAAACCCGCGGGTATCAGTGTGGGCCACCCAGCAACCGGAGGCATAAGGTCACCCATCTATTTTATATGGATGACCTTAAACTCTATACCTCCGGAGAGCGAGAACTTCAAAATGCTCTCAGGGTGGTCGAGGAATACACGCGGGCAATTGGAATGGAGTTTGGGTTGGACAAATGCGCAGTCGTCCACCTCAAGAGAGGACGATGCGGGGAATTCCACGAAGATGCGCAGCTCGCAGACGGAAGCATCCTACGACATTTGGATGCCGGAGAGACCTACACATACCTGGGTGTGGAACAACGCCACATCCAGGATGTGAACCAAATAAAGGATTCTCTCCGTGGCAAGTACAGACACCGACTCCGAAAGATCTGGTCATCAGAACTTTCGGGGAAGAACAAGGTGTCTGCCACTAATATGCTTGCCGTTCCGATTCTGCTCTACTCCTTTGGAGTAGTCAAATGGGGAGTAGATGAGCTGCGTCAATTGGACAGGAATACCCGCAAGATGATGAATATTCATAGGAGTATTCATCCTAGATCGTCCGTTCCTCGTGTGTACCTCCCACGTCAACGGGGGGGCCGAGGACTCTTGAGTCTGGAGTGCATGCATGGCAGAGTGGCACTGAGTATGGCATGTAATGTCATCAGGAGCTCGGACCCACTCCTACAGTTAGTGAGAGATCATGAAGCTGTGGGAGTTGGCGCTTTATTGTTTAGGGCAGCACAGAGGGCCGCAGATGAACTCGGTCTCGTGTTCGACTACAGGCGAGAAGGCCGGCGAGGTGACTCAGTCACTGAGCTTCCGCCTAATCGTCTGACAGCCCACATCAAAGCTGCCGAACAGAGAAATCTGTTCAGGCAGCACGTCGATAAACCCCTGCACGGTGTTTTCTATAACAACATAGAAGCACTGGGTTTATCGACAGAGCTGACCTTCGCATTTTTAAGGTCAGCGGGGCTGAAGTCGGAGACCGAGGGATACATTGTGGCCTGCCAAGATGGTGTTATTAACACATTGGTCTATCGCAGTCGCGTGATGGGTGTAGAGGTACCTGATATCAACTGCAGGACCTGCCGTCAGGCGCCGGAGTCGCTCATGCATTTATTATCTGCATGCCCGATTTATGCGACTTCGGTCTACATCCAACGACATAACGCGGCTTTACGAGTGCTATACTACCATCTACGGCACTCGTATCAGATAGACCAAACACCAGTGCTGCCTTACGTCCCCGGAGATATCGAGTCCGTTGTCGAGAACGAGAAATGCCGGATTTACTGGAACTACTCGTTCCCGACCGTCAGGCGAATTCACGCCAATAAGCCTGACATAGTCCTCCTCGACCATCAGACCAAGGTGATGTATGTCATCGAGTTCTCAGCACCTGCTGAGACAAACATCGCCTTGAAGGAGGAGGAGAAACGGACTAAATACAGAGATCTCCGGTACGAGCTCCAAATGCTATACCCAGGCTACTCTGTCAAAATGGTCGTCCTGATAATCGGTGTACTCGGAGGTATGAAGCCCACGCTGCTCTCCGCATTGAAGACCATGCCTGCCTGCCAAACATCGGCAGAATGGTTGGCTGGTCAAATGCAGAAAGCGGTCATCCTGGGATCCCTTCGTCTACTTAGGGCACATGAGTC
Source organism: Rhagium mordax (assembly GCA_963680705.1). Taxonomy (NCBI): domain Eukaryota; kingdom Metazoa; phylum Arthropoda; class Insecta; order Coleoptera; family Cerambycidae; genus Rhagium; species Rhagium mordax. The sequence goes on from OY796664.1 coordinate 29,506,420, forward strand.
TGGAATCTACAGTGACTAACCCTGCGGGATGTGGGGAGTTGCTGTAGATTATTCGCTGGCGCTCTCTCTGTGTGGTGTCGGAGGCCACAGGGAGACTGTCCAGCAATTTCTTCCGGAAACGGAAAAAAAAAAAAAAAAAAAAAAAAAAAAAATAATGTGTCTTTATTATTGTTTTAACCAGATTAGTACAGTTAACAAATACAATGGGAATGGCGAGGTTCAACAGGGTTGCTCTACCACCTAACCATTCAATTTAAAATACAAAATAAATAAATAAAAATAAAAATGAACGACTATACCAACAATAGAGACAATAGAGACTAGTTAGATAAATGCACATATCTGTTTGCAAAAAGATGAGTCTTAACTTGTTTTTTAAAAGTACTACTGTTCGGAGAAGATTTAATAGAGCAGGGTAGCTTATTATAAATTTTCACAGCATTATAGCTGAAAGATCTCTGAAAATGGGCAGAACAGTGTCTAGGTACCGTGTACAGATCACGATGTCTTGTAGTATGTCCATGTCTATTACACCCTTTCAATAGTTTATTATGTAAGTACTTCGGTGTTTCTAATTTATTGATTTTGTAAACAAGAGACGCCATGTGAACCACAAAACGTTCCTCCAGATTCAACCACTCAGATTCTGCAAATTTACTGAAAATATGGTCAAATTTTTTCAAATTGAAGCTGAATCTCAGGCAAGCGTTCTGCAGTTTCTGGAGGCTCTCTTTATCTTTATTTAATATAGCGGGCCAGTAAACCAAATCGCCATAAGCTACATAACTAAGTATCAGTGAATCACATAACCTCAATTTAACCTCTGTACTAAGAATGTCTTTATGAAAATATAGTATTTTTAATTTACCAAAAGATTTTTGTATTATATTAGAGACATGCTTTTGAAATCGAAGGTTAACGTCAAGATAAATACCTAGGTTTTTACAATAATCACTGGGGGATAAGGTCTTACCATTGAGAGTTATAGAAAACACTGGGTCATTTAAAATTAATTCTCTTTGCTTACCATAGACTAGTAGTTCAGTTTTGGCTTCATTTAATTTTAAATGAGCATTAGAAACAGAAGAAATAGTTTCCAGGTCAGAATTAATATTGTTAACAGTTCGCTCAATATCTGGCAAAGAAAAATGACAAAATATTTGATAATCATCTGCATATTGATGCGAATCAGAATGTTGAAGATATCTAGAGAAGTCTGCAGTGTAAACGGAAAACAATAAAGGCCCTAAAATACTACCTTGTGGTACACCTTTACTAACACTCAATATTTCTGAAGTAGTTCCATTCAAGTTGACCTGTTGACACCTATTAGATAGATAGTCAGCAAAGAACTTTAATGGTGTCTCACCCAAGCCAAAATACTTCAGTTTAAGACTTAGTGTAGTAAAGTCAAGAGTGTCAAACGCTTTACTGTAATCTAGGAGGATCAAACAGGTGTTTTTATCATTCTCTCTAGCTCTGAACAATTCATCCGTGACGTGTAATAAGGCTGTTGAAGTACTATGGTTAGCTCGGAAACCCGATTGAGTAGAAGGTAATATATTATGAGTATTGAAGAAAGTAGAAAGCTGCACATGAACTATTTTTTCTAGAATTTTTGAAATAGTTGGCAATATACTGATAGGTCTAAAATCAGAAATTTGAGAAGGACTAGATTTCTTAGGTACAGGAAAAACGTAGGCATACTTCCATGAACATGGAAAGGTTCCAGATAATAAGCATTTATTTATTAAGAATGTTAAATGGCTACTTAAATGAGGGAGAAGCAGATGTAACATTTTGAGGTTGATTTCGTCAGCACCCTTAGCATTAGATTTGATAGTGTTAAAAGTATCTAAAACAACATCAACAGAAACTTCTGAGAAATTGAAATCCTCGGCTAAACCCGGAAAACACTTGTTAGCATATTTATCAAAAATGAAATTATCGTTTATGGTAGCCTGAGGAACACTATTAATAAAAAAATCATTGAAATCGTCCGGACTAGCTAAATTACCAACAGGATTAACAGCATTACAGTTAATGTTTAGATACTTTAATGTACGCCAAAATGTTTTAGGGTCAGTTTTAAATTTGGAATGAAGGTAGGCTTTCTTTTCAGATTTCACAGCCATATTTACAAAATTTCTAATATCTTTATAGGCTACCCAGTCTATATCTGATTTTGTTTTTTTATATTTACTAAGTGCCTTATCTCTCAGTTTTAACATAATCTTTAAGTTTTCAGTAAGCCAAGGAGCAGGTGGTTTGGTAATTCGAACAGTCTTAAAAGGCGCATGAATATTAAATAACCAAGTAATTATTATTATTATTATTCCAAAAATCAACAATTTCATGCACATTTTCTAGACCATAAATTAAATCAAAATTAATGTGATTAAGATCATATAAAAATAAATCATAATTAAAATTTGAGAAATCCCTAAAAGTCTTATAAAACGCAGGTTGCTTATCTTTTTTAAATTTCAGTTTACATGTCACTAACTTATGGTCAGATATGTCATCAATATTAATAACTTCACAGCTCACTATTGCATCATTACTAGATGACACAATAAGATCAATTAATGTTCGGGTGTTATTTGTAATACGGGTAGGTTTTTTAACTATTTGCTTAAGACCGTATTTATCTAGAAAATTAGTTAACAAAAGTGAACTAGGATTGTTTTCATTTAACAAATCAACATTAAAATCACCCCCAAATATTATGTAATCGAAATCAGGTATAAAATTTATTAAAACATTTTCAATGCTATCCAAACCCAACATTAAATTCGTGTTAGGTGGTCTGTACAGGGTACCCAAACACAGATTCTTACCTCCGATTTTTACACTAATCCACAATTGTTCAATGGGACCATCATCTGAAATATTTAATACTTTGAACTTTATCGAATTTTTTACATAAAAAGCTACTCCGCCCCCACGGCCTGCTCTGTCTTTCCTAACTAAAGCATAATCATCTATATGTATAATATTGTTTGGAATTTTGTCATCCAACCAAGTTTCAGAGAGACCTAAAATAGAGAAATCTTCATTCTTCACCAAATCATTAAACAAGTCGAAACCTGTGCAAACAGAGCGTATATTAAAATGTGCAAAACTAAAGTTTGTGTTATGCATTTAATAATAATAATAATAATAAATTGTGTTATGCATTTAATAATCTGCCCTTGCAGCTACACGACAAATCGACAAAAACTTTAAAAAATCAACTGAAGGCTCTGGTTTTGAGCGAGAACTTAAATATTAATTTTAATTTGTTTTGATATATTGTAAAATTTTATGTTAGGTTTTACAATGTTAGGTTAGTAGTTTCTATATCAGTGTATACTGTACCGCTAACCTTTTGTGTCCAATATTTATATTTTACACAATAAAGATATTATTATTATTATTATTATTAATAATTATGCATAGATATAATAGTAAACGTCAACATATTATACATTTTTTAAATCACGAATACGAGGACTTTCAAAATATGCGAAAATACACAGGGTGTTCCATTTAAAAAACATAAGGTTGCGTTGTGCCGCTTTTATGAGGCACCCTGTATACTATTGTTTATGGTTGTAAAAAAATTTTTGTTTGTTTGAAATTTTTTTTTTATCTCAAAAAATAAAGAAGTTAAGAGAGGGTTCCATTTATAATCAATAACCCTGTACCAGTCATTTATAATATGAACAAATACAGTGTATCTAAGAAACAATGTATTTTATAGATCATCCGGCCGTAATAACTCTGAATTTAACTATTCATTTGAAGCCCTTTGTATCTGTTCATAATTTAGGTAAATTTAAAATAAGAATAGTAGGCGTCATGAACAAATATAGAGGCCGACTCTGCCAATTTTTTTTCATCTGCCCTTAATTTCATCAAACTTTAAAAACACGTACATACTATTTTTGTTTTAATTTTACTCTATGTTCAAATTAATGTATCTTACTTGAATACTTTCCAAAAAGCAAAACTGAATGAGTGATTTGTCCAGAAATGTGCCATTGAATAAATCATCATCCCTTAACATTTCAAATAAATTAATCCAATATTGAGTATTCTGTTTCCGTAAAATTGGCCACCATGACTCAATTCTCTGGTTGCCTGTACTTTTGCCAAATATGAACGATAGTTTATCTGATAGATTTTCTTGAACTAGGTCATGTAATGCCTTCTGAAATTTTTCAACAGTTTTATTTTCAGTTCCCATGTCACTACGCATTGTCTTAGGGCAACCCATTACCGTTTTAATAGCATCCAAGTAATAACCACCTATTACTTTGGGATCACTAGATGTGAGTCCAGCTTTTAACCATAGTGCCTTGAGTAACCGTCGATACAACCATTGATGCATATTCCGTAAGGCTTGAGTTTGTCATAAGAATCCATATGCCATAAGTAATTGGGGCCTTTATTATGATATTGTCTACGTCTCAGTCTTTTTCTTTTGCGTAAGTCTACACCCTGTGGATCCAGTATATGTAATAATTCTCTTATAGACTCTTGTGTTACAACCAATCCATTTTGTAAACATTTTAAATGCATCCACCTGTATCCATGCATTTGTCCCGATTTTTGTACTTCCCGATTAATGAATATAAATACATCATCAATTTTAGAGTATTTTTTTCGCCGATATAATTTAAGTTTTACAAGAATTCTCTTCAATGTTCGCTGGGAAACATTTATATTGTGAATTAATCGTAAATATGTTAAAATTTCTTGTTGTTGCAACCCATAGCTAAAATATTTCTTAATCAAATTTTCTGTAACATCCATGTCTATAACAAAGAAAAAAAATGTATATACAAGGCACCTTATTTCATGAGTATTATCTGGGTAACTATTAACTGGGTAACGATAGAAAAATGGTTAATTTAGATGAAATAATACTGTATGCCTAAATTGAAAATAAATTAATGGAAAATATAGAAGTCAACATAAATATATCCTTTTTTATAATTTTTGTTCAAAAGTGATTAATTATATCATGCTATCGGAGTGTTGTGTATTTTTTGGGGGTCATCCTGTATACTGTTGAAAAACTCGCTGTACTATGTTAAATTAGAAAATTTGTGAAAATTTGTTAATTTTGCTGTAGTGTTATATCCTGGGGCCCTATATCCGCGCAGGCACTAAGTTATTATGCCATTAGAAAGCCCCTTTCAAACAAGTAATTATATATTATATTATATGTAGATACAATATTTCATCATCAAACACGTACACCTCAAATGAAGCTATTTATGATTATGAAAGAGTCTATAAGTTATACAATATACAAATGCTTTTAAATATTTTATATTTAATTAGGTACTTACCTTAACAGAAATGTTCACAACCACTCACAACGATGAATAAACCTTAAGAAATCATCAACTTCATTACACCAACGCATTTACAAAAAAATTTTGAGATTAAAGTCGGAATTCCAAGATTAAAGTCGGAATTCCGAGTTTAAAGTCGGAATTCCGAGTTTAAAGTCGGAATTCCAAGATTAAAGTCGGAATTCCGAGTTTAAAGTCGGATTTCCGAGTTTAAAGTTGGAATTCCTAGATTAAAGTCGGAATTCCGAGAATAAAGTCGGAATTCCGAGAATAAAGACGGAATTCCGAGTTTAAAGTCGGAATTCTGAGATTAAAGTCGGAATAAAGAAATAAAATTTTCCGTGGCCCTTCTACGCCTTCGTAGTATTTAATTAAGTATGGCATTTTTTATTTATAATATAAAAAAACAAACATTTATTGTCAAAAGTACGATGGTTGAAAAAATGTGGAACAAAATTAAAGTCAATTTTTAACTTTAAATTGTATGTCAACATTTAAATATCTCTTTTAAGCCTTACTTTGTTTTTTTAGGAACATTCTGAAGAAATTTTGAGTAACAGTATATAAAAATGTTCATGACCCTAAATATTCAAGGTTGATTTTCTGAATCTTTTAAACATTAATGCGATACAGTTATTTCTTTTAAGACTGTTAAGAAGATATTCAGTTTATTTTTATTATAAGAGTTTTTATATTTATTTTTAGACTAACTATTAAATAAAAGACCTTTTAAATAACTAGTTGTTTATTTTATTTATTATATTTGTTAAATATTAGGGATTAACCGATATGTATCAGCCATGCAACTTTTTTTGTTAATAAAGACATATTGTATTTATATTTTTTAAATATTTTGATATTTTAGTCCACATACTTTGGCTATCTTATAGTTGTACCTATAAATAAAATTTATGTATACACCTCGTTTTATATTATAAAATATCGAAATGTTTAAAAAGTCTTATTTGTTTTGTTATTAATAAAAAAGGATTATATTTCATTCTATAATTTAATTTGTTCTCTTTTCTACAAAAATATAGCCGATAAAGCTGATAGATATTCCTCGATCCCTAGCAATATTTATTATTGACAAAAATCTCTTTCATACGCTGAAATTTGATCTGTTTTATGTCCAGCAATTAAGTTATAATTCCTACCATCTTCAACATTATTCTCTTGTACTTCAGTGTCATTTTGCTATATTGCATTTAATGTGGTATATGCAAATTGGTCTTTCAGGGATATTATAAAGTTGTGCAACATGCAAGCTGCAATTACATGTTTTCGTATGTAATTTAAAACGCTACTATCCATGTATTTTAGTCGTCTCCATTTGCCTTTTAATAAACCAAAAGCTCTTTCAATAGCACTTCGTAGTTTCGAGTGTACATAATTGTAATATTGTTGTTCATCTAATAGATGACCGTTATCTCTATAAGGTGTAACATATCAGATGTAAGTTTATAAGCCGAATCGCCTAATAAATGGCCATTAGTACCTAGCATTTGAGTGGCTTTTTCATCAATAATTTTCGCTAAAGGGCTTCTCATGTACACTCTGGAATCATGAAGGCTCCCAATTTCTCCAAAATACGCATCCATAAATAACAGTTGCGAATCACATACGCCGTGTAATATTAGAGATGTTTGCTTTTTTCTGTTAAAGTACCGAACCGGATCAGAAGGTGCTGTAAAATGGCATCAGCTTGTGTCACAAGTTGGTCCGTCTTTAAAACTCTCAGTAAATATCAGTAAAGGTTTTTGAAGCTACAATAATAAAACTTTATCAGAACAATTAAACATTATCTGAATGTTACTGGCAATTTTTCAATAAATTACATTCTTTTTAAAATTGTAACGATTTAAATTGTAATTCGTTACAACAGTTTATAATTTCTATTTTGCGTATTAAAATATGATTCCTCAATACTGAATAACCCTGTATGCGTATATGATCGGTATGTGGTAGGAAAAAATGCAACAAAAAACGCGACAGCGGGCGAACTCTGTGGACGAGTCTTGCTTTGGCCGGGATAGAGGATCTTGCGCCTTTTGAATCTCATCGGGGTAAGTTTTTTTTATTTTTTTATTTATCTCTATTACTCGGTTACATTTTACAATGCATGAGGTTGTCCTAGTAGCTATAGTATAGTGTATAAATGGCATAATACAATATTACTAATTTATATGCAATTGTGTACATAGGGTATAGATAAATGTCTCATATACATCACATATTATGTATAAGTTTCATTGAAAGAAAAGAAAAAAAAGCAAATATAATATACATACATATACGAATATATTCATACAGATATATATAAACGAACACACATATAAGACAATTAAAAAAAAATCAATGAACTCGTCAATATTATAAAAGGCATTTTCGTAATGGGTAGGTCTTTTAAATAGTCTGGGAGTTTATTAAACAATTTAATTGATGTATGCCTTATGGCCTGCTGTGATTTGACTAAACGGTGGTAGGGAATACTAAAATGGTTTTTATATCTTGTATTATATGTATGATATTCTGAGTTTTGGGGTGGTGATAATTGCAATCCTTCATGTATAATAGATATTGATAAATGAATATGCAGGGTAATGTTAGCATTTTAAACTTCTTATACAAGGGTTTACAATGTTCTCTGCATAGTGCACTTGCTAAAACTCTCTGACTGCCTTTTTTTGAATTATAAAAATACGATCAGTGTCTGTAGAATTTCCCCAGATAATAGTTCCGTATGTCAGCAAGCTATAAAAATTCGAATAGTAAAACATTAATGCTGCATCAAAAGTTGTCAATTGCATTAATTTTCTGATCTGGAAGTTGTGCTTCTTGTAATAGCTTAAATATCGCTAATGTCATATTTGCTTTTGATTTGTTGCTTTAGTTAATAATAAAAGAGTGAAGTTTAATAGGGTTAAATAATACAAGAGGTAAGATTAATGCCATATACCCCAAAAAAGAAACATGATGCAGCTACGGACACTAGTTAATAATAATTTGTCAGAATAATTACCGTATTTACTATTATTTCCATATTTTGGATAATTACCTAATAGCACGGTTTTTAAACACGTGGATGGATATTCCCATTTCCGTCATATCGTATCGTGTCTAAATTAGACTTTTTGTGGTTCAATTATTATTAATTGACACGTTATACAATATTTAAATTGTATAAATTATCGCTGTAAGTGAAACTTACAGATTATCGTATTTCGTGCATAGAACTATTTCTGTGTGGATTTTTTATTGTTATTAGGTTCTACAACTGTGATTCATATGAGCTGGAAAAAAGGAAATTGAACTGGTTTTGTATAGTAAGGAAGTTCACCTTTGAGACTTAGGTTTTTGGCCAAATTTATTTACTGTCCAGAGCTAAAGATTTCTGTCCAGGAGCTTCCAAAGCAAACGAGGTAAGTGATCTATAGTATTTTTTTATTCTCTTTGAATTAATCAATTTGTAGTACATTGATCACTTGCTTCAGATGTGACAGAGGTCCGATTTTCTGGTTTCCTTTTTTTCTTTCATCATATTCACGCAATATCAATTTTATTATTGACAGATTATTATTATTAGTAAATTCCTAAATTGTCGTGTAAATTACAAGAGTGCATAATTACCTTCAGCTTCCGTATTTTCCGCCATTTTAAATTAGACATAAATTCAATCATTTTTTTTTTCGTCAAAAAGCGAAATACTTTTGCTATTTTAATTGTCGATTCTTTCATATATTAATTTTTGCTATTTTATCGTTCAAATATTAATAAAAGATTAATTTGAAATCTTTATTTGTGTTAAAATTCCAAATTTAGTTCGATATTATTATTGTTACTAATTATTTTATTACTAATATTAAATATCTAAATCTTTACAATTATTACTTCTTTAACGTTCATAAGTTTTTATTGTTCGGTAATCTGACATTAAATTAGTCTTTTAAAAAAAAAACAATTACAGTCTCCTCATGGTTTTTGACCTATAGGATAAATTAAATCAAGTTAGATTATTTGTTAATGAACTGATAGTGAAGTTTTGCCACCTTACTAAATTCTTGCGTTCAACTTCTAGTATTATCTTGTAATAGACCTTCCGTGTGTTATATGTGGTTCAGCCAGAATAAAGGTCAAAGGGACGGACGACAGGAAAAAATACAGAATATGCGAGTCCAAAAGAGCAAACACATTTTTATCAGCAGCTAGTTATTTCGGAGACGAAGTGTTTAGTCGAGTAGCTGATTTAAGCAGTGATACGAGTGTATTTGCAGCTGATTTGTATTCTCACCCGAACTGTATGCGTATATATATTCGGAAGTATGAGTGTGCCATAAATTCGCAACCACATTCTCGTCAATCTTCGGATAAATTCACACTTTTTAAAAGGGCCAACGAAATTTTAGAGCCTCTTCTGATTGCAGGCTATGGGTTCACACTCACTGACATTAAACAATTAATGGCTAATATTGATGATACAGTGCTGATTCATAACAATGAAGTTAAGATTTTCTTGGTTAGAGTTTATAATGATAAAATTCGATTTTGTGAGTCCAACAGAAAGAATGAGCTACTTATGATTCATAACAATGAAGTTAAGATTTTCTTGGTTAGAGTTTATAATGATAAAATTCGATTTTGTGAGTCCAACAGAAAGAATGAGCTACTTCTGCTAATTTTACTGTCTTGTTAGCGTATTTTTGCAGCGAGAACTTCAGGAGTTAGGTCAGCCGAGAAGACCATAAGTGGCTCATTCTTTCTGTTGGACTCACAAAATCGAATTTTATCATTATAAACTCTAACCAAGAAAATCTTAACTTCATTGTTATGAATCAGCACTGTATCATCAATATTAGCCATTAATTGTTTAATGTCAGTGAGTGTGAACCCATAGCCTGCAATCAGAAGAGGCTCTAAAATTTCGTTAGCCCTTTCAAAAAGTGTGAATTTATCCGAGGATTGACGAGAATGTGGTTGCGAATTTATGGCACACTCATACTTCCGAATATATATACGCATACAGTTCGGGTGAGAATACAAATCAGCTGCAAATACACTCGTATCACTGCTTAAATCAGCTACTCGACTAAACACTTCGTCTCCGAAATAACTAGCTGCTGATAAAAATGTGTTTGCTCTTTTGGACTCGCATATTCTGTATTTTTTCCTGTCGTCCGTCCCTTTGACCTTTATTCTGGCTGAACCACATATAACACACGGAAGGTCTTCAGGTTTCAAATGAGCTGATGGGGGTGGACGCGCAGAAGTCAACGATCTTCTGAGTAGATGGCCTTGGTCCTCAACTGTAGTATCTTCTGCAAAAGACTCGGGCTCTTTACTACATTGAGGTGTTTTTTGGTTGATTTTATCCAAGGTTTTTTTCAGTGTATATGATTTGTAGCACTTGTTGTTACAGTGATAAACTACTTTGTCATCTTCAGTCATTAGTTTCAATCGTTTGTGAACATCATCTTTCCTTATTTCAGCGGCATCTCGGATTCTCTTCTGTCCATTTTCACTTGATGTTACTGTTTCATTCGTGTTAAATTGACATATTACGCATTTTGTTTTATCGAAGGACTCTTCATATTTGGTTTTTAGTAACACAGAAGTTAGAAACGCTTTACTGCCGCCTGTATCACCCATGTTCAAGTAATTACATCAAGGGGAAACCTGGAACAAACACAAAATCTATAAATGTTGTAGACGGTTACATAAAATTTGAAACGCCATCTTGTAAAATGGTGGAAGGGTGAATCTGAAGGGTTCAATTCTGCCACTATTGTATTCTTTGACCCCTAATACCTAGATTTTGACAACAGATTGAAGTTTGTAGGCTTTATAGTTCCTGAAATACAAAATAATACTGAAATCATCGGCCATTTTTTTTAAATGCGCACAAATAACAGTCGCGCCAAATTCGTGATGTCTACCCAAGTTAAATCACTTCTCTAGTGAACCTAAAATACAAATTTGAAATCCGTTTCTCTGGACAACATTTTTTTTACGGGGTTATGCCTTGGGGACAGGACTATATATTGCTTTTAATAGAATCTCAATACTTAAAACAAGGCTTCACCGAATTCACTACCCTGCTGTAGCTAGCTGAAGCTAATTGTTAAGTTGCACTTTGAATTGGGCCAATACAATTGGAAGTGTCGCTGCAAAATAGAGTTAGAATCGAAAAAAATGTCCGGAACAAAATTTACGTATTTTTTGCCTTGGAATCCGATTCCGCAATAAAAAATAGGGGTTTCCATTTGAAATTTTAAAGTTGCCTTCCGCCCCACCCACTGGGTGGTGGGTGGGTAGATCATTTTTGGTATCAGTAGATAGTTTTTTGAAAAATTTTTGACACGCATTTTTTTATTTTTCGATTTGATGCAGTGTTCGAGATTTTTCACCGTTCCCATACTTTTCTAACACCCTATTTTGCAATTGTAAAAACAAACGAAACATTAAAATAGGTATACAAAGTAATAGTAATCAACCACTGAAACCCCAAGAGGAGGTCAAACACTTAAAAGAATTGTGTCATTTTTCCCAAGAAGAAAACTCAGTGTTGGACTTCAAGAAAATATTGAAGAAGAAGAAATTGAACTAAATTCAAATTATTTTACGAAAAATTATGCCAAAAAAGTTGCAGCATTGTATGAATAGTAACAACTTTTTCAAAAAGAAGGGAGTTGTTATATCAAAATTGAACCCCCATATTAAAATAATACTAAGTACCAAATATTTGTACATACTGTCATAATTTGTCATAGTTTATAATTTGTATTATTAATTACTCTAAAAATAACCAAATCTAAATAATTATGTCGAACCTGCAGATTTGTAAGTAATTTCATACAAAAGGTCTCCCAATGATTTAATGCCTTATTTTTCTAGAACACAAAAGCTCAGTCAGTAGGTTCCAAACTTATAAAAGTAACTCAATTGCAAATATTACTCAATTCTGTTCTAACTTTGATATAAGCTTGTTCCAACTTAGTTCATAGTGCTTAAGTTCCTGTACGAGATATTAAATAAAAAGTGTTAAGTACAATAGTTATTTTTTAAAAATCGGTCATCGCAACTGAAGACCTAACATTCATAATTTACATATATCTACAGTTCAAAAAATAATAAGCTGATTTAAATGAACACAATGACAACATCTTTAAATCAGTTATGTAGACTAAATTTGTTTGAGTAGGTTGTTATATTTAACAAAAAACAAAAAACAGTTGTCATATTCAAATTGACATTTTTTCATAAGAATTATTTAAATCTTCACATTATTTTCCAGTGAATTTACTACTTAGGACAGATCTTTTCACCTCCAATTAACTTTAACCAGCTGCAGTAGTTATTTACCTAGGATGCAATTGTTACAACAATGAAAATCAACAACTTTAACTCCCGTATAAAGTTAACGGGAAGATGAAAAGAATGGGCCTTAAATTAATAATACAGGGTGAATTTGAAATACACTGCATAATTTTAATCCGTTAATAACAGCGAAGGATAAAATTATCCCAATGGAGGACAAGATTATCCATCTAGTGGTCAGTTGTTGCTACTAACTGTCGAGACATACAATGTTACTGTGACAGATAGCGACTTTTTAAAGTACCAAAGAGCAGTAGACCTCTAGCCCTGGTGGAATAAAATTTTAATTTGTTTTCTAGAATCAGTCTAGATTGTGTAAAATTAGAACAGGAAAAAAATAAGTGATTTAGATCTCCAACAGAGGTGTTGTCACAAGTACATAATGGGGAATCTTGCAAGCCAATTTTGTGCATGTGGGAAGGAAAGCGACCATGATTTAGTTTCAATCTTGTTATTGTGGATGAATAAAATTTTGAGACTGAATAGCTGAAAATATGGGGGATTGTTTTAGGTAAATTAGGGTGTATGAGGGTGTAATGGTTGTGAGATATTCTGCTGAAATCCGACCACTGTGTCTTCCATTTCTCACGAATATCATGCTTATATGTGTTAACTAGATCATCGTTTGTTGCAATGTAATTAATTTCTTGCAGTGAGGTGGCTTCTTTAGCAAGTTTATCTGCAGTTTCATTTCCAACAACCCCTACATGTCCCTTTGTCCATATAAAGGTTATACTCGTTCCCTTTCTATGTAGGTCTACTAGTCTCTTTTTAATGTCGCAAATGATTTCATTTTTACCAGATTTCTCGGTTGTATTACCAATGGCTTTTAAGACAGATTTAGAATCCGACACGATGACATAGTTATCGTTGCTTGCATTGTTTTCGGTTAACCAAGATAAGGTGCATTGAATTGCGTAAGCTTCGGCAGTATAAATGGAACTCATATCAGGCAGAGCAAATTTGAAGGATTGATTGCTATTAGCTACAAAGAAGGCACATCCTGTCCCTTCACTGCATTTTGACCCATCAGTGTAAATGATAATGTCATTATTGTGACTGCACAGTATAGAATTCAGAAGGTTATTATTAATTCTATGGAATTCTGTAAATCTAGGGAATATAACTGTTGGCTTGAAAATTAAAACATCATAATCTAAGTTAAAAATAGGGTATTTGTCATTAGGTGTTATAAATTTTTCATGTCTACTTGTTTCAATTAATGCATCTGCAAGAGGAGGACTATTTTTTAATTTCCAGTATTTATTAGTCAGATTTTCTATTGAAAGTCTATACACACAGTTTAATATTGAGGTGTTGTTCATGGATCTGTGTTTAATAATAAATTTGCTGGCCAAAAACTGTCGCCTCAGGCTCAAAGGAGGCTCAAGGGCCTCCACCAGAATAGCAGGACACGGTGAGGATTTCATAGCTCCGATACACATGCGAATAGCTTTGTACTGAATACGATCTAATATTTTTAAATTCGTATTAGAGGATGACCCATATAGCACACAGCCATAATCCAATATAGATCGAATGTAAGACCTGTAAAACGTGAGGCCGATTTTCGGATCTGCACCCCATTTACTTTTTGATACGCACTTTAACATGTTTATGCCTTTTTCACATTTATTTTTAACGTGATTAATGTGTTTAGACCATAGAAGTTTGTTGTCTAGGACTATACCTAAGTATTTATAATGGTCTACTATTGGTATATCGAGATCGCTAAGTTTTATAATATTAGGTGTCCTGAGTCTATGTCTGGTAAAAAACATAATAGCAGATTTTACAGGACTTATACTAAAACCGTGATCAAATAACCAGATTTTAAGGCGGCGTATTATGTGTTTTAGGTCCTCTACACATTCTCCATATGAATCCTGTCTGGTGTATATGCATATATCATCTGCATACTGAATAACTTTTAGTGGCGTATTAAATATGCTATGCAAGTCCTGTGTATATACATTGAATAATAGTGTGGACTCAGGACGGAGCCCTGGGGGAGGCCTTTGGAAACAGTTCTGGGTCCATGCAAATTATTGTTATGGTCTCTAATGAAAATTGTTCTACCATTATATAGTTCCGTGATACGTGCAGCTGCATTAATTCCTATACCCATATTGCACAATTTAACATTCAGTATCTCCAAGTCAACTGCGTCATATGCACCTTTTAAATCGACATATAAACAGGCCGAATACATATTCTGAGAAAAGGTTAACTGGATATCAGATACCAATTGTGCAACTGCGTCAACCGTACCCTTCCCTTTCCGGAAACCATACTGAGACTGCGGTAATAATGACCTATTTTCCAATTGCCATTCTAGCCTTAATTTAATCATTCTTTCGAATATCTTAACCAAACAAGACATAAGAGAAATTGGTCTATACGATGAAGGTAACAGAGAGTCCTTATTTGGTTTCAGCAATAAACATATAACAATTTCTTTAAACTGAGGGACGTAGTCTCCATTTAACCACCAATTGTTAAATATTTGAAGGAGTAGACGTTTTGCAGAGTAAGGAAGATTTCTTAGCATTTTATAAGATAAGCTATCTATACCGGGAGACGAGTTTTTTGTACTTTGTAAAGAGATGTCTAACTCTGCTATAGTGAAACATTTCAATAATTGGTCGTCATATGTCATCGTGTCGAGGTTCGGTTGGTTTGGTTGCAATATATTGTTCGGTACATAAGCAGGTGCAAAGTTGTCTAATAATTTATCGACGAGTATCTGTGATATTGATCCTTTTTTGATTTGAAAGTGTTTATTGTTAATTTTTTTAATGAAGTTCCATATTTCTGTTGGAGGTGTATTTTTATTTAGTTTATTTAAAAAGTTTTTCCAGCATTCTTTTTGTTTATTTTTGAATAATCGTTTAGTTTGTGCGTCTATATTTTTATAATTTAAATAATTTTCTAAATTGGATTGATTTTTGTATTTGGACAACGCCTCACGTCTAAAATTATTTTTGTTGGAACATTCCTCATCCCACCATATGGGACGGGCAGTTTTTAATGCGAAAGGTTTATTTGTTTTCATAGAGCTAGAGGCCGCATTACTTATAGAAGAGACTAATGCAATAAATTGATCTATATTGCATAAGTCATCTGGTAATTCACAAATTGTATTTTCTATAAGGGCCTGGAATGCCAACCAATCAGCTGACTTTTCCTGCCACTTCGTTGCAGGGTTTATGATTTTTGGCAGATTATTAACTTCAAAATCGATTAATATTGGAAAGTGGTCTGACCCCATTGTGTCAGGTAAAATACTCCAGCTACATTTACTTACTAAATCATTACTTACTAGGGTAAGGTCAACAACCGAGGGTAGATGATTTGGTGGGGTTACACGAGTGGGGCTACCGTTATTTAATATGACGAAATTAGAATCTTCTAGAGATTCAACCAAATATTTCCCAGAGATATTTTCTTGGTAGGAGCCCCATAAATTGTGGTGGGAGTTGAAGTCACCACAAATAATTTTAGGACATGAGAATTGCGCAAATAAATTTTCCCAATCAGTTTTATTTGTGCAAATATTGGGAGGTTTATATAATGAAACTAACGAAAGAGTATAATCTGCTATGTAAATTGCGCACACTTCTATATTAGTGTTAAAATTGTGGTTTATTATAGTTTCTGTGTAACTAAGGTTTTTGGCGATAAATACTTATCGCCAAAAACCTACACCGCCTTTACCGTCATTTCTGTTTTTTTTTTACAAAATTATAGCCATTAATGGAGAAATTTGAGCTTGGTTTGATCCAAGTCTCGGAAAGCATAACTATATCTATCTTATTCCTGTTTAAGAAGTTTTGTAAGTGGCCTTTATTGGCTATGACAAATTCCACTGAAGAACTTTAATTTTTTTATTAGTATGTGGATTCATTGTCACTGATATTTATTACTTCTGTTGTAATATTACCCAGGTCTATGATTGATAAGATATCTTCTTTAATTTTATGATCGTTTTCTAAATTAATATTTTGACTAGCGTTACTATTAAAACTGTTGACTATGTTTTGGACATAAGTTGCTATTTGACAAACTAGTTTTTCTTTATATTATATGAATTCGTCACGATATGGGTTAGGGATTATGGGAGCGGAAAAGGAATTTGCTTTTTTTGCAGAGGAATCTCTTAAAGGAGGAGGAGTGGCGGGCTCAACGCGGACTGGAGATCTCGATTTTCGTTTTTTAGGATGCGTTGGGATTATTGGCCGTTTAATATTATTTGCCGTTTGTACCTGATTTGAGGAGTGAGAAGAATTATTTAAGGTGGGGAAATTGTTTAAATCATATAATAATGAGAACCTGTTGTTTGTTACCGCTTTACTATATGAGGGATTATTTACGAGTGCCTCGGCCTCTTTAAATGAGGTATTTTCTACAGCCATCGTTTTTTTAATATTATATTGTTTGATATAGACCGGGCATTTTTTTGATAATGAGGCATGCTCATCTGTTTGACAGTGTATGAAATATTGAAGGCCATCCTCGCAGGTATGATTTTCATCACAAATTTTTGAGCAATTTTTACATTTTTGTTCATTACTTCTACATAATTTCTTTGTATGTCCGTAACGCAAGCACTTAAAACACTGCACCACTGGGTGTACATAAGGCTCTACTACGAAATTGACTAAATTAATTTGTATATTAGTGGGTATTGAATTTCCTAAAAAGGTTACTACAATAACTTGTCTGGGAACCATTTTAAAAGTACCATCGGGATTCTGTACTCTTCTATGCAGCCTTTGAACCTCGACTACGTCAATATTGGATTGTATGGCATTTTTTAGATATTGCTCATCAAAGAAAGTGTCATCATTTTTACTACTCCCTTTTTTTGAGTGTAGAATTTGGGTATATAAGCCACTAAATTCTGATTGTTAATAATATCGTGATTTACTAGTAAATTTGCAGATAGAAACGTTTTGAAAATAACTTTAACTCTGTTTATACCTACAGATTTGATATCCGTAATATCATTTTTAAATTGCAAGTTTTCAAACAAGTAATGTCCAACCCTAATAGGAAACAATCTTCCCAATTTCTTATCGAGGTGCTCTACAAAAACATAATATGGACCTTTATCAGTCGACTTATACCTATTCAACAGATCGTAGCTCTTTTTGTTCTCCTTATCACTAGAAGTTTTTTCACTTACCAATAAGGATTCCTCCGTACTCATAAAACTGTTGTTTTTGTCAGGCGGGTCGGTGCCGCCCGAGGTGACACTCATACTTACTTATTATAAATTCTATTCACTACACTTAAAAAATTAATATAATTACGAAATTCTAGTATTAATCCTATGGCACTAAGATAAATAAGGTAATTAAAAAACGAAAACGCACTTATTCACAGGAAAACTTCTACGTTAACAGGAGCTGTAGACAGTTCGGCTGTCAATCGCGGAATGAAGCAAAAAAATATTGTTGTCCTTTTAAAAGTACAATAGGAATATACCTACAGATTTATTTGAGATTTTTTAAAAACATGAATTATTGATTTTTGAAATGTTTATTTCCTCTTCATGCTGTAATTGGGCTTCTTATATTTTATGTTTTGTTTCTGTTGCAGAGGACTTACGCTCCACGAATTATTAGCTTCTTTCGAAGATGAAGATGATGTCCTAGTACCTCAAACATCACCAAATCCACTAACCACGAAGTAGCTATAACCTTGCTGCCACCCATAAATGCTTGCGAAGATAACACCGATGAAGATTCGGGGGATGAAGATTTCGTATCAATAAATAACTTGCCAGGAAGTCAGCTACTAGCTGAAGCAGAAATCACAACTTCCCTTGATAATGATGATGATGATGATAACATACCACTCTCTATAATTAGGTTGCAAAAAATCAAAAACATATACCAATGATGATATAAAAGCCAATGAAGTCCAATGGCCAGTTTTTGCCAGTGTGCGAAATAATTTATCGCCGATAGAAATTTTTTGTAATTTTTTTGATGCCCAAATGATTGACTTGTTTGTCAAGTATACAAATTTATATGCTGCAAAAAAAACAAAACGGGGGATGTGACAGTCGACGAAATTAGATCGTTTTTTGCAATATTACTTCTTAGAGGCTATGTGCCTTTACCAAGAAGAAGAATGTTTTGGGAGACCACAAGTCTTACGCATAATGAATTTGTTTCAAGAGCAATGTCAAGAGATAGATTTGAATTTATAATGTCAAATCTTCACTGCTGCGACAATGACAACTTAGATAAAACAGATAAATTTGCCAAAGTTCGTCCATTTTATATTGCAATAAATAAAAAATTTCTTGAATTCGCAGTCCCGACTGAAAATCGTAGCATTGACGAATGTATGGTACCATATTTTGGAAAGCATGGGTGCAAACAGTGCATCTTGAACAAACCAGTTAGATTTGGCTATAAGGTTTGGATGGGGACGACAAGTAATGGCTACGTGAATTGGGTAGAACCATATCAAGGGTCTAAATCTGTTGTCAAGAATGCTTATAGAGATTTTGGATTAGGACCATCTGTGGTGAGTAGGTCCTATGATATTATATATTTGTGAAAATAGTTGATGTTAATTTACGCACATTTTCCTATTGTCCTTTTAAAAGGACACCTAAAAAAATTAGTTCTCAAATAATTGATTAAAAAACTTCTATTTGGTTCCTTTCTTTATTAACTTTTAATACAAAAATGACAAAAAATTTTAAAAAATAAAAAAATTTAAATTCAGGCATATCTGGGATAGAAAAATAAATAAGTTTATTTATTTATAACACGTTTAAATAAATTGAACAACTGTACACGGGCCGGTTTTATAAGACAGGTGATTGCCTGAATACTTGCTGAAATTACTCTACCCCTTTATACAGGGTGTACCCGAATTTAACTATAAATAAACAATAAATAACTTTATTAACTTCAAATAAATAGCACGCGGAATTCTAGGGTTCAATAATTCCTATATTTTTACTAAACTGGTTATACAGGGTGAACTCAAAAATACTAGCGAATAAAATAATAATAGTAACGAGTAAATTATTCAACTACCAGCTGAATCTGTAGGCGTAAAAATTTGCTTCGTTACAATATTTATGAATTCATGTGGAATTTTACTGTCCATTACGATTTCTCATCAGAATATTGAGAAAATGTATAAACAATTGAGGCGTTTCTAGGAAAAACCTCATTAGTCCAATTTCGCGGAAATTGGAATACATATACAAATCGTTTTTTCTTGTAAAAACATTATAAGTTCCATAAAAACTAAGTATGAAATGTAGCTTGTTCTTGTAAAAACATCACAAGTCCACATTGTTTCGTCTAAGAAAGTCACATGTCCATAACATGTGATGTTTTCCATGGAAATATTTCGATTTCTAGCACGTGTGCACTTGTTGGGTTAGTTTGTGATCGTGTCTCGAGTAGATAACTTTGTTTCATTTTAAAATACCGACAAAATGGATGAAGAAAATAACAAAGAAGCAGTAGTTGTTCAGTGGCAAGAAAAAAAGCAAAATAAAGCACATCCAACGCTTGTTGTCAAAGAAGCTAAAGTAAAAGGTGCAGAACATAGAAATCATAAATGAAAACTATAGCTGAGAAAAAAATAGGACATGATTGCAGGTATATTGGCTTTAAAATAATAATATATAACATTGAAGTTAACTGTTTGATTTTCTTTAGATGCAAACGATTAAAATGTTACCAAAAAGTTTCTGTTGAAGAACGAGAACACATTTTTACCGAATTTTATAAAATGCATGACAAAAATGAACAAGACGCATACTTGGCAGGCCTAATAACAATAAATTTTATACAACGACATAGAAAATGTAAACAGGAAAACAATAAACCACATTGTGCTACATATTCTTACAAATTGCGATGTTTTGGAATAGAAAAGTCGGTTTGTGTCAAAGCATTTGCCAGCATTCATGCTGTTACATTGCCTCGTCAAAAAAATTCAGTTTTATCACTAGTAGAAAAAGGTTGCGCACCTAGAGATATGAGGGGCAAACATACTTGCCGCCCCAGAAAGTACTGCATAGAAGCTACTAGTCTGATAATTAATCATATACGTACATTTTCTCCTATGCAATCACATTACTCATTACGAAAAAGTCCAAATCAGCTGTACCTACCATCCGAGTTAACAGTGAAAGATATGCACAAGGCTTTTCTGCAGGAATACTACATTAACGTTCCCTACAAAATGTATTGGACAATTTTTAAAACCAAATTTAATATTAAATTCGGATATCCTCGTTCAGACACATGTGCAGAATGTGACAAATATGAACATAACTTAAGCAACAAGGATATTTCTGACGCCGATAAAGCTTCTTACAAAACGCAAAAAGAACTTCATCTAAGAAAAGCTAATGCATTTCACTCCAAAAAACGTAGGTACAAAGAACTGGCTAGAGCAGGCGAAATTTCATGCATTACTTTTGACTTCATGCAGAACTTACCACTGCCACACATTCCGTCCAATCCAGTATTTTTTGCAAGACAGATATGGTATTACGTTTTCGGAATCCATGATTTAGGCAGTAATGAAGCAATAATGTATACTTATACCGAAGACCAAGCAAAAAAGGGATCAATAGACGTTGCATCAATGTTATTGAACTACATTAATACCAATGATTTGTCTAGAAACTTGGTTTTGATTAACGATGGCTGTCCGGGTCAAAACAAAAACTATACCATGTTGCACTTTCTGTATGTATTAGTTCATGGGCTAAAACTCTTTGACTCTATAATTTACCTGTTTCCTGTAAGAGGTCATTCGTATCTTCCTAATGACCAGGATTTTTCTCTTATTTCAAGAAAAAAGCGACAAACCGAACGAGTTGAAATTCCAGAGGGTTGGGATAACATCATTTTACAAGCAAGATCTAAACCGTCCCCTTTTAGAGTTGTCAAAGTAGACCAATCTATAATATTTGATGTAAAAAGTGCAACTGAAAAGTTTTTTTTAAAACATAAACATATTATAAACATAAAAAATATTAAAATGTTCCGAATTGAAAGTACTAACAGATGCATTTTTCTTAGAGATAGCTACAATGGTCCATGGCGTTCATCACTAGTAGTATCAAAAACAGTCATTAAAAATGAAATAAGTTTAAAGCATGCGTACGATCTACCAATACCAATTAAGAAAACAAAACTGGATAGTCTGGAAAAGCTTCTGCCCCTTTTACATAATCAGAACAACAGAAAATTTTATGACGACTTGATAAAAAACCAGAATAGCAAACAACTTGACAGCCCTGATATGAATAATACCGTCGACAACGATGATAATAGCAGTGGTTGCGAAGACTAAAAGACTAGTAGTGAAGTTTTCATTTATTTAGTTAGTCAAATGTTTACTTTTTATTTCTAATAATAACATCACATGTTAAGTTTTTTCCTTTAAAAACCTCATATGTTCAGGTTTTTTTTGTTTTTTTTTCATAATCGTTTGACAAAAAAATCATAAAATATTTTAGGCTATGTGTCTTATATTTTTTTACACCTACTAAATAGTTAAATAAAGTATTCCAGTAAAAAATAAAGAACTTTGAGAGTTTTTATTGTTTTCTCAAATATTTTAATTTTGGACTAATGAGCTTTTTCCTAGGAACGCCTCAATTGTTTCTTTGATTTTTTAATGAAGTATATATAAACAGTGAAACATCAAGTATCACAGGAGTGAAATGACAACAGGTGATGGAAGGCATCCAGTGATGGCTTCCTTTCAGTGAATGCCACGTTGGGTCATTGATGCTATTTTTTTGAGATTCCACCAATCTAGGCAGTCCTAGGATCTGGGATGGTGGCATTTCGAAAAACAAACATCAATCGCACAACATGACATTTTATAACTACTATGATTCTATGATACAGTATAGATTATATTTTAATAAAATAGTAGTCTCTATTAAGTCATTATTTAAGCAAGAATGTAGTGTCTTTTTCGTTTCATTACCAATTCTATTCTTGAAGTGAAATAAATATGGCATAATTCGTTTATATTAATCATTACTGTGTGGTTACATAGTAACAAATTTTCATGAAATATATACAAAACTTAGTTTGATAAATATCATTTTTGTTACTAATTTTCTGTCACATTCGCATGATTTCACAGTGGCTATAAAGTGGCAATTAAGTGGGTCACTTTTGGGACGTAGCTGCCTGCGGACATTAAGCGTTGTTGTGACGTGATTGTGGCGTGGCTGCCTACATAACGTGCGATGTCACAGTCACTATGATAATATCATTTTCACGAGTTTGCGATGTTATTTGGTTTAGTGGGTATTGACGATAGTATGATTAGATTCAAAGGGCATAGTTCTCTCAAACAGTATATGCCCAAAAAACCTATTAAAAGAGGTTTTAAGGTTTGGGTCTTGGCTGATGAGACAGTATATGCTTGGAAGTTCGACATCTATACTGGAAAATCTCAGGAGGGTGTGCAGAAGAATTTAGGTCCATCTGTGGTAAAAACTTTATGTCGAGATTTAGTAGGAGAAGGACACAAAATATACTTTGATAACTACTTCAATAGTATAGAATTACTTACTTGGCTAAAAGATAGTGAACTAAACGCATGCGGAACTATTATTTCAAACAGAAAACATTTGCCTGTTTTCAAGTCGGACAAAGAATTTAAAAAAGGTGATATTGACTCTTATGGCAGTAACACTGGGATAGCTTCTTGGAAATGGAAGACAACCGTTGCATTTACCTTGCATCAAATTTCCACGATCCAACTGAAACTACAACAGTAAACAGAAAAGATAAAAAGGGCGCTATTTCACAGGTACAGTGTCCAACCGTCCTCAAAGACTACAATACCTACATGAACAGCGTTGATAAATTTGATCAAATCAAATCGCTATAAGAAATTAATAGGAAAAGTAAAAAGTGGTGGCATCGTGTGTTCTTCTACTTCATCGACGCATGTATCGCCAATGTATTCACTATATATAAAATACTGGGAAATACAGATAAAAGTTCTAAAAAATTAAAGTGTTCAGGCGAGATATTGTAAAAGAGCTTGTGGCATCAAA
Organism: Rhagium mordax; assembly: GCA_963680705.1. Lineage (NCBI taxonomy): Eukaryota > Metazoa > Arthropoda > Insecta > Coleoptera > Cerambycidae > Rhagium > Rhagium mordax. The sequence goes on from OY796664.1 coordinate 29,530,225, forward strand.
AATCTGTGTCTATAAATAGACAACGGTTATCTCAGGAAATGGCAGATGGTATAAACATAGGAAGGAAAAAACCTACTACTTCTACTGCTGTAAGACACACTGAAAGTGCACACCGACCAGTCAGAGATACAAGAAGAAAATGCGCCATTTGTAGCACGACTAAAGCAGAAGTAAGGACGAATTGGATATGTACGATTTGCAGGATTCCGCTCTGTTTGGGAAAACGCCGTAACTGCTTTCAAGAATACCATTACGTAAGTTTTTTCAAGTAATTCCCGTATATGCTCAAATAATGTTCTTTTTCTTTTAGAAATAATTTTTTGCTGATGAAGCATACTGGGACACTATTCATCCCATGGCATAACAAGAAAATTTAAATTGGAATATTTTTTTTTAATTTTAGTTAATGAATTTTGTTCCATAATCTAACATAATTATATGTTTTAATTAAAATTTTCAATAAAAAGAATATCTGTACATATAGGGATTTTATGTTCTCAAAATTCCGTGCTTGAAAGAGTTATACAAAAAAAGTACCATGTTATCGCTCAGATCTTAAATCGTTCGTTGAATCATATATAAATCTATATACTGCGTTCCTAATGTAAATTCTTCAGTTGATTCGTTTACCATGATCAAGTGGAACATTGTATCGTATTTAAATCGATATCGATATTTTGTATGTAAATATTATCGTCAGTATTGATAGCATTGCTATTATTAAAATATCTATTTAATCACATGTTTATTATTGAATTTCATTATTGACTGTATTTCATATGCAATCATTTTAAATCTATTTGTCATATGATTTCAACAGTTTTTACGTACGAGACGAATGTACGTGTAGACATCTTTGATTACTATTTAACGTTAGGAACTGTGATAAATTGAAAAGTTTTAGTTTTGGTACATTTTTCTTTTCATATATCTCTGGTATATATCGGGTGGTCCAAAAAAAACCGGAATTTTTATTTTACCTTATAACTTTTTTATTTTTTCAGCGATTTTCAACTTTTTGGATTCGTTCGACAGCTAAAGCTTTCAGCTAAACTATTCTCAGTCAGAAGCTGATATTATGATCATAAATGTCAAGGCAGACGTATTTAAACTTGAACAATTTTTAATAACTGCTGGAATTTTGTTGAAATGCCGAATTTACAAACGGTTTGTTTCATCATCATGACTGGTCTTGTGGCAATATTTTGATGGGTAGTTTTAAAAAATCGGTCAAAGAACTACGGAGCTGTACCAAAAAATGTAGAGGAGTGTTATCAACGTCTCGGCAGCAATGGTAAACACAAAAATTCTTATTTTCCTTTATAACTTTTTTTATTCCTTACCGATTTTAATTTTTTTTGAATCATTTAAAACCCAAAGCCTTCCACTACAATATTGAATATCAGAAATTGACATGAATCATAAATCCAATATGGCAGAAGTGGTCAAATTTACCTAATATTTAAAAGCCGCTGGGAATTTTTTTAAATAGCGAATTAAATGGCTTTTCTTTTAATCTGGAAGCCTTATCTTCTAAAAACATTTTCATTCATATGACTGATGGTCGAGATGGTAGCGTACCTGCCTCCCACCCAAAAGTCCCGGGTTCGAATCCCGGTCGTGGCAATGGAAAATACTGGGAGAGGGATTTTTCCATTATACACGGATATTGGATGGGTGTCCCTTGTCTTTAAATGTGTAGCCCCCTCCCGCACAAGGCTCTTCTAGAGCCTTCTGGGATAAAGGGGGTCGTAATTACATGTGGTGTATTTATTATTATTATTATTATTATTATTCATAGATCACGAAAATCGGTTAAGAACTTACAAAGATGTAGTTGATAACGTAATCATGTGCCCCATAACAACAGTATTAAATTAATTCTTAACAGAGTTACCTATACACTTATCTTCATGGTTACAAAACAAATGAACATTGATACTTAACTGTCACTTCGGCTGTTTTTAAAAAGTGTTTTGTGGTACCTAGTTTTGTTAAAATGGTGTTGTCAAATGAAGAGAAGATTTTCATTAAGAATTTATTGATTCGAGGCTAGACGTTCCAGTTAGTTGAACAATTTGACTCACACTAAAACTGGAATGCGGCGGTGTACTTACAGGGCTAATTGCCAAATTGGCGACCTGTTCAATGTTCTCCTAAAAAATATTCAAAAATATTAGAATTAAGTTACTCTATATTTTCTTTACGTTGACACTAATTACACAATAATACAATAAATACTTACTTCTACTCTTACTGTTCTCGGCCTACCACTTCCTCGACGTCTTTCAATCTTTCCAGTTTCTTGAAACTTTCTTGCAAAGTCGTAAATAGTACTTTTTTTAAAGTTATTGCCTGGAAATTGTTGTATTATTTCCGAAAGTTTATAGCTGCGAATCAATAAATTCTTAACGAAAATCTTGTATTCATTTGACAACACCATTTTAACAAAACTAGGTACCACAAAACACTTTTTAAAAACAGCTGAAGTGACAGTTAAGTATCAATGTTCATTTGTTTTGTAACCATGACGATAAGTGTATAGTTAACTCTGTTAAGAATTAATTTAATACTGTTGTTATGGGGCACATGATTATTACGTTATCAACTATATCTTTGTAAGTTCTTAACCGATTTTCGTGATCTATGCGTGAAAATGTTTTTAGAAGATAAGGCTTCCAGATTAAAAGAAAAGCCATTTAATTCGCCATTTAAAAAAAATCACAGCGGCTTTTAAATATTAGGTAAATTTGACCACTTCTGCCATATTGGATTTATGATTCATGTCAATTTCTGACATTCAATATTGTAGTGGAAGGCTTTGGGTTTTAAATGATCCAAAAAAAATTAAAATCGGTAAGGAGTCAAAAAAATTATAAAGGAAAACAAAAATTTCTGATTTTACCATTGCTGCCGAGACGTTGATAACACGCCTCTACATTTTTTGGTATAGCTCCGTAGTCCTTTGACCGATTTTTTAAAACTACCTAGCAAAATATTGCCACAAGTCCAGTCATGATGATGACATAAACCGTTTGTAAATTCGGCATTTCAATAAAATTCCAGCAGTTATTAAAAATTGCTCAAGTTTAAATACGTCTGCCTTGACATTTATGATCATAATGTCAGCTTCTGATAGAGAATCGTTTAGCTGAAAGCTTTAGCTGTCGAACGAATCTAAAAAGTTGAAAATCGCTGAAAAAATAAAAAAGTTATAAGGTAAAATGAAAATTCCGGTTTTTTTTGGACCACCCGATAGATTACGAGTTCATGCCCAGAGTGTACTGTTGAACAACTTTCGTCCGTAAGGTCACTGTTATATAGATCGTTTTGTCTGATTAGATATTTTGAGGTTAACTTTCACCATACTACAAAATTTGGGTTACGATACAAGAGATTTTCCAAATTTTTTTATAAATGTAGATTCGTTCGTCTCCTCTGGCGAATCTTTACATTTAAACGTAGTGGGGGGAAACGAGGGGAAGGTGATTGTAAGTGGTGGGGGTATCGTTTGTTGATCCTCAAAAGTTCATTAGTGTATTTTACAAATTAAATAGGTATATAAGATGTAAAATGCGTGACTGGATAGAATTTTTGCAAATTGATATGTATTTTGAGATGTGCTATTATAAATATTAATTGTCACATTAAAGTTTTCATTATTATCGTCTGTAAGAGTAAAGTCATGTTGAAGTTGAAGTTGTTTAAATAGATGTTTGATATATTTCTGTAGTAGACAAAGAAATAAACTGTAGGTAATGCCCTTATTGCTCCTATACAGGTGCATTTTTAAATAAAATATAATAAATTTTTAATTACAACAATTTTATTTTAAAAATTATTAAAAGTGTACATTTTCTAATGTGAGCTATTCGAAAACAGTTGAAATTTGGCTTTTCACACAAGACAAAAAATGTTAATGTCACAAGGAATGCGAAAATGTAAAAATATACACGGTGTTCCATTTAAAATAACAGAGTTAGGTAGGGTCCACGGGAAATGGAATACCCTATAGAGCTAATAACATTTTCTTTACACGGCCAACATGATTCTAGACAGCTTTTATTAAAATTATTTTTTTTATTAAATTTACAGTTACAAGGGAAACCGACTTAGGTGGAACACCATCTTTAACTACGGTTATAACTCCGGGACATTTCTCGACCCAAGTTTACAGCAACTTTTTTAATGATTTGTGACGTTACATCTAATTATAATGCACCCTGTATAAAACGCAGTATTCAATGAAATTTGAAAATAGGAACAAAGCAGTTCCAGACCTATGTTTACGAAGCAAAAATCTATTATTTTAATAGGATCTATCTGCCCTCCAAGTGTCCTGTATAACATTCGGACCACCCCATAAAACCCGAAATATCTCAAAAACTATTGCAATTAAGTATAGGGAATACTCGTAGATTAAAAACAAGTCGCTAGTGACGTTAATGAAGATGATATGAAATATGTGCTTTTTCATTTAAAATGATTGAGAAAACCCTAGTTCCGAGTTTTGATTCACCCTGTATCAAGTATTGTGAAAGAAATTCTATAGATAGTAAACCTAGACCATATAGCATAATTAATGGAGCCAAAAATTATTCAGTATCTATTCTGAAAACGATATGGGACGCTCAGTCAATTTATTATGTTACATTTATTTGAGTGTTATTGATTGTTTGCTGTTATTTGTTCTGAGATTAGGATCTTTAGAAGTTATTTTTAATTATTATTTGTTTTTGTGATAGGGTTTCTAATTTTATTGTTTTGTTCGGGTTTATTTAATTTTTAAACATTAAGAAAATAAATTTTTTGATATGCTAGTTTCTGTGAGAAAAAAATTATCCGTATGACTGCCAATAAATTAAAGATAAGAATTCATGTTTTTTAATACAGACCTGAAAGTTAACGTTTCTGGCCATAAAAATTGAACCACTTAAAATTTTCAAATTTCAATAGAGCATTTAAAGCTCTCTTAAATGACCCATCACTAAATACCGTGTGATGAAAAAAAAAAAAAAATTTTTGTCAAAATTTTTGTGACGTCCCTGTATGCAGAATTTTAGTGAAAATATTTTGGCGGCACGTGAAATCTGTCCTAAATTAAATACTGAATCCATTGGATTTTACCGCAATTCGCTATCTGCAATATATCTCGAGAAAACGGGGGGTGATTATGTTTTCTGAATCACCCCGTATATATTTTTAAAATGTGCGTCCTTTTAGGCTCTGAGATCCTAAAATATCTTTTGTGTCTATTATGGCATATGAATTATGAAACTTTGCCACAATATTGGGCCATCCTGTATTTATTTGATAGCTTTTAAATTTTAAAAAATTATTTTATATTTTTTCTTTTAGTATCCAATTAAAAACTAAATTTAAAAAATAAAGCAAAACAAACACTAAATTGTTTTATCAATTTACATCATTGCACCAATAACACTTCTTCAATAATTAATATGAAATAAACCCAAAATTATAAAAGAAGTTAACAAGATAACAAAGACATTGAAAATAATCTATAATACTGTTTTGTGTCCTGTACTATATTATTTTACATACAACTTTCGTGGGACGTAGGACAAATAAAAACTACTCCTTCGGTATTTAGATTGACCGGTTTCTGCAGAATAACCTGCCTTCCTCATAATCTATAATTTATTAAACATGTAAGAATATAGGGATTACAAGAAATATTAAAGACACTTACCAATCTACAAGTAAAAACTATAAATTCCAATTAATTTCATAATTGGATTCGTCAAATACAAAATTACTAAAGAATACGTTAAAGACGTCAAAAGAAAACAAATAATAATCACACACCACATTAAATTAAATAAAATTTTAAATTGTTTAATGTGGTGTGTGATTATTATTTGTTTTCTTTTGACGTCTTTAACGTATTGTTTAGTAATTTTGTATTTGACGAATCCAATTATGAAATTAATTGGAATTGATAGTTTTTACTTGTAGATTGGTAAGTGTCTTTAATATTTCTTGTAATCCCTATATTCTTACATGTTTAATAAATTATAGATTCTGAGGAAGGCAGGTTATTCTGCAGAAACCGGTCAATCTAAATACCGAAGGAGTAGTTTTTATTTGTCCTACGTCCCACGAAAGTTGTATGTAAAAAAATTGAAAATAATATACAGTAAGGCGCTGAGCACTAAGCGGTTAGGAAAATCCTATGTATTTATGTACATGTGCATAAGGTTCAGAATAGCGCGGTTATAATTAAATAGTGGGGGCATGCCAACTACATGGTCTTTGGCCGCGTGGTGTGGCCCGCTTGTTTCATCGGGCACACTCGATAGTCACCCCACTATTTATATGGCGCTATTCTGAGCCATATTGCACATGTACATAAGTGCATAGGATTTTCCTATGCGCTTAGTGCTTAGCGCCTTACTGTATTATAAATTATGTTAAGAATGATGACTGATGCACAAATTTCGCCTCCTATGCAGGTTTTTGTAAATATTTTGAAGCTGATCCTCAGTTAAATTATTCATTTATCGAATAAGTGCTAATTCTTCAATGTTATGCACAGTAGTCCAGAAAATATTATTCAAGTGCCCAAAAAATATGTATCTAAGAGCGATAATTCCAGTGATCTGGAGCAACAATTCTTGATTAACCAGTCGATTGTTATTAAACTCCATTAAAAACCACATTGTAGTTCTTGCTGTAAGTGCAGTTGCCCCAACTTACTGGAAGTAACACATAATCACGTAATTCTGATAAAAAAAAAATTATAAAATACGTTTCTGTGTTTATCATTTCATAAAAATATATAGCCCATACTATACAGCTTCTTTTATTTTATTTCATTTGTACACTACCCAATGGATATAATTCAATTACAGGGCATGGGCTACAGATAATTACACATACAAATACAGCATCTACTCTTTAATCACAAAGAGAAAGAATTTTTATTGAGGTTTCTCTGCAGTGAGATATCAACAAAGTCATATATTTTGTTGTAGTTACTGCAAACTCTACATAATGGAGAATATACAGGGTGGTCGAGATTTTAATACATAAATTTGAGAATAAGCACGGAATGAGGGCGAAGTGAGTGTTCTTCCCCTTTTTGTAAACTTTTTGACGTATCTGTCGTGTTAAAAGAGAGGTGGTCACCGACTTTAAACGACGGACTCGGATGCATATCCCAGCGTAACTTGCAGAGGTGCAGCGGATTCTGCAACTTGGTGCATCAATTCAAAACGTATCTAACCGGAAATGAGTTTCTTACACTTTCTATACTATATCGCAAAAAGAAACGGATTAAAACGGGCACTGATTAATATTTTAGTAACGAATGATTTTTATTTCAAACTCGGCCATTATTTCTAATAATTCTCGGATTTTACTTATACGAGGGATTGTCGAAAATTAATCAATTAACTACTTGATTCCTTGTTTACCAGCGGGCTTTTTAACAACTCATTAATAACTTAACTAGAACATGACTTACTTACTAAAACAGCGGCAGGGTGTACCTGTTATCGAACCCAGGAGATGCTGTAAAAGTAGTTTTAAGCAAAAGATCCCAATTAGACATAAGCACACAAGCTAAGGCTTGAATGGTGTATGTGGAACATCTGTTCCATGTACACCATTTTTTTATCAAAAATATGTCGAACTTCAAGTCAGTTCCTAAACCCAAAATTCCTTCTTTTTGCCTGATATGCATGAATCCATGCATATCAGGATTTTTTATAAAATTTATAAGACGATTTTCAGTACAGTTTCCAAAATTCCCTTTATCTTTTTCGGCTCATATCTCATGTTTGAACGAACGCATCCAGGCACGATGCAGCATGTAGAGACGACCAAGGACATGCATTGTCCTCAGCCAGTACCGATTCCTCGAAGGACGGACTGCGCCACTACAATGATCATAGCGCAGATGATCATTGTCATAAGCCGGTCTAACAGATCACAGGAATACTCCACAAAGGCGCGAGAGTGAATCTACCGTAGATCAGTAGCTCTTGATCTGATCTATCATAGACTGATCCAACTTCGTGGTCGCACTGATCTACGGACCCATAGGTTCACTCTACCCTCGCGTTCTGGAATTCCTAGTGAGTCCGTGACCTACGGCTTCCAAGGATGGTTGAGCTGGCCTCGCCTACCCATTGGTCATCGTCTCTACCGGGATCGTGTCTGATAGCACCATCTTGAAATTTTAGGAACTGAATAAAAATTGGAAATAGCGGAATTTTGCGACGCCACGTGGCGATGTGAAGTGGTCTCGGGTCTTTTCCATATCTATAGTGGGAGACCTCCCAATGATCTCGCAAAATGGAAATCCGGTATTTTTGATTAAATCAAGCCAGGATAAGCCTCCTTGCGGTACGCACGGGTACCGGGGCACTTCTCCATTATTACCAGGTGACCGCCTTGTGAGATAGCATTCGAAGAGATTTCCCCTTTCTGAAATATCCACAGACGTCTAACGGCATATACCCCTTTTGGAGAATATTACCTTAAATTTTTAGTCAATAATTCTAACAGTAAATCTATAAAACCCACTCACTAAATTGCCAGTCACGTCCATGTAATAATTCTCTTTCGGCAATCGATCACTCGTCTTTAAGCGCGGCCGTCGCGGTCGCTGACCCCTTGTGGGGGTATCGTGGTTATGGTGGCAGACCTTGCTAGGTGAGGCTCTATATGTACTATGATGATTGTTTAATATATACCCTTATTTATTATCCATGTCTTCTTATTGCGTTCTAGTATTAGTCTAGTATCTATGTTGACCCCATAGCTAACGACCCTCGCAATTGCGTCGGTTTGACCATTCGGCTGAGCCAAAGAAGAGTGAACGAGCAAGACCTGTCTGGGCAGGTGTCAGAAGTGAATTGTGTATTGTGCAAAGTGTTTAGCTAGTGTTGTATCTTTAGTTCAGGACGTTGCGAAGCCTGTATACGAGGAAGCATTCATTGTCGACAGTTGCCGTTAATCTATCGATTTCGAGACTTCGATATATTAAGGGTTTGCCACGACCTGCGTTGAATTCAACGGCCAAGAGTTAAATCAGATGTGGTGATAGCGATTAATTGACTTAATACGAATATCGGTCGTTCCCTCCCACTATCACTGGTTATAACGAATGGTTAACTAACGTTGACACAGCCTTAACAAATTAGTTTAGTTATTAAACGTTGATATGGCGCCCAACGTGGGGCTGTGCTTCGGTTGACCTCATCTCTTGCATGAATCGTAGTCATGAACGACAATCCTTTGATATCTTTGACCCCTAGTGGCTTCTACGAGCAAGAGACCGGGTTGATGGAAGATTCCTCCGTAGTGCCGGAGCGGCAGCCGGAACTGATCAGTAATGTTTCTCCCTCGTTGAGGTCCCCTGAAAATCCTCCATCAATGGAAGATCTATTCGCCAAGATGGCGCAAACTTTTGTAAACGCTATGCAAGACGCAGCACAGTGCACAACTTCTACCTATGACCGACCACGTAGTCCTAACGTGGAATATCATGGCTTAGACCATGAGAGTCCCAAAACTATCATCAGAAATTTCGAAGACTATTGCCACAGAGCAAGAATTAATAACAGTACAGACCGATTTCATTTAATAACTGAACAACTCAAAGGAGAAGCCCGAAAATGGTTTGATCAATATCGAACTCTCATTACTTCGTACGAAGTATTCATTGAACGTTTCCGCAATAGATTTGATTCAGGCGATATCTACACCCAGGCAATCACAAAACTTTATGGAGAGATGCAGCATGCAGGTGATTCATCAGCGGTATTCATTACCAAGAAAATATGTCTTTTTAATAGGGTCGACCCCTTCAAACCGGAAGCTCTGAAGGCCAGTATCATACTGGACCAACTCAGACCGGAGATACGTTCTCGCTTACGCGGAACACATATTTTTAACACTGAGTCACTTGTATCGATAGCATCTAGGGTAGAGCGAGATATAGCTGATGAAGGATCTGCGGCGCGTTCCAATGAAAATAAATCTAAGGCAAAATCTAATCAAAATTATAATCAACCATCTTCTGGCAACTCCTATAATGGCCGTGTTTGGCATACTCCCCAAAGTGAGAATAACAATAGAGACACTCAAGACGTCAGGAACCGACAAGTCCATTTCCAAGAGCAGGCAACCTCTGGCAATCAAAACCGTCCAAATTCCAACAACCAGAAAATTCCTCCTACACCATGTCGATTCTGTCCTGATGTCCAATGGCATTACCATTCCGATTGTCCAAACAATCCTTATAAGAGACGACAACAGGGAAACTTCTCAGGGGTTCGGGAACAGGGCAATTCCCGCAATCCACCTCCAGTCGGCCCTACGAGTACGCCTCGTCGTCAATAGACCAATCCCAAACTATAAACCCATTTGACCACTTACCTGACCTGACGTCAGAATACCCAGAATATGCCAAAGACCCTGCCAACTTTCAACCTATAAACCTGTCAGAAGCCATTAACCATTTATCAAATTTTTATCCTTTGCCTCGAATCAAAATTATCGTTAATAATAAACTTGTGTTCGCACTTCTTGATACCGGTGCTACAAGGAATATCATTCATCCGCAATTTCTCTCATCGATGAATAATCTATCAGATCCTCAAACTTTCGCTCTTGCTTGTGGCGATCAAGTTATTGATTCGCAAGGCACTACTTCTCTAGACATCTTTATATCGGATGTTCGTTTCCATGTACCATTTCAAGTTATCGAAGAACTGAACGAAGGAATCATATTAGGAGCTCCATTCCTTTATTCTCAACATGTCGTATTTGACTATCATAGGAAATGTGTGTATGTGGGAATAGACAGACGTATAACCGTGTTCTGGAATCAGGCAACCGATAGAGCATCTAATGAAGAATTGCCGGAAACCCTAAAAATTTCTAACTCCATTTTCAATTCACTTTTCAAAGAATTTTCTGATCTATTTACGGTGGAATTGACTCAAGCAACCACCGTAAGTGTTAAACACAAAATTATCGTTAAGGACCATCGTCCATTCAATGTAAAGCCATATCCCATGTCGCCTAGTAAAAAGAAGATCATGTATGATCAGATAGAGGAAATGTTAAAAGCCGGTGTTATTGAATCAAGCACATCACCATATATCGGGTGGTCCAAAAAGAACCGGAATTTTCATTTTACCTTATAACTTTTTTATTATTTCAGCGATTTTCAACTTTTTGGATTCGTTCGACAGCTAAAGCTTTCAGCTAAACTATTCTCTATCAGAAGCTGATATTATGATCATAAATGTGAAGGCAGACGTTTTTAAACTTGAGCAATTTTTAATAACTGCTGGAATTTTGTTGAAATGCCGAATTTACAAACGGCTTGTTTCATCATCATGAGTGGTCTTGTGGCAATATTTTGATGGGTAGTTTTAAAAAATCGGTCAAAGAACTACGGAGCTGTACCAAAAAATGTAGAGACCTGTTATCAACGTCTCGGCAGCAATGATAAAAACAGAAATTTTTATTTTCCTGTATAACTTTTTTGATTCCTTACCGATTTTAATTTTTTTTGGAACATTTAAAACCCAAAGCCTTCCACTACAATATTGAATGTCAGAAATTGACATGAATCATAAATCCAATATGGCGGAAGTGGTCATATTTACCTAATAATCAAAAGATGTAGTTGATAACGTAATCATGTGCCCCATAAGAACAGTATTAAATTAATTCTTAACAGAGTTACCTATACTGATCGTCATCACAAAACAAATGAACATTGATACTTAACTGTCACTTTGGCTGTTTTTAAAAAGTGTTTTGTGGTACCTAGTTTTGTTAAAATGGTGTTGTCAAATGAAGACAAGATTTTCATTAAATATTTATTGATTCGCGGCTATAAAGTTTCGGAAATAATACAAAAATTTCCAGGCAATAACTTTAAAAAAAGTACTATTTACGACTTTGCACGAAAATTTCAAGGAACAAGGAACTGGAACGAATCAATAAATTCTTAAAGAAAATCTTGTCTTCATTTGACAACACCATTTTAACAAAACTAGGTAAAACAAAACACTTTTTAAAAACAGCCGAAGTGACAGTTAAGCAGTAAGTATATCAATGTTCATTATGTTCATTTGTTTTGTAACCATGACGATCATCGGTAACTCTATTAAGAATTCATTTAATACTGTTCTTATGGGGCACATGATTACGTTATCAACTACATCTTTGTAAATTCTTAACCGATTTTCGTAATCTATGCGTGAAAATGTTTTTAGAAGATAATAAGGCTTCCAGATTAAAAGAAAAGCCATTTAATTTTCCATTTAAAAAACATCCCAGCGGCTTTTGAATATTAGGTAAATTTGACCACTTCCGCCATATTGGATTTGTGATTCATGTCAATTTCTGACATTTAATATTGTAGTGGAAGGCTTTGGGTTTTAAATAATCCAAAAAAAATTAAAATCGATAAGGAATCAAAAAAGTTATAAAGGAAAATAAAAATGTCTGTTTTTATCATTGCTGCCGAGACGTTGATAACACGCCTCTACATTTTTTGGTACAGCTCCGTAGTTCTTTGACCGATTTTTTAAAACTACCCATCAAAATATTGCCACAAGACCACTCATGATGACGAAACAAGCCGTTTGTAAATTCGGCATTTCAACAAAATTCCAGCAGTTATTAAAAATTGCTCAAGTTTAAATACGTCTGCCTTGACATTTATGATCATAATATCAGCTTCTGACAGAGAATCGTTTAGCTGAAAGCTTTAGCTGTCGAACGAATCCAAAAAGTTGAAAATCGCTTAAAAAATAAAAAAGTTATAAGGTAAAATGAAAATTCCGGTTTTTTTTGGACCACCCGATAGTTCACCCCCAGTCATCATTGAGAGACAAGATAAGAAACCGCGTTTCTGTATCGACTATCGTAGATTAAACGAAGTCACGCTTGACGAAGCCTCTGTGTTACCAAAAATCTATGAAAGTATCAAGGACCTGGGGAAAGCTACAGTATTTACTGTACTTGATTTGAAGAGCGGATATTGGCAAATTCCTTTAGATGATTCATCCAAAATTTACACAGCGTTTACTACTCATGATGGAGCTGCCTATCAATTCAATGTTATGCCATTCGGCTTGAAGACTGCCCCGTGCACATTCCAAAAATTCATGGCCAAAGATGTTCTAACAGGATATTTGCACCATTTCTGTAAAGTCTATTTAGACGACATCATCATTTATAGTGAAGATTTGGAAGGACATGTGGCGCACCTCAGGTTGATTTTTGAACGATTACGGCTACATAACTTGAAGGTTTCTCCGGATAAGTGTGTAATCGCTACTAATGAGATTACCTATCTTGGGCATCAGATTACTTTAGATACCACTAGACCACTTGATAAACATAAATTGCAGCTTCAGAACTATCCTGTTCCTAACAATAAACGACAACTTCAGAGTTTTCTCGGTCTATGCAACTGGGTAAGAGAATACATCCCTAATGCAGCCCTCATTACCAAGCCGCTAACCAGACAACTCTCGAACGACGTCCGCTATAAATGGACAAAGGAGGCCCAGAACGCATTTATGAATATTAAGCAGATCTTAGCAGAACCCTTGGAACTTCATAGACCAGATTTGGACAAAACTTTTATTCTTCAGACGGATGCTAGTCTACTAGGCATGGCAGCAGTTTTATATCAGTTCGGCGATGGAGGTGAAAGACATATTATATCTTATGCAAGTCATACCTTGTCTCCTACAGAGAGAAAATATCACATAAACGAGCTAGAATGCCTAAGTGTGGTTACTTACGTTAAGCGATATAAGATTTACTTAGCAGACAAACCTTTCATCGTCCGAACTGATAATAGGGCTCTCCTGTGGTTGGATAAGCACCGAGATGAGAAAACGAAGTTTACAAGATGGTCGTTGTTGTTGCAAGAATATTCTTTCAAAATTGAACACTGTCCAGGCAAAGAAAATCTTTTGGCCGATTATCTCAGTAGGAATCCTCAAAATTCAAGTTTGGAGCATCTCGATGAAGAGCGAATGTTTCCGCCTAAATTCAAATCAAAAGAAAATATTTTGGCTATCACCCATTTGGAACTTTATCAATCAATTATCGAAAGTCAACAGGATTCTACGAACATCAGGGAGAAAGTTAGTCGTTGGATTGAACTCAGTCAACGAACTATAAATGAGAGATCGGTTAAAGACCAGAAATTTTACTCAACTCATCAAGTGAGAAATGGCATACTTATGAGATTGATTTCAGACAAAATTTATTTAGTGGTTCCTAAACGTAAGATCAAAGAAACTATTTCACATTTTCACGACAAGACTGGCGTCGGCCATCCAGGAAGAGATGAAACCTTTCGGACCATATCTAGAACTTATTATTTTAACAACATGTCCAGGCTAGTAGGCCAATATATTCAAAATTGTTTAGTGTGCAAATCTGTTAAAGGACGACAAGTGCAGCCGGAAGCCCCATTACGGTGTCATGAACCTCAATACCCTTTTGAGGTGATCAGTATGGATATCTTGGGACCATACAAACGCGCTAAGGACACTGGTAATCGATTTATAGTCATGACGGTCGATTTATTTACCAAGTGGACCGAAGCGAAAGCTTTCGTAAAGGTGAATGGTGAAACTTTAATCCGATTTCTGGAGGAGCACTGGATATCTCGGTTTGGCTTGCCGAAGACTATCATATCAGATCAAGGAGGACATTTCCAAAGTGGATGGTATACTCAGTTTAGTAAACGCAATCATATTCAAAATTTTTATACGCCCATTTATCATCAACAAGCAAATCCAATAGAAAGACAGGTGCAAGAAGCCAAGAAAATTTTAAAATCTCTTATGTTCAATCAAGCAACAGACACATGGGATATGTACATTGTACAAATGCTTTACAATTTAAGAACACGTAGGAACGCTTCCACAGGATATACCCCAAGCTTTGCAGTTCTAGGCTACGAACTAGCAGAAGCAGGCGACTGGCAGATAGAAAGCTATTTTCAAGAAAGGCAACCCACATTAACCAGACCAGCTATCGTTCAAAATATAAGTCAAAATTCACAGCAGTATAGACAAAAATACGCCCCTAAGGAAGCAGTCACTCCTATCGTTTTAAAAGTTGGAGACAGAGTTATGGCTAAAAATATGCGGAAAGACAAACAGGCATTTATACCTTCGTGGACTGGGCCACATAGGGTGACAGAGAAAGTGTCAAATGAGGTTTATATTATCCAGAAAGACCAACATCTATCCCGATTACATGTGAACGATCTGAGACTTGTGAAACCAACGGAGGAAGTAGGATTCGCATCCAATGAAGACGAAGATTCCGATGACTCTTCAGTGGGCGATCCGCACGATGGACCAGAGCATTCCAATGATCCAATTCCCGTCCAAGTCCAAATTCATACCCCTAATACAGCCAGCGTAGCTGTCTCGAATGTAAGAAGACATCCTGCGTCGAAGCAGACAAAGGGTAGCGTTTCCGAAGGGCCGGAAACCAGTTCGCAAGCAGCTTCGCATGCTGATATTTCCATTCATGATCCAGATCCTTCCACACTAGTACATGACCAAAATTCTATTCGAACCAATGATTCCAAGCAAACCACTGACCAGACTATTCCACAAAATTCCTGTAATCCTTTCAATCTCGAGAGAGAGCGAAGACTCATAATTCCTTTGACAAATGTTAAACTCCCAAATTCAAGTTATTTTCCAAAAGACGTTCCGTAGAGAAGTCTCTCCTCCCGCTGTCCACACGCGAGGAGAAAATAATAATGATGAGATTATGTCCAGAAATTTTAAAGTCCAAATTTACAGTCGGATACTGCGGTATCCTTTGTTTCAATTTTAACTAATACGTACTGATTTATATTCACAGCCTGAACATAAATAGATGCATGCTAATCCTATCCTGAGATCCAAACCATAAATTCCCAATGCAATGATCCACCAGTCCCAATGGTATGTTGGCAGATTCCAGACGAACGAGCCAAGCAGTGGAGTGCAGCATTCTCCAAGAGGATGGACTCCCAAGACATAAGACGAAGACGAAGACAGAAGACGAAGATCGAAGAGCAAGACAGAAGATTCAGAAAACAGTGCATAAAGACACTATCATGTTTTCCAAATATGTTCATTCGATAATTATGTTAAGTCCACTTTTGACCAATAATTCTATAAATTACTAATGTTATGATCCATTCTACTTTTAAAACCTATGAGGCCAATAATTTTATAAATTCCAATGTTAATGTCCAACTACCTTTCGGCCAAGAATTGTATAAATTATCCTAAGTGTTATATCTATGTAAACCATACCACCACCACCATATTCCCACAAGAGTTGTTAATAAATCCTATGATCCATATATCCATTCCTTTTATTTATTTCCTGATGGAAGTAATTAATTTTAAAATATTATTAAGTAATCTTAAGCAGTGACACAGTGTAATAGTGATCGATTCCAAAAGACGAATTTTCAAAAGGAGGGGAGTGTTATCGAACCCAGGAGATGCTGTAAAAGTAGTTTTAAGCAAAAGATCCCAATTAGACATAAGCACACAAGCTAAGGCTTGAATGGTGTATGTGGAACATCTGTTCCATGTACACCATTTTTTTATCAAAAATATGTCGAATTTCAAGTCAGTTCCTAAACCCAAAATTCCTTCTTTTTGCCTGATATGCATGAATCCATGCATATCAGGATTTTTTATAAAATTTATAAGACGATTTTCAGTACAGTTTCCAAAATTCCCTTTATCTTTTTCGGCCCATATCTCATGTTTGAACGAACGCATCCAGGCACGATGCAGCATGTAGAGACGACCAAGGACATGCATTGTCCTCAGCCAGTACCGATTCCTCGAAGGACGGACTGCGCCACTACAATGATCATAGCGCAGATGATCATTGTCATAAGCCGGTCTAACAGATCACAGGAATACTCCACAAAGGCGCGAGAGTGAATCTACCGTAGATCAGTAGCTCTTGATCTGATCTATCATAGACTGATCCACCTTCGTGGTCGCACTGATCTACGGACCCATAGGTTCACTCTACCCTCGCGTTCTGGAATTCCTAGTGAGTCCGTGACCTACGGCTTCCAAGGATGGTTGAGCTGGCCTCGCCTACCCATTGGTCATCGTCTCTACCGGGATCGTGTCTGATAGCACCATCTTGAAATTTTAGGAACTGAATAAAAATTGGAAATAGCGGAACTTTGCGACGCCACGTGGCGATGTGAAGTGGTCTCGGGTCTTTTCCATATCTATAGTGGGAGACCTCCCAATGATCTCGCAAAATGGAAATCCGGTATTTTTGATTAAATCAAGCCAGGATAAGCCTCCTTGCGGTACGCACGGGTACCGGGGCACTTCTCCATTATTACCAGGTGACCGCCTTGTGAGATAGCATTCGAAGAGATTTCCCCTTTCTGAAATATCCACAGACGTCTAACGGCATATACCCCTTTTGGAGAATATTACCTTAAATTTTTAGTCAATAATTCTAACAGTAAATCTATAAAACCCACTCACTAAATTGCCAGTCACGTCCATGTAATAATTCTCTTTCGGCAATTGATCACTCGTCTTTAAGCGCGGCCGTCGCGGTCGCTGACCCCTTGTGGGGGTATCGTGGTTATGGTGGCAGACCTTGCTAGGTGAGGCTCTATATGTACTATGATGATTGTTTAATATATACCCTTATTTATTATCCATGTCTTCTTATTGCGTTCTAGTATTAGTCTAGTATCTGTGTTGACCCCATAGCTAACGACCCTCGCAATTGCGTCGGTTTGACCATTCGGCTGAGCCAAAGAAGAGTGAACGAGCAAGATCTGTCTGGGCAGGTGTCAGAAGTGAATTGTGTATTGTGCAAAGTGTTTAGCTAGTGTTGTATCTTTAGTTCAGGACGTTGCGAAGCCTGTATACGAGGAAGCATTCATTGTCGACAGTTGCCGTTAATCTATCGATTTCGAGACTTCGATATATTAAGGGTTTGCCACGACCTGCGTTGAATTCAACGGCCAAGAGTTAAATCAGATGTGGTGATAGCGATTAATTGACTTAATACGAATATCGGTCGTTCCCTCCCACTATCACTGGTTATAACGAATGGTTAACTAACGTTGACACAGCCTTAACAAATTAGTTTAGTTATTAAACGTTGATATACCCAAGTGACGGTAATATTTAAAGCAAAATTGAACATTCCTTGATCGGAAAAATCACTTCGTTACAGTGCAGTGAGTGGCCAGTGGCCACAGCCGCCCTTCTAATGTACAAATTTCGAACAGAAGCGAGTTGTCGGTCACTCGTATATTCGTCCCAATCCCTGTCGTGTTCGAAGCATCCTGGACTCTGTATACAGGGTGGTCCAGATTTTAATACATTAATTTTGAGAGGCGATAGAGAATCGAAAAATAAGGGGACTTTTCTTAATAAACATACCTCGAAAAATGCACCATAACTTGGATACAGGGTGTTGAAGTTTCATTAAAAAAAACTTTATAATTTAATATCTAAGGAAAGACAAAAGCCATCTTTTTCAAATTTGGCACACCACCTTTCTATGTAAATCTGCATCTACCATTCAAGTCAAAAATAGTAACAGAAAGCCATTGGCGCAGATATGGGGGTTACATATCCCCTTTTTAGAAAAATATAGTGCGCCACTGGATATTTTTGAAAAAATTATTAGATTACTAAATTGCCTATGGCATTCTGAAGAAAAACGTATTCTTGTAAAATTTTGATAGAACGATCTTAAAGTATTATTTGTTTGAAAAATTTTCCTAACATCACAAAAAAACGATTTAGAATTTTGTTATTGTCTTAAAATATTTTTTTTTAATTAAAATATACTGTTACAAATCTTTGATAAAACATATAAATAGATTTTGTTCATTGTTTTCCATAGGCCACTCGATTACATCAAGGCTAACTCGTATGCAATTGAGCGTATTTTCCAAACTATTTTACCCTGTATATTTTTAAATATAAAAGATACGAAAAAACTTTTTTTATAGAAAATGTTCAGAAAAAATAGCACTTTCCAGGTAGCACAAAAAAAGTGTATGTTCCTGGGAAAAAAGTTCAGATGACGTCAGTTTCGCCATTTTCCAGATTTCGAAAAAAAAAAGTTTATAGCGTAAAATGTACCTTAGTGCATAAAAAATTAAACCACGTAAGCGGTTTTGTGATAAATTTTTTCATTCTCTAGATATAGTCCCGAGACATCAACTTTGGGACACCCTGTACACCCACTGAATAGATTTTTCTCGCTCGGGTGATCTGTAA